>BKCP01005905.1:0-19996 GCA_008636005.1 Striga asiatica | reverse complement strand
CCTCGTTTGTTACCGACTTTCAGTTGGCCACAAGTCACCACATGCAGAGCTATCTAGAATTACAGTTGGGCATTAAGTTTCATCTCGTTTTTCGGTGTCATTACATTTGGATTACTTAATGAAATTTGGTTCTGGAAAAGGATGCATAAATTTTGAATATGGGAACCATATGAGATACATAAACAACACTGAAATGCTTATTATTACAAGCCTTATTTCACAGAAACAAGCAGTAAATTAGTTGGCTTGCATAGGATATTTACTCAAGTACTATAATAAGATGGATAACACTTGAAGCTTTATTTAGGCACATAGCTGAGGATGGGCAAGGAGAAATTCTTCAGTAAGCTTGTAGAAAGCAAGCGCTTGCTCAGTCACTGCCTTGATCTCCTCATCACTAAGGTGGGCATCACCCTTAGTGTGGTACTCGTTCACTATCTTGACAACACACCCCTCCTTTGTGTCCTCAAACTTCTGCTCATAGTGAATGGACTCCAGCTTCTCCCCAAGCATAGCTCCTTCTGTCACTGTGTGCTTGCTCGCGTATTTGTCGTTGTCGAGGGCTTCGATCCTTTCCTTGAGGTGACTACCTGTTATCATGTCACAACAAGGAACATGCGTAGTACATGAGTTCATTAATTGGTGCAAATAAGCAACATATTACTCTTCATTAATTGCTCCAAACCCATTTATTAGAGCATCTCCAATGTTATAGCTTTGAAAGACAATAATTTTTAACACATGTCAATCAATGATTGTAATGTTAATCCATGTAGGAATAATGTTAAAAGAGTAGAAATTTGAATCAAACTAGTATCTCCAATGCATCAATTTCATAAGAAGTTATTTGTATAGGTGGACCAATTAAAATAATCATTAATACAAGAACATTAAAAAATTAAATCAAATATGAAGTGAATTGATTAGTCATCATGTTTAACATGGTGTTAGATATTAGAAAGTGTGTTCAACATTGTTAACATTAAATGCTATCCACCTCATCATGAAAGAGCTAATGACAAGATGCATTGGAGAATAAATTAGTAATAAACTTTCAAAAGTTGATGATATGGATGAATTTTTATAATGTCAAAAGCCACATTGGAGATGCTCTTAGTAGTGTATTCAATTAGGATTTCAAGTGACATTTTGATACCTATTAATAAGATTTGAGATTTTTTAAGATTTTCAGATTTTGGAAAAAATCTGTGAAATCTTAAGTCTGGAGGTGAGATTTGAAGTAAACTTTCGTATAAGGTTTTTTTCTTTAGAAATCCCACCAAATGTTAAAAAGTCACAACAAATCATAGTCTAAAATAAGTTAAATACCTCAAGATTTTGTAGGACTTTTTAAAATATCAATTGAATATCTCAAGACCTTTAAAAGTCTTAACAAATCTAAATTGTATACACCAATATTTTTAAACTCTTAAGAAGTCTTTATAAATCCCAATTGAATACACTGTCTAAGTAATTCATCTTTAAAAATAGTATATATCATTAGTTATAGTTCGATACTAACCATCAGCAAGATTTGTCTTCCTAATGCTTCCGGCACCGCCGTCTCCATGGAGGAGCTCGCTGCTCTTGATGGCTGGCGGCAGGGGGATGGTATGGGTTTCGGTAACCATGGCCTCGTACATCCTCTTGGCCGATACACGGAGCTTCAATTCGTTGGTGTGTTTGAAGAGACCCATGTTTTTTGTTTAGCTACTTTGTGAAAAAAAAGAAAAAACGGAAAATAATTTTTTTATTAAATAAAACTATGGAACTAAACTAATTGAGTAGCTTAGTAGTGTGGTGAAAACAGCATGAAGTTGCAGTGGAATTTATAGGCTACCTAGTCCAAGTTTACTGCAGCTACTATTTCCTAAATTTACACAAATTTCAACCTCCCGAGCACCCCAGTTTGGACTTCATAAGGATATCTAGTAATTAAAATAGTTATTTTTTTAGCAAAACCAACTCAATTCATCTTCTACGTTTGACTAAGAATATTGTTCTATCTAGGTGCTGCATTTTGTTGACCTTTTCTTTTATTGTGATCTAGGTATGCGTTATACAATCGACAAGCCTTCAATAAAATATTATGAATAATAAATTGTTATTTATAAAATAATGAACAGTCTGTCAACTTCTTTATGAATCAATGGCTCGGAATAAATAAAAATATTCAAAAGATATGTTTTTGTAATGGAGTTAATTAATAATTATTCAATTATCATAAGGGAATGTGATGAAATTTAATAAATTTTGATTTATTATATATACACATTAATAAAATATTAAATTATTATACATCACGAAAAAAATTAAAAGGTATATATAAATTAAAATAAGTAGTATTATTATAAAAAGTCAATATTTGTCAATAGGTTTGTATTATGTAGTTTAATGTTGACTATCTCACCCACATATATGGTGAAGATAACAAATAAGGTTACAAAGTCAACACTGAAGATTGAAAAACTATGTGAACTAATAAATAATCTGTGTTTTGTCCATTTCTTGGTCTTAATAACATTTTATTTGTTGATTCGTTCCCTTCAGGAGAAAAGAATGTATGGCGAAAGAAACTTCCAATAACCATGTCAAAGAGAAACGTATAATATATGAACATCAGTCAGCTGTCTCAAGTAGAAGAAAATAGAGAAGACTGTAGGGACGCAAGCGAAAACAAAGTTAAGCTAAGTGATTGATAAGTCTTATCCCAAGCTCCGACCATATATATCTATCTTAGTACGAGGTAGAGACTTACACACTCTAAAGACAACTCAAATAGAAAAAGAAAAATGCGGCTGTATAGAATGAATGAATGGATCAACGTGTCTTTAGGGTTTCTATACCCTTTATATACAAATGTAAAACAACTAGAAGTTTCAAAGAGTAGTGACACTTTTACATAACAAATAAAACCTTTCTATTGTAACTAAAGATACAACACACTGAAACATAATGTACAATACATAATTATTCTATTACCCCCCTCAAGTGGAGCATGTATATTGGGCATGCTCAATTTGGAGAGTAGTGACTTGAACAAAGGGTCTGGTAGTGGTTTGGTCAAGAAATCACTAAACAAAGGGCATAATCAGTGGCTCTAATATCTACACATCAGATTCTGGTATATATAACCGCTAAACATATTTCTACAACATTAATAAGAGAGTTATCTCCTCAAGAGAGGGCAGTCGACCTTCTAGTCTGGGGTCGGTCGCGGAGCAACCAGAGCATCCTGTGCCTTCGCCTTTCCTGCAGACTTCTTTCTCTTCCTGCCCTTGTGAGGCCTGGAAGGTCTAGCCTGCTCGGTGACTAGCACCTGAGGGTTCTGAGTAAACAAGGCTTCTGCCGACTGAAGCTTAGCCAACAGTCTGGAAGAACCATATGCATCTTGTGCATATTGTAGTTCAACCGAAACTGATCAAAGCTCTTTGGCAAAGAGTGTAGCATAATATCAACCTGGGTTTCCCCGTCGATAAAACCTCCCATAACCTCAAGCTCATTGAGCTGCGCCATGACCCTTAGGGCGTGCTCCCTCACGGGTGTGCCCTCGGCCATGCGCATGTTCATTAGAGCACTCAAGGCTTTCTACCTAGCAGCCCTAGACTGATGTCCGAACAGATTCCTGAGATTGAGAAATATATCTGCCGAAGTGGTCATAGACTGATGCTGATGTTGAAGAACATTCGATATAGAAGCCAGAATGTAACACTTCGCCAACTCACCAGCCTTCTTCCACTTAGCATACTCCCCTTTCTTCTGCTCAGGAGCATCAGCCGCGGGCTCTGCCGGCCAAACCTCATTGATGGCAAACTTATAGCCCTCAGTAGTCAATACTATGTCTAAGTTCCTCTTCTAAATCAATGTAATTAGGACCAGTAAGCTGATTTTCTTTTAGAATGACAGACAACGGATTGAACGACATGATGAATATAGCCTGAGAATCATGAAAATAAATTTTACAGATTAAACACTTTGAATTTAACTTTTAATATTGATATCCTCAAAACAATATAAACTTAAATTCACTGACATCTCAAAACACCATAAGTAATGCATGATACGAGGGTAACCCTAAATACTCAACATTCCTCAGAGAAGGGCTTTTCAAGTGCCCATTAATTTCCATAAGTCAAAACCAAATTCATGACAAACGAAATTAATAGTCGGTCCCCGTTTGGCTATACAATAAAATTCAGGGACCCCGAGGGGGGTTAATGAATTAAATCGCATTCTAAGTGAATCATATTTCTCGATCCTAAGATCATCAAATTTGATTATAAGTCCCCCGAGGGGAGACCCGCACGCTCTTATAAGACTTCCTATAATCGTCTAATTAGAAATTCATCCTGGTAATTTTCTACAATTAATTTTAGTGATGTCACCCGAGGGGGGAGCCCATACTTCTATTAATTGATTTAACGACAAATTAGAAATGGAGGCCTTAGGAATTATGAAATTAACTTTAATTTAAAATCTCTTCCCAAACTTAGTATTATTTAATGAGGATTTTTAAATATTCATGCAACTCTAAATTAATCCCTGCAAATGCAATAATTAATTATCATGCACAATAAGTCATGCATTTCTAAATTAATCTCATGCTAAATATTTAATTACCATGCATAATTATTCATGCAATTCTAAATTAATCCCATGCAAAAGCAACAATTAATTAACATGCATAAATAATAAATAATTAATTGGAATAATAAATTTAAATAAATAAATCCACTATTATGACCATTAATTATTGAGTCTCCTTAAACAAGAAAACCTAATCAGTTTCTTTCCTTGTCCAACTGGAACTCCCACTGCAATAGAATCCTGATACCTAATCAGTTTCTTTCCTTGTCCAACTGGAACTCCCACTGCAGTGGAATCCTGATAGATATTATACTGCTTGCGCAACAAGTAAAAACCATCTCTACCAGCCGCCGGACAGCCGCCGCCGCCGCCTGCCGGTGATTGGAAAAAATCTCGTCGTCACTGTGTTTTTTTTCTTCTCCGCTCGCCGGTCCCTCGGGCCTGGGTCCGGTTGGTTTTTCGAGGTTCGTTGATCTCTTGTGATCTCTCGGTCATCAACACATGATCACAACACGAAAAATATAATTTACAAAATTACATAATTCGATCCTATATCCAACGAATGGATGTACATGTTTTCTAAACAAATAATTAATTCGATTCGGTCAACCCCCGGGCTCATAATTATTACAAACATTCTTCCATCAATTCATCGACATGTCCGAGGCTATAAAAACAAATTTAAAACAATACATTACATTCAACAACATTCATCAAATACATAATCATCCATAATAGTGGATTAACTCATTCCTGAAAAACCGAGTTATGCGATTATAATCCAATATATATACGTCTGCGTTTGAACACATCTTTTCAAATAAAGTCGTAAAAATTCGAACTTTGTAGAAAACGAATTAACCAAGTGCTCTGATACCACTTGTTGGGATCTATGAGGATCTCGTTATGTACAAGTTATGAATTCAATAGCAAACATAAATCTATGCGCAGCGGATCTAAAGGTTTGACGTAGAAAACTTACGGATTAAAATTTTCTGAATCTGATGGATTCGAGATGACTGGGAACAACACACGAACGGAAGGGATCACATGAACGGAAGCCGGCCGTGTTGCGTGCGATCGGGTCGTGTGACGGGTGGTGTCGCGTCGTCAGGTCATGTCGCGAGATGGTCGGTCGTGTCGCGGTGATCATGGTGATGCTCTGGTTGGTCGCGGCAGCGATCGGCGGATCTTGACCTTCGGGTTGAGATCCGTCGACTTCTGTAGATGATCATGGGGTCTCGATTACCTTCGGGGATCTTCTACTGTATTACTCACACACCTCTTCAGCTTGTACCAGTAGAGAAACAAGAAGAAGATACAGCTCGAATGAGATCTAGAGAGAGAGTATAGGGGTCGTGTGTTTCACACGAGTCTAATAATCTATTCTCTTCTCATGAGCTTAATGATGTATATACAGAGCTACATTAGGGATCCTTAGAAGATTAGGAATATGGCTTCTTAAGTAATGGGCTAACTGTAGGCCAGACTCACTCTTCCAATTACTTAAATAATATTATGGTCCACGAATGTAATATTATTGCACTCACTTTGTCCTAGCCCAAATTACATTTGAGACTCCAATTATGATTACTCGATTTTCCTCCCCACGCTTAAGATATAATGTCTATTAATTAATTCGATTACTAACAATCAGGAATTAATTAATATATTATTTATTTCACCGAAGCTAGCGCTCGTCATCACGTTATTATTATGCCATAACTTGATTCACCGAAGCATAACAATCCTTCATGAACTCACTTCGGGGATATCATCAAACTAACGCACCTGGTGACCGTAAATATTATAATAGCACATCATACATACAACAATATTACCCAAGAAATTAGGAATATTAATCCAGCGAACTGAACCTCACCCAAGTGAATCAAAGTAATATGTATTGCATATATATGTCTGTTTAATATCTTACGAGTTAAGAGAACGCATTAATTAACCAAGGCCTAATTCTTCTACGACGATCAGTATAAAACGAACTTCTCCTCTTTGGGATCCTTTTAAATGCATAAATGTATTGTGCAACTAATCAGTCAAGACCAACTGTACTGTTGACATTACAACCATTCGGATGGGTTATTCATTTCTATCTAGGTTGTGAACCATAATTATTGTTTCTCAAGTAACTGATAGAATGATCTTCTGTTCGCCCGATGACGACCCATTCTATCTAAGTGCAAAACAACAGAACATAGAACTTGTTTAATCAAACATGATTCTCATTCACAAAGGGTAAAAGTGTAATATCATCCAAAGCCAAGCTTTCAGTATATAACACGAACATCCCTTTGTCTAAAGGGATATCTCCCAAGAAACCCCAGGAAATAGAGGACGTGAAGGAAGTTCGTTATTGTATGAAGCCTTATGTATTCAATGCTGACAACATGACAAGATATTTGTTAATTACCTGTTAATAGAGCATTGGACCGCGGTAAAGCATATACTCAAGTACCTAAAAAGGACTAAAGAGTACATGTTAGTTTACCCACCAGATGAGTTGCTCATGTTAAGTTACACTGATTGTGATTTCTATTCAGAACATGATGAAAATAAATCCATCTCAGCGTTTGTTTTTACCCTCGGAGGTGGAGCCATAGTTTGACGTAGTGTAGAGAAAAAGTGCGTGACAGACTCCACCAAGGAAGCCGAGTACGTCGTGGCTTCAGAGGCAATGGAGGAAGCAGTGTGGCTCAGGAATTTCCTTTTAGACCTTAACGTGGTGTCGAGTTTGCCCGCTGCAATAATGATTTTATGTGACAACAGTGGGAAAGTAGCAAACTTGAAGGAACCATGGACTCATAGGGCGAATAAACACTTAGAGTGCAAGTACCACCTAATACGTGATATCGTTGGACGAGGGGAGGCCATTGATGCAAAGATAGAGTGAGAAGACAACCTGGTACTTCTTTTCAGAAGAGCCTACGGGGACCCAACGAAGGTCTTCGACTGATACGTAATGAGAGTCATATGCATGGTGACTAGTTAGACCAATCTTTGAGAATTATATTTAAAGAATATATACTTAGTAATAGCTGCAGCTTTATTGAGTATAAGTGGGATATTGTTAGGGTATACTTTTAACGCTTGGCTTTCAATATCTAACAATACCATTTTGAACGAGATTCGTGTTTTAGCCAAGTATTCGTGTTTGCAACTTATATATTTATGTAAGCATACTTCATTTATTTTACATTGTAGTTAATATGGTTCAATGTGTCGAACATATAGATCATACTATTGGTGCCTTGTAAAATATAGATATTTACTCACAACCTAAACAAAATTGAACTATCTGCTGGGAAAGGATGTAGCGTGATTTTCGAGTTAGTTGATCTCTGACTAACGAATTACACTAGTACAGACCAAGTAAATAATTTAGACCTCAGTAACTGTTGCATAGTTTTAACCCGTAAGACAATAAACGGGCCTATGTATTCAACACTTGTTTGATTTACCAAGCGTGAAACCTATTCTATTAGGTTGACATACTCGGTATTTTGGTATGTGATGTTGTTTACATGATGTGCTGTTAAGATTGTTTATGGTCACTGTGTCCCGTTCTGTCGGGTTGATTACGTTTCTGAAATGAGCTCAGAAAAGATTATTATCTTAAGATCTACAGGTGGATTAGTTTTCGACATAATAATAAAGAACTGAGTGGTACTGGTTTTCGTATAAAAAAGTTGAATAATTATATTACCAATAATTAAATTAATCAATGAATGTTAGATCTTAAACACGGGGAGGTAATCGAGCAATGAAGCCGAGAAATAATTTTTTTGTAATTCAGAGCTAAATAAAGAGTGCAAATCTGTTACTCTAGTAGAATGTTCTATTATTCAAGTGTGAACGTAAATTTGGGCTAGGCCGATTAGAAGTTTTCGCACATCGGAGCCCATATTAGCACCTCCTTAGGGTCCAAGTTGTAGTCTAAATACACCAAGTAACAAGCCTCCACCCGCACAATTCCACACGTTTTTCAGTCTCCACAAGAGAGAATATTTGTGAGTCTTAGATTGTGAGGTTTCGAGAGTTCCGTTTAGTTGCATGTAGCGCCCCTTTCGATTTATATGATTTTCTCGTATGTATTATTGTGTTTGATTGCTCCTATATTATTTGGCTTGCATTTTAATATCGCTTGCATTTTATTTCATTTTATTACTGCTTGCAGTTTAATTGTTATTATATACTCGTTTATTTTATGTGATTGCCTCATGTTCACGTGATTCCCTTGTCTTTGTATTTATATTTTATATGCTTGCTGTTATTTTAATTTTATGCTTGGTTTTATTTTTATTCGAATTGCTCGACAAATTCTCGTTTAAGCTTGTTATGATTATTTAGATATCATCGTCTATTTAGTCTAATAAGCTAGATAATTTTTGTGGATGTTCTCGTCCATTTAAATTATTTCTAGTTTTACTAATTTTCAGTTAAGCGAAAGCCGTTCGCTTGTCGCCATTCGTCTCTTTCCGATTGTGGGCTTTTTCTAGTTACTTTCTCCTAAGTTTTTGGACCAAGTTACTTAGCCTTAAATTAACTATTTTTCACCCATCTTGCATCATGAGAATTCTGCCCCTTAGCATTGAAGTGAACGACCCTTGCCTTAGTATTATTAGCCCTATGTAGCATTCTTTTAAATTTCAAATTAAGATGACTTTTAAGGTAAGGATTTTCATTCAAGTGTAACCCCCTTAATTCCTCAATATGACCGGTCATTAGCCTCTTAAAAGAGCCATTGCGGAGTCTTTATTTTTGGTATGAATTGACAAATTGATGTTGCCTTAATTCCATTGATCTCACTTAAGAAATTTCCACCCTTTTCTCCCATAATTATACACGGCATCACTCTCGAATTTTTTATTTATTTAAGAAAAAAATGAAAAAAAAAAAAAAGGTTGGAAAAAAAATAAAAAGAACGTATTCCATATATCCGTTTTATATTGAAAAACAGATTTAAAAAATACGTTTTTTTAAAGTAAAACGTATTTTAACAATACGGTTTACTAAATAATGATTAATTAACATAATTATTATCATTAAGTTAATTAAATTAAGTAAAAACGTATAGAAGAATTATGTTTTTAATTAAAAACGTATTATTGCAATATGTTTTATAATTAAAACTAATTTCACGATTTTTTTAATTATAAAACGTATTCGTAAAATACGTTTTTTAAATAAAATTAATATTAAAATCATTAAAAACAAATTTTCTGTGAGAAATAAATTTTGAAATATAAAACGTATTTCATAAATACGTTTTTTCATATATAAAACGTATTTCCTAAATACATTTTTTTTGTGTAAAATCAATTTTCCCCCAAATATTGATTTTGCCCTAATTCTACGAAAAACGTATTCACTACAGAAAAATGCAAAATTCTTTTTTGGATCCATTTCACAACCTGTTCAACAAATCAGAACCTGTTCAACCAACTAATATGAATCAAGTCTCCCAAAATAATCCAGCATACACTATATACCAAAAGTCAACCACAATAATTTATTCAAAACACAAATATCAGTATACAGAATGAAAAAAAAAAAACAAATATGTTCACAAAATTCCCCGAATACAACACAAACTAATTAGGAGTGTATCGACTCGTAGGATTGCGCTGTCGGTGGCTGATCCGACGTTGTGGTTGTCGTGAAGAAGACGATGCTGTGGGCGTGACAGGTTCTTCTTCTTCTTGTTCTTCTTCACCTGAGTAAATCATTTTTTTAAAAATCACAATAAATAAATAAATACAATAAATAAAATTCTTTTTGTGTTAAGTTAAAAATTTTCACCTTCTTCTTCTTCTTCTTCTTCTTCTTCTTCTTCTTCTTCTTCTTCCTGAGGCACGGTGTCAGCAGCGGGTTGGCGGTCGCGTCGTCTTCTACCTCCACCAATGTTGGGAGCAGGTCGATGCCTCGCCCAGTATGACTGCGTCCTCTGGGATCGGACGTAGCTCTCCTGCGAGAGAACTTGGCTCGACGACGTCCCTTGTGCGACGTCTCCGCCTCTGACAGCCAGAGAACTGTATAGAAGGCTCTTGGCCTGTTGGAATGCCGCCAACACATCTGGATGGAGTGTATGATGTAGGTGGTCCACGTTAGATAACATGTGAAAAACACCCTCCATGGCGGTAGCCTGAAAATTAAATTCAAAGTCAATTATAATGAAACAAAAACTAAAATAATAATAATAATAATAATAACAAAAAAACACAAATATATATTACTTACATCGCACTTCCCCTGCTCAGAAAGTGGGTGAAAGCCTCTGGTCCAGTTGGGCCACCGCGTACTTGGCAGGGTCACCGAGTAGTCTCACAGTGATACTGTGAAACCAATCAAGGTAACCCGGCTCAGCTCAATAAATGGCTCCACTGCGAGGGCTGGAACAACATTTTCGTCTCCATGTTCGACCCAAGCATTCCCAAACTCTCCGTGAAAGGCGACCCAATCAAAAACTGGCCTCCCAGTCATCCCCAGGCCTCGATGGTGTAACCGATATTCGGTCTCAGTCGTAATGATAGGAGGCTCGGGGGGTGGACTGTCGGCACCCGAACTGACGAAGGACCCTATCAGGCAGGTGGAGTTCTGTAATGCCCCATTTAATTGTGATTTTATATTGTGGATTATTATTATTATTATTATTATTATTATTATTATTATTATTATTATTATTGTGTTATTATTAATTATTGCTTGCCAATTTGAATGTCTAAATATCATATATCTAATTGTCAATTAATTGCTAATTGTATATTTTGATTAATAATATTAGTATTTTAAAATAATGTACGTATGTAATTTATATTGTCCGGAGTTTTGTTTATTTGTCGTGCGATCTATTTGAGCTGTCAAAATAGTAATCGGAGAACCCGAGTCCGAGAACTGGATTTAGGTGATTGAATCGGGCCCAAGAGCCGAATTTATTAATCGTGCGATTTAATTGAGCCCGAGAGCCGAATTATTTTGGCGAAACCACGTGCAAATCGGCCCAACCGATTTGGCCTGTGAGCCGTTAAACCGCCCACTTGAACCGACCCGCCCAAGACCCACTTTCTCTAATCTGTGCGTGTGAAATTCTTGTGGGTTAAGAATTCTAAACCTAGTATTGCATAAATATATATATATATATATATATATATATATATACCGAACTGACGAAGGACCCTATCAGGCAGGTGGAGTTCTGTAATGCCCCATTTAATTGTGATTTTATATTGTGGATTATTATTATTATTATTATTATTATTATTATTATTATTATTATTATTATTGTGTTATTATTAATTATTGCTTGCCAATTTGAATGTCTAAATATCATATATCTAATTGTCAATTAATTGCTAATTGTATATTTTGATTAATAATATTGGTATTTTAAAATAATGTACGTATGTAATTTATATTGTCCGGAGTTTTGTTTATTTGTCGTGCGATCTATTTGAGCTGTCGAAATAGTAATCGGAGAACCCGAGTCCGAGAACTGGATTTAGGTGATTGAATCGGGCCCAAGAGCCGAATTTATTAATCGTGCGATTTAATTGAGCCCGAGAGCCGAATTATTTTCGCGAAACCACGTGCAAATCGGCCCAACCGATTTGGCCTGTGAGCCGTTAAACTGCCCACTTGAACCGACCCGCCCAAGACCCACTTTCTCTAATCTGTGCGTGTGAAATTCTTGTGGGTTAAGAATTCTAAACCTAGTATTGCATAAATATATATATATATATATATATATATATATATAAGTCTATGTATTTTCCTTTTTCCTTCCTCGTTTATTTTGAGTCGCACAGCTTTTCCCCATATGAGATTTTCTATCGTCGCCCTCGACGCGATCTTTCCCTCAAAGAAATCTCATCGCCTTCATCCCTTTCTCTCATCGTTGCCGATCACCATCCTTCCCATCCTCTCCGACGAACTGAGCAGCGTCTCAGGCCCTCCTCCCGCAACCAGCCGCGGCCCTCATCTCGTCATCATCCCCAGCAACTCGCCATCGCCGCTGCTCCTCTTCCTGGGGGAAGCCTTTGTTGAGAAACCAGAACGCTGCAACTCCTCCGCACGTCCACAAATCAGAGCCCAATTCCGGCAATCTTCCCTCCACGCGAAGCCTCTCTCTCCTCCGCCGCAATCTGCAAGCTCTCCATTCATGTCGCCGCCGCGACCAGTCCTTCTTTCCCGGCGAGTCTCCGTCTGCGATCTCCCTGGTGACCCTCTGCCCGTGTAACTCCCGGTGACCATCACGACAAGGACGACCCTGAGCCGTCGTCTCAGCCGCTTCCCTCCCGCCTGAAAGTCTCCTCACGCCGCGAATGACGCCATCCTCGCGAAGCTCCGCCGCTCGCAGAACCGACGTCGCGAGCTCTCTCCGTCGGTTGCTCTTCCTCGCAGCAGCAAGCCCCGCCGCCGGGCTTGCCGCTGTTCGCCATCCCGTTTTTGCCGTCGAGCCCCGTTCGATCCTTCTCGCTCGTTTACTGAGAACGGTATCGATTCTCGACTTCTCGTTTATCTTACGTTATGATCATTGTGGTTGTTGTGTCTATTGGATTCGTGTGAATATATGAATGTACATGTCGATTTTGTGTGTTCATACATATATATGTTTATTGTGATGTTATAAATATTATATTATCGTGATTTTATGTCAAACTCATCAATTTGTGCGAATCGAGAGAGAACCGAATATAAGTGATGAGTTGCTGTGGATTTAGGAACTTAGGATTGTTACAAAAACAAATGGCGTTGGCCTTGTGTCGATTGGAGGTGTATATTTGCCGTTATGATTTTTCGAAGTTTATAATGGTTGTTTTGAATGTAAAATTCACTATAAATCGAATACTTGTCCGATTGCCTTCAAATTTTAGGTGCACCTGTTTTTGATGAATATGTAGCTGCTGTAGAATTTTCGTGATTTGTAAAGGTGCTTAGCTATTTTTAAAAATTAATTTGATTTCTGTTCAGTTTCTTGTAAAATGCATAATTAATTGTGTGGTGCTCCATTTTTGCTGAATTTCGTGTATGTCATGTCTCTGGTGTATTTATGTGTTGTTTAAAATTTTTAGAATTTTTAGACTAGGTTTGATAGGGTTAATGATTTAATTGGTGTTTCTTCCCGAATTTGTTTTAATTATAATAAATTGTTCTGAAGCTCAAAAATTCTGAAAATTTGTGGAGGTGCTGATTATGCGATGTTAAGCATGCGGTAAAAATTTTAGAATTTTAGGAGTTCAGTTGTGATCAGTTTTGATATAATTGCGATATTTAGCTGAATGTGATTTTAATTTAATAAATTGATATACTGAGTTTTGAAGGCTGAAAAATTTAAGTGTTGCTGTTCATATGCTGTAGTATTTTAGATAAAAGTTTCATAGCCTGAATCGTCCATTATCATGTGCTTTTAATTTAAACTCATTTTTGTTGAAAGACTTGTATGAATTTTATAAAATTATGCATAAGGAGTTTGAAGCTGAAACTGGGTGACCTTACTTAGAACTGAGATGTGAAATTTATGTAAAAGTTTCAGAACCTAACTCATTGATTTGATATACCTTCTAATTCAAGTGTGAATTTGAGGAATTATTTTTTTATATTGAAATTTGTTAAGTGTTGTTGACCAAATGTGCCATGTGTCTACTTGTGGCTCGTTTGTTTGTCTTTCACTTGCATTTATGTGAACTTGAATATGTGGTTTGATTGAGTCTAAGTCCTAGAGTTCCCATATCCACAGAACTTCACGAACCACTTGGTCGAACCGAGTTCGGCTAGGTCACTTTGTGAATTTTCTACATATGTCTAGATTAAAGTGTTGACTTTAGTATCTGGACTTGATGTAGGTGTCTAGAGGTGTTGACCTCGCCTCATTTCGAGATTTGTGACTTTGAACTGTTGCTGCAATCAGGTGGGTACATTTATGATGTATTCCATATTTATCGCGCTTATTATTTCGTGTAATGTTTCTTTTGAAAATTATTGTATGCATGAGAACTCTAGTCTAAGTGTCCCGAACGATAGTGCCTTTGATGAATGCGAAAGCAGTGGAAGTCGCCTGCCCGTTGTATCCGGGAGGTGGACGCCCGAATCCGTGTAGAGCGGAGGGGATTGTCTGAATTACTCGAATCCGTGTAGAGCGGAGGGGTAATTCAACTTCACTGTCTCCTGGAAAGGATCCCAGGCCCGTAGCCATTCAGTGATGGGAAGGTTTCCAGTTACTTCCTTGCCGTGTGTGATCGGAAGGTTGTTGTATGTACATAGGAGGTTTGCGATAGGGCCCAGTAGGGAGTTAGACTGTTGGATTCTATGCATACTGAACACTATGGTTATGATGTTTTAAAATGTTATGCGAGATAAGCTGTGCGATAATGGTGAGCTAGTTGGTTGCTCACCCCCATTGTTTTCTGTTGTTGTCTCCTCTTCCTTTCTCTAGGTTGAGCTGAGTTGGTGGCGGGGCCGTAAAGACGAGCGAGAGGATGGTCGTTGGTCAAATTATGTTATCGCTATATTATGCTTCCGCCCGTTTATGATTTGCTGAACTGATACTTGACTTGATTTATTTTTCCCGCTTGGATTTGGATATTTCATTATGTGCTTATATCCCTGCTTTGATTTTGTATATTGATTAAGTGTTATGCATGAACTTGTTACTTAATTATTTGCTTTCATACTTTGGATTAATTCTTGCTTCAACTTTCGAATTATCTTTAAGTTTGGTTGAACTTTGTTTCATGCTAGACCTATTTGAATGTTTTGAGACTTATGAATTTAAGGGAAAATTTTATATCGTTAGACCGAGTATGTGTAGGTTATTTTGTTTGATGGATGTGTTCATCTGATGTCATTAGCAAGTAGCGCCCGTTTCTCGTTAAATGTTTTTAATTTAAAAAAAAACTCTGATTTTTATTAATTAATTCGATAAATTCTTTAAAATAAAACGGGGCGTTACAAGTTCACGGACGTTCCAATTGAAGATCCACCCCTATACATCCAGAGGTGTGAACCTTCTGTACACTGGGCTGGGAGAACATTCGCTTGCAGGTGCCACTGATAGGGTAGCCATTCGAACTGAAAAAAAAATATACAAAAAAAATAATAATTAGGAATTAAGTTATAAAAAAAATTAAAACAAAGAACAAATAAAAATAATAATAATAATCTTACATCCGTCTCCGTGAGCCCCCTGTCAATTGATTCCGGGTGGTGGCTGTTCCTTTGCGCAGGTGTGTCGTGCTCCTCTTTCCCACCCACCTTAAAAATCACAGTAAAAATAAAAATGTAATCACAAAATTTGATAGTGGAAATAATCTAAGTATTAAGTATAAATAAATTTTATTACCTTTTACCTACAGGACAAGCAGCGCCTCTCTCAAAGTTTGTATCCCTCATTCTTGGGCGAATACGAGGGATACATTCATATGCCCAAACCTACACATATCGACATATTCATTTGTTATTAGATATTAGTCTAAATTAGAATAAAAAAATAAATTTTCAAATAAGAAGCAAATAAATTTACCTGAATCAATTGGACACAGTTCTTGATCAAGTTTTCCCCAGACCTGGCGCTCGTGCAGAGCACTCTATACACTCCGACCAAGACCGCCGAACCCCAGCTATACATCTTGATCGTATTGATGTCGTGCAAAAACTGCAACCAGTACAGGTTCACTCCATTTCCCCTCTGGTCGGGGAAGAAGAAAGAACCGATGCACCAGAGTATAAGGGCCTTCGCCCTCGCCTCGTAGGTGGGGATATGCTCCACATCGGTTAGCTCTCTGTTGCACTCGTCTTCTAACGCATAGACCTTCAAATACTGGTCATGAATGGCCCAAGTCTTGGGGTCTTGAACCGGTTCGTCGGGATCCTGAGAGTGGTTTATATATATTAAAAATTAATGAATTGAGTAAACATAAATAAAATTAAAAACAAAAAAACAAAATTGTAAGAAAAAATTTACCTGAACATAGGGCTCGAATCCTAGGTAATCATTACAAATTTCTTGCCATTTATGGGGTGTGTTATCTTGAGTCGCTCCCCAACAAGGCTCTCCATTGATCGGGAGACCAAAAAGGAATTGTACGTCCTGCAGCGTGATGGTGGCCTCCCCGAAGTCAAAGTGGAAGGTATGCGTCTCCGGTCGCCACTTTTCCACCAGACACGTGACGAGGCTGTTGTCGGTCATAACTCTGCCCATTCGAAACAGCGGGCCAAGCCCCGTCCTCTCGATGGCATTCCAAACTCTGGGATTCTGGTGATCCAACGCCTTCCAGAACTGAGTGTCGAAACGGCGGGGTTTAATGATGCCGTCACGACATCCGCCTATATCTTCGAACAAATCACTCGATCGGTGGCAGTACTGAAGATATAGAGTGGACGGATCCCTCGGACCGGGATGTACATTGTGGCGCTGCGGTTGTGAGGACGACGAAGATGCCATTTTCTGCCAAAAAAAAAAACAATCATTATATACTACATACTAACAATAATTAATTATATTACAATAATACAATCATATTCACACAAAAAAAATCACAAAAACACAAATAAATGAACTAAACAATAAATCCACAAATTCAAAAATCATATACATAATAAATCGAAAATAATCTCTAATCGACAATTCGACTGCAACAATTCAACTTCCGACAAAATAATCCCTAAACATATTATAAATTCACAAATAAATTCACCTCATCACAATCATCACATATTCACAATATGTCAATAATATGTACAACAATCCCTTTGAGGCATTTTATCGAACACCTTCAAATCATATATTTCTAAACAAACTACAAAACCCTAATCGATTTCCAAATAACCACTCAATTTATCAAACAAAATAAACAAAAAATCCATCAACATACATACATATCTCAATCACAACACATTATATATAATTCAAACAACATATTCAATTTAAACCCTAATTCGAAAATGATTGAAAAATTGAAAAAATCGAAGCCTAATAGAATAAACGTACCTAATAGACGGGAAGGGAGGTCCGGTGGTGATGGTTAGTCGAATGTTCGGCAAAATTTTCCGACCACGAAGCTACTTTCTCGCTCTCTCCGCTCGCTCTCGCTCTCTTTCTCTTCTCTCTGTGTGTGTGTGTTGTGTTCTCTGTTCGCGCAAGGAGAGAGGAAGGAGATTTTTTTTTATATTTAACGCAAAACGGATTCATGGAATCTGTTTTATAAATTGTATTATTTGAAAAACGGATTCACGTAATCCGTTTTATAAATGTAAAAAAAACGGCAAGAGGATCCCAGATTCGGGACTCGAATTTAACATCAAGATTTTTTTATAGTATATAGTATTTTTAATATATTGTATATACATAAATATTATAATTTAACATATAGTATACATTATATAGTATATAGTCTATATTATATAGTATATAGTATATATTATATAGTATATAGTATACAGTATATATTTTATATAGTATATATTATACAATATGTATTATATAGTATATAGTATATATTATTTATAGTATAACATCTAAACTATATAAGTATAACATATAAACTATAAAATATAACATATAACATATAAAGTATAACATATAAACTATAAACTATAAACTATAACATATAAACATATGAACATATAAACTATATACTATAAACTATAAACTATAACATATAAACATATAAACTATAAAGTATAACATATAAACTATAAACTATAACATATAAACATATAAATTATAAAGTATAACATATAAACTATAAACTATAAACTATAACACATAAATTAAAAAAAAAACACGGATTTGGAGAATCCGTTTTACAATTCAAATTATTTGTAAAACGGATTCCCAGAATCCGTTTTATAAATTAAAAAAAAAAAGTAATGAGGATCCCAGATTCAGGACTTGAACCCGAGTTCGAGTGAGTCCGTTATCTCTGGGGGCACCTCGTTACCATTAGGTCGCGCTAGGCTATCGCTAAAAGTTTTGCGCAAATATGCGTTAAAGTGCTCCCTAGCAATGGGACTCCTGCATCTCATGGACTTGTTTTGTTCCTGTTGAAACAAATCCAGAGTTTTATGAAATGTGGCGTCTACCAAAGCTCTGCACGGCAGGAACCTAACCCCTTTCAGGACGTTGTTGTAACTCTCCGACATATTCGTTGTCAATGTGTCCCATCTGCGTCCTTGATCTTTCAATAGGGTCCACTTGTTCAAAGGAATTCGAAAAAGGTAATTGTGTGCTTCGAGACACAATGACAACAGTCGTCGTTCTGTCCCTCGAAACTTTCGTTCCGACAACTGCGAACCCAATTCCCAACACCAAGTCCGAATTTTCTTACTCCTGAACTTAGTCACNCCCATCTGCGTCCTCCTTTATCTTTTAACTGGGTCCACTTCTCCAAAGGAATTCGAAAAAGGAAATTGTGTGCCTCGGGATTCAATGCTAACAGTCGTTGTTCTGTCTCTCGAAACTTTCGCTCCGACAACTGCGAACCCAATTCCCAACACCAAGTTCGAATTTTCTTACTCCTGAAATTAGTCACCACGTTGCTTCGGAGGTGTCGAAGGCAAATTCGGTGATACGCAGCGGGTTCTTGCCAATCTGGTAATGATTCGATGGCACTGAGTAGGCCCGCATCCCTGTCAGAAAGAATGCAGATACGTCTCTGGAAGACTACATGTTGCCGCAGATTCCTAAGGAAAAATGACCAACTGTCCTTGCTTTCTTCATCGACAAGCGCATACGCGACCGGCAATAACCGCTTATTCGCAGTCTGTGCTACGGCCACAAGCAATTTTCCCTTGTAGGATCCACGCAAATGTGTGCCATCGACGCTAATAACTGGCGGGCACCTTCGTAAAGTTTGAATGGCGGGACCAAACGCCCAAAATACAAATTTAAATTGTCTGTCTCGAAGGTGTCGAGCCATTTCCCCACCCTGCCATTCCCACTCTACAACTGTGGAGGGATTCGTCCTTTGAAGCGCGGCAAAATACCTACACATTACAAAACAATTTCATATTAAATAGATAAACATAGCGACAAACATTAAATAAATATACTATATTTGTAATTAATTTTTGCTTACTGAGGGAGTTCTGCGAAGTTCGATTCCCAAGTGCCATACACACTCTCGATGGCTTTTCTCCTTCCGTGCCATGCCTTCTTGTAGCTGACATCCACTTTCCAACACTGTTTCACATCAGCCTGGATCATGTCGACACCGTACTCCAATTTCTTTCGAATCTTATTACGAATGAGATTTGAAATCATTTGGGCGGTTACATTTCTGTGGTCATTTCTCTCGACCGGTTGCAAAAAAGTGTGACTATCAGTCCATTCCGTTAGTTCCCACAATTCATGAACCCGTTTGGACTTAGTCACCCGAGCCTTCCACAGACAAGGCGG
>BKCP01005894.1:443714-469616 GCA_008636005.1 Striga asiatica | reverse complement strand
CTTATTCATAATATAATTCCAATAGACTGTATTTACAAGTAGAATACGTCCAATTAGATTGGAACGCCGGGTACCCTACTCTAACATTAACAGCAGCAGGTTCAGTAGATATGTTGGTCCCCTGCTTATGCTCATAAGTGCTTTTAAAAGCTAAGAACTCAACAAACAGAGGATCAGTTATAGAATTATTAGTAACAACAGGTACAACAGTGTCTGAGTCAGGTGCAACAGGTTGGGCATTCACAAAATGAGCAGAGTGTTTTGCATTAGGCCGAGGACCACGGGGAGTCCAATGAGCAGGATAACCAACCAGCTGATAACAACGGTCACGAGTGTGGCCTAAAAGACCACAATGAGTACATTTTGGGCGCTGTTTGTCTTTGGATGTGTTGGGATTAGGGTTTGGTGGTCTTTGATGGTAGTTGGTTTTGGCCAGCATAGCAAGAGAGTCTATAGGTTTAGTGATAGTATGTAAAGAACGTTGGCTTTCTTCTTGTAGTAGGAGGGAGTATACTTTGGATAAAGAGGGTAATGGTGTTGACAATAAGAAGTGGCTGCGAAGGGCTGAGTATGACTCATTCAATCCAATAAGAAATTTTATCACAGAATCACTTTGTTGAGAAGCAGCCATTGAGTCGAAGATATTACAAGTACATGAAGAGAAAGCACCACATGTGCATCGAACTATCGGCCGATAAGTCAAAAATTCATCCCAGAGGGATTTAAAAGAGTTGTAATACTAAGTGATCGTCATTGAGCCTTGATCCATCGTGCTTAATGATTTTTCAATTTGAAATACACGCGGACCACTGCTCAAGGCGTATGTAGCTTTTAGTCCATCCCAAACCTCTCTTGCCGAAGAAAAAAATAAAAGCGATTGGCGAATATCCTTTGAAATCGAGTTTAACAACCATGAAAGCACAAGATTATTTGCGCGAGTCCACGCCAAATAATCAACAGCACGAGTAATAGAAGGAGTAGAGATGGTACCATCGATAAAACCAAGCTTATTTTTTACGCTTAAAGCCATAACCACCGCACGCGACCAAGATACGTAATTGTCGCCGTGAAACGATTCAGCGACGATGAGAGCGTCTGGATTGTCGCTAGCGTGTAGGAAGAACGGTGATGAAGGATCGTCTATCGGAGCAGAAGTCGCCATTGTTGTACGATGTGAGATCTGAACGAACTAGGGTTTGATTTACCCGAGATCGGGAATAAAAAACACCGATCTATCAAAAATCGGGAATAATAGACACCGATCTGAAAAAGAACAACAGATTTGCAGCGGAAATCAGGAACGAAAAATGGAAACTGATACCATATTGAATATGAACAACGAGAGAAAAGAGAGGGAAAGAAAACTTTGTATTGGATAAAATGAGAAGTTAACTTTACAATGAGTCCTTTTGACTCCTTTTATATCTAGGGTTACAATATGGTAAAGTAGGGAGAATAAAGTGTTATACTATTACAAGTAAAGTTGCTATTTTGAAATATCAATCTATATGTAATCTATTAACTACATTATTCCCAAGCAGAATAATGAAGAACAATGAAGCTAGTTCTTAAAAAATAGATGCTTGCACTGAAGTAATCATAAAACCTAATAACAAAATATATAAAATTGAACAAAAAGTTCAAGAGATAAGTAAAGAATTAGGACTTAAGATATAATAAGTTCTAACAAAAAGATAAATATTAGATAACGAAACTACTTTCGTTATATCATAATATAAAACGAAAGAACATTCGTTATATAACATAAGGGTATTATTGACCTTTTAGTTACCACATTTTATAAAACATGAATGGAGGTCATTTGCACAAAAAAACAATGTTCTAAAAGTCGCTAGGCGCCAGCTAGGCGATCGACCAGCGCCTAGCGCCTAAGCGGGACCTAGGCGACAACTAGTCGGGGCCTAGAAATCAATATTAAATACCTTATTTTTTATTTATTAAAATAAAACTATCTCAACTTGTAATAAATCAACACACCTAAGTCCAATAATAATATTAATATATTTTAAAAAAACATGGGAATAAAATAATGTAATTAGTATTGTTGAAAAAAAAAACTAAAAAATTGCCGCCGAACCCGCCTAGGAGCGCCTAGCTCCGCCTATGCCCGCCTAGGCGCCGCCTAACTGCCTGGCCGCCGAGCCCGCCAAGTCCGCTTAGGAGCGCCTAGGCGGGTGGCCACCTGGCCGTTTTTTTCTGCCGATTTGTGCAAATCGGAGGCGTCTGGACACCGCCTAGGCCGATTTTTAGAACAATACAAAAAAATATCTTTGACTAGGTCTCTTAAATAAAGATCCCAAAAAAATGAGTTGTAACTTGTAAGGATTTTTTGACAAAAAAAAAAAAAAGAGTGTCGACCAAAATAAAAGGCACGTATTCAGTGAATACGTTTTTAATTGTAAATCGTATTCACGTAATACGTTGTTAATTAAAAAACGTATTTACCGAATACATTTTTCTAAGAAATAATTTGTTAACTTAATTAACGTAATTAACTTAAATAAAATTCAGAAAAACGTTTTGGGTAAATACGTTTTACAGTGAAAAAATTAAATACGTATTATATAAATACGTATTTCATTTAAAATTAGTGTTGATAAACGGATTAAATCAACGTAATCAATGTAAAAATTAACACAAAGATTGTAAGAAATGAGATTTTATTGAAGATTTTTGAAGTCGTTTACAGTACTGGGAGGTCGGTTTTTCAATGTACGCCAAGTCGGTAAACAATGAAATAACCGAGTTAAATATATGAGTATTTATGACTTTTTGCCGAATCCTCGTATTGTTTTCGAAACTGCTATTTATAGTTATGCTTGGCACACTTCCCTAAACAAATCATTTCCGTTTTAATGAAGATTTGACATCTTAGGGGCGGCGATGACGTAGATGAACTTTTTAGGTAATGATTTAGCATGGGCGCACCTCTATCTGTGTGACGGGTGTCACATCTGTCGGATCGAAGTCGGTTCGTATTGCGATGTCGGTATTTTGATAAACTTTCAGCATTCTACGACTTCCTGATAAATTATTCTTCAACCGAGTTGGTTTTTTCAAGGTTTCGACGACTTGTGTTGACGACTTTCAAAGATCTGCGGTTCCATCTACAAGTAACGAGATGAGATTACCGAGGTGCCATATATTCTGCTTTACATCGTCCAAGATCCAGTTTGCGGGTTAGACTTCACGATTTTTTTAATCTAACCTTAATTTCAAGATATTCTATCTTGGTATCAACAATTAGTTTTATATATTTTTTTTTATTATAAAACGTATTTATGAAATACGTTTTAAAAATAAAATTAATTTTTACAATTCCTAAGATATAATTTTTCTCGGAAAAAAAATTTCGAAATATAAACCGTATTTTGAGAATACGTTTTATATGTAATTTTGCCCCGAATTGATTTTTGGTGCCCTAATTTTAGCCCCAAAACCCTAAATCCTAGGTAAACGTATTCATGAAATACGTTTTTTGTTTTAAAAAATTAAAAACGCATTAACTAAATACGGTTTTATCAGAAATCCTATTACCAGTCAAATATACCTGTTCACAACCAAATACACCTGTTCGATATCAACATATACCTGTTCACAACCAAATACACCTGTTCGATATCAACATATTCGCCCAATAATAATCCAACATACCATACAAACAAACAAATGAAACACAATAATTTGTCGAACAAACAATATATACAACACGATATAATTCGGTTTATACAGACAATCCAACAATTCAAAATGAAAACAAAATACACGAATTCAACACAACTAACTAAGAAGGAGTGTATGGATCCCTAGGCTTGCGCGCTCTGGACCCCCTCCGAGTATATACCATGTGAGAAGAAGACGAAGGTTGAGGTGTGAGAAGATTGTCAGTTTGAAAAGCTTGCTCATTTTCATCTTCTTCATCTGAATAATTCAATTGAAAAAAGAAATCATAAATTGGACTGTAAAAAAAATAAATTATTAATTTAAAAATCTCACCTTATTGAGGCTCGGGCTGCTCAGGTTGGAGGTGCTGGGCGGACGGCTGAGCGCGGGGACGGGCCCGAGGTCTTCTACCCCCACAAATGTTGGGGGCGGGTTGATGTCTGGCCGTGTGCGACTGTGTCCTCATTGGGGAATGTATTCGTCCTGGGAGAAAACTTGACTGGATGGCCCCCCATGTGAAACACCCTGGTCCCCAACAATCAGAGAAGAGAAGGCAAAGTTGTACGACTGTTGGAAGCCGGTCTGCACTTCTGGAGGGATTTGAGGCATTAATGGTTGAATGTCGGATAATGCGCCATAAACCCCTTGCAGTACAGAAGTCTGTAAATAAAATTTATAATAATTAGTATGAAACACAAAAAAAAAAAAAACAATAATAATAATAATAAACACAAATAATGAACACTTACCTGACAGTCTAACCGCTCGGCAAGTGGCTGATACCCGCCCGCTTGCTGGAACACCGGGTAATTGGCAGGGTTATTGATGAATCTCACAGTCCTGTTGTGAAACCATTCAATGTAACCCTGCTCCGGCTGCAGATAGTCGTGCACGAGGACAACTGGGAGAAGAAGTTGTTCTATTTCTTCGGTCCACGAGCTGAGAAACGGCACATGGAATGCGGCTCAATTGTAAAATGCCCTCCCACTCATCCTCTGACCCTTGTGGTGTGTGTCCCAGTCTCGCTCATCCAGAATGATCGGATCTTGGGGGATGGACTGGCGACACCCAAATTGACGGAGGACCCTGTCAGGCAGGTGTACCTCCCGGATGTTCCAACTGAAAATCCACCCCCGGTACATCCAAAATTGTGGATCTCTTGAGCACGCCTCCGGGAGAGTATCATCCTCCAGGTGTTGTCGATAGGGCTGTCAATCGAACTGTAAAAAAAATAAAAATTGAATTAGTAATTAAGTTATTACAAAATTATAAACAAAAAAACAGAAAGATAAATCAAGTAATAGGAATTAAGAATATTACATCATACTCTCCCAGCCCTGTCAACTGATCCCGTAGGCGACCAATGTATTGGCTATGTTGGACCTGTTTTTCGGTCCCACCCACCTTAAAAATCAGAGAAAAAAAAAGTATAATCAGAAAATTTGATAATGAAAATAATGTACGGATTAAATAAAAATAAAGGTTATCTCGCTTCCAATGGACAATCAGGCAGAGTATCAAACCTACTGGTCTTGACTATTGGGCGAATACGAGGGATATGCTCCCATGCCCAAACCTACACAAATAGACATTAATTTTGTTATTAGTTATTAGTCGAAGTAAGAAAAAAAAATATTAAATTTTAAAATAACAATTAAATAAATTTACTTGGATTAATTGAACACAGTGCTTCATCCACTTCTCTTTGGCCTTGTACGAGGTTGACAAAGCTCTGTATACTCCGGCCAGTAGATCTGAACCCCAGCTGTACCCCTTAACAGCATCTATGTCCTGCAGCAGGTCGAGCCAGTAAAGTGGGACGCCATTCGCCCGTTGGTCGGGGAAGATGAAGGACCCAATGCACCAGAAGATAAGGGCCCTCGCCCTTTACTCGTAGACGATGTCCGGTTGTCCTTCTTGCAACGCACGGTTGCATTCCTCCTCTAACCCTCCATCGTTCAGATACAGGCCTCTAATGTCCTAAGACTTTGGATCTTGGGCTGCTTGCTCTTCCTCGGTGGTGGGAGGATCCTGAGAGTGGTTTTTCCATATTAAAAACGATAAAATTGAGTTGACATATATTTAAAAAAAAATCTATGAAAAAATATACCTGAACATAGGGCTCGTACCCTAGCAACTCCTTGCACCTCTCTCACCACTGTAGGGGTGATAGATCTCTAGTCACTCCCACAACAGCAACTCCAACGATTGGCAGACCGAACAGGACTTGTACGTCCTGGAGCGTAATGGTGGCCTCGCCGAAATCGAAATGGAAGATATTCATCTCTGGGCGCCACCTCTCCACGAGAGCAGTAATAAGGCTGTTGTCGGCTTGGACTCGACCCATTCGAAACAAGGGTCCGAAACCAGTCCGGTCGATGACCTCCCAAACCGACCGTGGCTGGCTTGACAAAGCCACCCAGAACTGACTGTCGAAACGGCGGTTTGTGAGCGCCGTGTCACGAGCTCCCGGCGCATTACTAAATACCGCCTGTGACCGGTAGCGGTACTGGAGATATAGAAGAGTGCCATCCCTCGGACTGGGATGGACACTGTACTGCTGAGGCTGTGAGGAGGACGATGAAGCCATTTATCTACACACAATACAAAAATGTTAATATTAGGATTAAGGTTATTTGTTAAAAAATAGTGCTCAATTCAAATTAAGCTCATTTCAAAAATAACAAAAGATTAAAATAAAATAAGTTCATAAAAGCTCAAACATATCAGATTAAAATGGAACATATCAGATTAAGCTCATTCGAAACAAGGGTCTCGTAATATGCTAACATCAAGAGTCCAACATGAACATATATGTATATAACTCGCAACTCAAAGGATTTAATTCAACTCAATTAAATCCCAATTTCATTCTCAACTCAATATATCAAGTAATCGGGTCAATATAACTCGCAACTCAACTCAATTTAATTCAACTCAATTAAATTCCATTTTAGCTTCTTCCGTAATAAAGTAATCGGCTCGAAAGAATGGAAATCGAACGGCCTCGGCTCTCGGCTACACTCGCGAAACACCTAATTCTAATCGAGTCCACAATTTCACAATTCGAGGTTCAAATCTGTAGTCCTAATTTCGGAAAATCGAACTTCACACAATACTTCACACACTAGTTCACACAATAGTTCACAATTTCAACCCCGAAATCGAAACCCCAAATTCTAATCAATTCCCTAATTCTAATGAAACCCCAAATTTTAATGAAACCCTAACTTAAAAATGTATTATGAAAATTCGTATTTATGGAAAAAATTGAAAAAAAATTTAGGCAATTTACCTAATTGACGAGTTTGATTTGCAGTTGAGGTGGTGGTGCGGCGGCGGTGGCGCTCGGTCGCTGCTCTCTCTCTCTCTCGGGCTCTCTCTCGTCTGTGAAGAAGACGACAGATTTTTTTGGTTATATTTAATTCAAAACCGTATTTCATGAATACGGTTTTGTAATATTTAATTAGAAACCGTATTTCATGAATACGGTTTATGTAAGAAATAACAAAAAAAGGGCGTTTATTTGTAAAAAATGGTCGGAGGATCCCAAATTCGGGACTCGAACCCGGGTGGGCGAGTCCGGTATCTCTAGGCGCACCTCATTACCATTAGGCCGCTAAGCTATTGCGTTTATATTTGCGCAAATTTTATTCTTATCATTCAATGTCAAGATTTAAAATTATAAGATATAAACTATAAACTATACACTATAACATATAAGATATAAACTATATACTATAAGATATAATATATAAACTATAAGATATAAGATATAAACTATAAACTATAAGATATAAACTATAAGATATAATCTATAAACTATAAGACATAAATTATAACATATAATATATAAACTATATACTATAAGATATATGATATAAACTATAAGATATAAGATATAAACTATAAGATATAAGATATAAACTATAAACTATAAACTATAACATATAAGATATAAACTATAAATTATAAACTATAACATATAAGATATAAACTATATACTATAAGATATAATATATAAACTATAAGATATAAGATATAAACTATAAACTATAAGATATAAACTATAAGATATAATCTATAAACTATAAGACATAAATTATAACATATAATATATAAACTATATACTATAAGATATATGATATAAACTATAAGATATAAGATATAAACTATAAGATATAAGATATAAACTATAAACTATAAACTATAACATATAAGATATAAACTATAAATTATAAACTATAACATATAAGATATAAACTATATACTATAAGATATAAGATATAAACTATAAGATAACTATAAACTATAAGATATAAACTATAAGATATAAGATATAACTATAAGATATAACATATAAGATATAAACTATAAACTATAAACTATAACATATAAGATATAAACTATATACTATAAGATATAAGATATAAGATATAAACTATAAACTATAAACTATAACATATAAGATATAAGGTATATGCTATATACTATACATTATATACTATAAGTTATATATTATATATTATATACTATATACTATATATTATATGTTATATGTTATATGATATATGTTATATGTTATATACTATATACTACATATTATATGTTATATAGTATACATTATATACTATATATTATATACTATATACTACAACTATATATTATATACTATGTACTATATACTATATGTTATATACTATATATTATATACTATATACTACAACTATATATCTATATATATATAATAAGAATTAACATTTATGTAACGCCCCACTTTATTTTAAAGGATTTATCGAATTTATTTAATAAAAATCACAATAAATTTTTCGCAAACTTTAATTTAATTAAATACTCAGTGGGCGCTACTCAAATTTACCATAAGCCTTTAACCAAAAATGCAAACGTATCAAATAAAGACAACATGCACGAATAATAAATCATAAACCAAACTGGCATTCATTAAGTTCCAAATCATAAAGATAATTCACAATTCCAAGTTCAAAACGACACAGTCATAATATCTCAACATAAATGAGCGGAAGCAAATAAATAAGCGATAAATAAAAGCATGACCACCACCCGTCTTGTCTCGTCACCCGCCGACTGCTTAACCTGCATCAGTTACGAGCAGGTGGGAGTGAGTACAGTTAACTATCGTACTCACACTATGCATATGAATAACATAATAATGGTATGGTCGCAGCATGAACATAAACAATAAAATCATGTCACATCTCTAGCCACATCAATGACTATAGTCTCATCAAAGACTCACTCATGTACATCTATGCTCATCGAAGCTAAGCCATGCCATATCAGTGAAACATGGGAGTGCGTGCCACATCAATGACACGGCCTTCTCATAGGTCTTTATGAGATTCACCTCACAGGGTAACCGTATCTTATCATACGGGGACAACCGTATCGACGGCCATCAAGCTCACATCGATAGGCTACATGTTCATTTTCATACATAGATCACACCAAACTTTCATCACAATTTAAATCACACATATGCATAGATAATTTTAGAATAACCCACCTGGATTCCGGATTGATAATAACTCAAAGCAATTGGTAGTAGGTCGAGGCTGGACTCCTCAATTACCTACATTGAGTCAAGATGCTACAATCAACATCTATCTTGACTTTAAACGGAAAACACAAAACAGACCTAGTCGAACTTGTTTCGACTAAGTAGTTCGTGAAGTCCTGTGGATGTTGGAACACTAAGACTCGGAACTAAACTCGACCAAACCACATATGGGAGTTCACATAAATCCATCTAAGGATTGACCAAGTCAAATTCACATCAAAACGAAAAGCAAGTCGATTCCCAACTTTTATTTCAAAATCATGTTTCGAAAATATTAATCATTAGTCACATGAAAATAGATGGTCAGGCTACCCTACGACCTAGGCTCTGAAATTTTACACAAAATTACATCTTCCAGTAATAAGTAAAACCATAAATTTTCAGCTTTAAACTCAAAGCACATTAATTTATAAAATTCTTACAAGAAATCAGCAAAAACGCATATGAATTCATATCTGAACCAAATGAACGATTCAGGACTTGAAAATTTAACACAACAAGCTACAGCATGATAGGGACAACATGTAAAAATATCAGCCCTGGACATTAAATGTGCTATTTTTAAAAATTCACACAAGATTCAGCAATTATCGAATTTAAATCAAAACAGCACTAAAATGAACTCCAAAAATTTTCATCTTTTAACAGCATGAATATACACCAAATATAAACATCTCAGACAAGTTTCAGAATTTTTCATGAACAAACCGATTTATAGTAATTCATAAAGTTTTCAGCAGAAACAGAAATTAAATTATTAACCATATCAAATCAAGTCCAAAAATTCTAAAAATTTAACACAACATATAAAATTTACAGAGGCATGACATATTCGAATCTCAGCTCATTTCATTCACGAATGAAGTTTTTATGCATTTAACACCATTCTGATCAGATTTCACCTTAATTATTAAATATAGCTACAGGCCTCTAAAAATTACGAAATTTTTACATAAGGCTGGTAATGAACAGAAAACATCACCCTCAAATTTTCAAATCGTTTCGAGCAGCGAACTATTTTTAAAAATTCAAACACCAAAACAGCAATTACCGAAATCGACGATTCACACATAACACATAACAATTAATTTCTCGTCCGAGGCCTTCTCGTAAGACCAAGGATTCGACTTTGTTCCAATATCCACCGACTTACACGACCTTCAAGGTCTCGTTCGATTCTTGAGAAAATCGAAGAGGTCCCGAACATACGATAACACATAAAATCATAATTCTTACATAAAATCATAACTAACACATTAACGCTCAATATTTACGTCACGAAAATCACACATACTCATAAATAACATAATCGATTTAAACGAGACGGGATCGAGCCTTTATACCGTTCTCGAGAATCAAACGAAAACGGACGAACGTAAGGTTGACGGGCTCGACGGAGGTTCGCGTCTCGCCGGAAGAGAAAGGCGCCGCAGCGGCTAAGAAGGACAAAGGGTCGCTGCCGTTAGGTCATCGGAAGCTGCTCGTCAAGGTACTGAACGGAGTCGCGACGTCGCGGGGCAGAGGCTTGTCGGAAGAGCTTTGCGTGGACGGATAGGTCGCCGGAAGTTGTAGGCGCGGTGCTCGTCGCGAAGTGCTGTTCACCGGCAGAAGAGCTCGCTGGTTCGTGGGGGAGGGCAACAGAGGGTCGTCGGAGGTTCAGACTGCTCGCGAGAAGGGTCAAGCTCGCCGGAAATCGCGAACAGAGGGGCCGCCGGAAAGTTGCGCGAGTTGTGTGCAGGTTGCTGGCCGCCGGTGATGAGGACGATGATGATTGAGCGAGGGTGATGAGATGGACTGAGAAAGTTCAAACGCGACGATGTTGGTGATGAGAGGACGATGATGATGGAGTGATGATGAGATCACGATTGAATTTCTGAGATTTGGGCGAAAAGGAAAAGGCTGCGATGGGATTGTGTTTTGAGAAGAGAAACCAAGATGTTTCTCATATAAAAAAAAACGTAAGCTTAGGGTTGGGGAAAAAAAATCTTGGAACACAAAAATTTCCAAACACACATATGCAAACCGGGCTTGCTTGGGGCCAAAAGGGTTGGGCCGCATTTATTTTTGAAATTGATGGGTCGGTATTGGCTTGGGCCAAATGGGTTTTGGGCCATTGGGCCAATTAGCAACATTAAGTTGGCTCACGGCCGGTTCGCAAAATTAAATTGCCTCACAGGCCCGTTTACAATACAAACGGACATTCTCGGGCTCAATTTCGGTTCCAACGAAAATTTTCGGGCTCAATGACGAATTCAAACGCGCGATAATAAATAACCGAACAATATATATTTTACACATTTTAATACCCATTATTCACATTTAATAAAAATAAAATAATTACGACAAACAATTAGACAATTAAACATTTATTTCAAAATTTGGCATTTAAATAGAATAATAATAACAATAATAAAATAAAAATAATAATAATAGGGACAATAATATTTAGACAATGAATAACGACAATAATATTAATAATATCACAAAAATAGATAACATCAATAATAATAATTCCCAAATAATCCACAATAAACGGGGCGCTACAATTTACCAAAAATAGTAGCAAAAAAATAGGTCAATAATTTAATGCAGCCTATAAATATTAAGTTTTATTATTTTTCTTATTTTTTTTCTTTAAAAATCATACAACATTAAATGCTACCTTAAATTTCGGGCTTTACTTCATTTTATTATTTAAAAAATCCGGCTAAGATTTATTAAGTGTGTATGTTTTTTATTTTTTTTTTTAGAAACAACAAACAATATTAAATCTCGGTCTCTATATTTATAAAATCTCAATTCAAAATTAACAAAAGTTTTTGAATCTCGGTCTTTATATTTGTGCTTTAAAAAAATTGAACGCTAAAAATATTCTTTAAATTGCATAATCAATCAATTAATCTTAATTTCTTAAAAATTACTATGTTTAACTAATCCATCTTTAAATATATAATTTATAATCTTAATATACTATCATTTGGTGTAGACATTATTATATGAATCATAAAATATTTTTATTTCATAAAATTAAATATATTTAAAGAAAAAAAAAATTCTTCGGATCAATCGGGTGATTGAATTAGGGTACTACCCAGGTTGATTGAATTACATTTAGGTGATATTTATAATAGTCAAAAAACTTGACACAACTTAGTTGATCCTAGGTGACTAAGTTATGTATCAGTTCAACCACACCAAATCGATTATTGAACCTAAATATAGATTTTATATTGAAAATATTTTATTACGTGAATGCGATGTAGTCCAAACTTCAAATAATCGTATTAACAATACTTTTATGACAACATGTTTAATGATTTATGAATATTTATATATCATTTTATTAATATTTATGTGAATTAAATAATATTTTATTATAATATTTATTAATGTACAGTAAATATACGGTTTTCTGAACTGGGTTATCATTGAAACGATCAAGCTATTATATTAAATCATTTGTGGTTTGTTCAGATTTTAATTTATAAACATTTTAATATATATATATATAGTACATTTTGTAATAAATTTAAATAAAATGTGTTACTTAGATATCTAAACAATTTATAAATCCAAATGTTTAAACTAATTGATAAATAATTTATAAATCTCTATTTTATTTAAATATGTAATTTTATTTAAAATATTTTTAAATATAATAAAATTTATTTAGAAAATCGTATCGATTCTATCAGTCCAACCGACTGGTGTTGACAGATTCGAGAGCAAATATTTTATTCTAGCGAACTAGATTGGTTATAAATCGGTTCTCGGTCCATCCGGTCGGACTGTGTCCAACCCGGTCTAATTTAAAAATAATGGATAAATCATAATTAATGTTATTTATATATTTAATTTATAATACAATCATAATATTTTTTTTCCCGTGCATCGCACGGGCCACGCGCTAGTTATATACTATATGTTATATATTATATATTATATACTATATACTATATATTATATGTTATATGTTATATGCTATATGTTATATGTTATATATTATATACTATATATTATATACTATATATTATATACTACAGCTATATATTATATACTATATACTAGATACTATATATTATATACTATATACTAGATACTATATATTATATACTATATGTTATATACTATATATTATATACTATATGTTATATACTATATATTATATAGTATACGTTATATATAATATATTATATACTATATGTTATATATTATATACTATATTCTATATACTATATATTATATACTATATGTTAGATGTTATATACTATATTCTATATACTATATATTATATACTATATGTTATATGTTATATACATTATACTATATATTATATACTATATATTATATACTATGTTGTTGTCTTGAATTAACAACTCTAAATTTAACACAGTAGATGTTAAGAAAATAAAGATAAACGTTCAATTTGATTTTATTCGTTATATTCACAAGAGTACAGGAGTCGGTTATGTGTTGAAAACCGAGATCATTAGAAGTCCATGTACAATGTGTTCGAAAGGATCCTCGTACTATCATAAATTCTGCTATTTATAGTACGGTGGCTTTTGTCTTCTTCCTTGAAATGGATAAAGATGCATTTAATGTTGAGTTGCTTCACTTGAAGCGGCGGGAAACATCAATGATTGCCTTTTTGTTTTGTTGGTCCAATCAGATGCTTCTAATGATTACTTTCTGTTGGAATATTCAGACTTTGTAATAGTCGGTTGAACTGAAGTCGGTTTACTTGCGTTGGCTTCAGATGTCGGTTTCGGTTCTTTTGAAGACCTTTCGGAAGTCGGTAAGTCTTCAGGAGTCGGTGACCATTGTAACCTTGTAGGAGTCGGTAATTAAATACCGACTTGGAATAAGATCTTCTAGAGAGATTATTTTGTCATTAATGTGATTAATCTTCCTCTTCAATTTAGCAATCAAGCCGGATATCAACAGTGAGGCCCCCGACATTAGTAGGTATTTGAAGTTATGTCGAATAGGTGCTGATGTCGTCTGTGGTTCGGCTTTATTCCAACTTGCTTTGCTTGGTCTACCGACATGAAAACACTTTGCTGTATTTGATGTTTCTTAGATAGTACTTGGTCTGACATGGCGGCTCTTAAAAAACGTGCCCACATTTAATGGGGCCAACGGATATAAATTTATAACGACATGGCGTTTCAGGACATGGCCACGTGTACTAATAATTACTGTAACGTTATGTCCTTTGAGGACACGTCCGTTACACGCGCCGTTTCCGGATACTTCTAATAGTCATAAATCAAAACCTATAAATTAAAGTCGGTTTCGATGCGCGAAAAACTTCTGTACCTTAAATTTCTTTGGTAGTTGCTGCGTTCTTTCAGTAATCTTCCCTTTGCATATTTTCTTTGCGTTCTTGCTTTTTTCTGTGATCTTTTCGTCAACCCAGGGTTCTCAAAAGTCTCGGTAAGAATTTGCCCTAATTTTTCCATTTTCTTGTTCCGTTTTGAATTCTTCCTTTAATTTTTATCGATTTCGGAAAAGATGTCTGTTCAAGCGGATGATAGCAGTAGTCGAACAATTTCTGATATCCCGATTTTTACTGATGAGGATTTGGAATTGCCTCTTGAGTATTATCGATGGGATCCCCTGTTAGTAAAGCAACTGAATCTCAATAAGGATATTATTGACGAGGATAAACGAGTTGAGGAGGATGCTATGTCGCTTCCAGACTATTGGAGACGTCCCGCTCGTCGGTGGCCTGAACCAATTGATGAGTACAGAGGGGAACCAAGTATTCTTACGGATGCCGACATTGTCATCCTTCGAGAGGAGGTCTATATTCCCTCGTCGGTTAAACTGTTCGCGCCTTATCCAGGTGAAAGGATCACTTGTCCACCTCCGGGCTGTGTTGGCGTGTTTGCCGACTCGCTGAGGTCTGGACTTCGGTTTCCTCTCCCGGCTCTAATTACTGACTATTTAAGGAGTTGGGGAATAGGCCTTTGCCAGATTGCACCGAATTCATGGAAGAGGATTATCGGTCTTATGGTGCTATTAAAGGAGAAGGGTTGGGACATGCCAACCGTTGAAGAAATTAGGAATCTATATTCATTCCGACGATGCGCCGAGAGGCAAGTTGCAGACCCATTGATTTGTTATGCCTGTGCGGGAAGGCCTCAAGAAGGACTGAAAATCGGTGATTTGATTACCGATATTCCCGAGTCACTTCATGGATTTCAAGAAGAGTGGCTATGGGTCAGAGGAGATTGGCAGACTCCAAATTTTTCGAAACCCACAATTGATGGGATGTCTATTCCCATTAATATTAATTCTGCGATTTGTAAGTTTTTTGTTTTATTCCTTTCTACCGAGTTGCTCTGACCGCTTATTTTTTGTACTAACAGGTCTTGTTATTTGCAGCCAAAAGTAAGGGATCAAAACTTGGTTCAACGTTGAAAGAGAGGATTACCGAGTTATTTAAGTTGAAGAAGACTCAGCGCAGCTTTAAGTTGGTTCTGAAGAACACAAGATTGAGAGCTGCTGGTCTTTGTCCTGAAATCTCTGATAGTTCATTCCAACCAGGTAAACTTGAGTAGTTTACTTATCCGCTTTAAACCGGTTATTTTCGAGAACTGTTGTAACTCGGTTTCAAATTTGTTTTGCAGTGTACTATCCGCTCATCGGGGTTCTCGGTTTTAAGACCATTCGAGACGCAAAAGCTTTCCGTCAAAAGAGTCCGAACTTAGACCTTCGAACCAAAGTAGGAAAGAGCAAAGAGTTGCGTCTATCAGGAATGGGTCGTAAAAAATTGGTGAAGGCTTATCTGGAGAACCCGATCATGAACCCTCCAAAAGTGGATATCGGTGATGGTGCGACGTCGACGGCTGCGATCGTGGTGCCGCAACCGAATCCTCTGGCTATTGCAGCAGAAGGTCCGATGGCCGCTATTGCTGCTGCCACCGCTACTGCATCTGAAGTTGAGCCTGTTATTGGGGCTACTCCAGTTGAGAATCCACCTATCATTGACTTAGCCTCAGATGAGCCTGATGGTGGCCAAGAAGTTATTGCTGAGCATGAAGTGCCAGTTACTCGGGCAAGGAAAAGGCGTGCAGAAAGTGTTCCAGCAGCCGAGGAGCGGATGAAGAAGAAGCATGATACTGGTGATCAAGGAGAGAAGAAGAAGGAACCTATTGTGGATCGGTCCTTCTTGCCAATGGATGAAGAAAGGTTTCTGAATTTCAGGCAGCATCGGGAATCGGTCGAGAAGTGGTTCTCGACTTTTGAATCAGTTGAGATTCCCGAGATCTCAAGCACAGTCGAACTACCAGCCCATGTTATTGATGCTGCTCGGGTCCCCATGATGGTATGAGATCCGAGATCCGAGATCGGCGTGTCCTCGCTGGCGAGTACGTATAAGTTTAAGTATGCCAAAGCTTGCCTGGGTCGTGCGCTTATTAGTTTGGTGATGGCCGAAGATGATTTCCGACTTAACGCAGCCCAGGTCGAGGAAAAGAAACACTCACTCGAACTCAGAGATGGAGCACTTGCATCTCTGAAAGAGGAAGCAGCAGCCAAAGAGAAGGAGCTGCAAATTAAAATTGAAGAGCAAGCCGAGCAGCTGACAATCGCTCAAGGGGAGATTGAAGCTTTAAAGGTTGATAAGGCTTCCCTTGATAACGATGTTCTGAAGCTGACGAGTCAAGTCATCACCTCCGAGCAGCGCGTGAAAATGCTTGAAGAGCAGCTATCTCGGTGTGAGAGCCTTCTTCGGAAAGAACAAGAAGCTCATGAGGTTACTCGGAAAAGTCGGTCCGAAGTCGAAGATTTACTGAAGAAGGACCGAGATGCGCATCTAGCTAAACTCGGAAAATTGCAGGAAGAGAAGATCAAGTTTGCCGAGGAGAAATATAATGACGGTCTTCGAGCAGGAAGAATTCTCGAGGCGGAGGCTAACCGACTCAAGGCTAAGGCCGACTCTGACTCTGAAGATGAAGACCGGGAATTCGAGATGAACACCTGTCTGAATTTGCGCTGGATGGTTGAGCGCTTTGATGACGGCTTGTATGACATCGAAGAAGTCCGTCAATTCCTTCTGCACAAAATTCAAAGCCATGATTTCAATCCTTCCATCGCAACAACTCACATCGAAGCCGACGAAGACGAAAAGAATTTCTGTGAGGGCCTCCTTGCTGCCATTGGGGCTAAAGCAAGTTCTGAAACTTCTGAATCGGGCCGAGAAAGGGAGGCTCGTCTACGTCGTGCCTTTGTCAACATGGTGCTTGAGGGTGAGAAGGAAAAGAAGTCGGAGCTCGCTAACGTTTATGTGAAGACCTTAACCGAAGTTAGCTTGCAGGAAGAACTGGAGAAGATGACTCCTGAGCAGCTTCGGAAGTCGGTTGTGGCTTTCCTCGAAAGAAAAGTAGCGGAGCTGTCACAGAAGGATGATCAGTCAGAAATGATCAAGTCGTCTGAAGTCGGGGAAGAAGATACGGTTTTGAACAAGTATGTCCCCGTGACTCCTTCTGAGCTTGAACAGGCTGCTAAAGCTGAAGAAGATCGGGTCTTCGACATCATCAGCCGTGTCATGTATGAGGAAATTATCAAGAATGATGCTGAAGAGGCAGCCAAAGAAGAAGACAATGTTGATGTGGCCAAGGCAGTTGATGAGCCGGCGAAGTCGACTTAGTTATATTTGCTTTTTATTGTCGTTTTTATTTTTGAATTGTGTTCTCGGTATGTCGGGACACAATTCTTCTATTGTAATGAATAATATTATTAAGTATGAATGAAAATTTCGTTTTAAGTATTTCCATTCATAATTCATACCCAGCATGGCATTTTACTTTTGCTGAATATTTCAAGTGTTAAGAAGTCGGCCAAACTTTATTTTTAATGGGACACCATCTTTTCGGATGGAAATTTGGACATTATCTTTTTTCAAACCAATCTTCAGGATTTGAATCCAAAGACAATCCAATCTTGATTTTGACTTGTCCATAACCTTCCCAAGTCACTGAACTTTGGTTTTTGAAGGTTATCAGTTTGGTCGAGAAAGATAAAACTTACCGAGATAATAAGGCTCGGTTTAAATTTGAAATATCTTTCAGAAATTTTAAGTGTTAGTCTTGTCCAAGTTATAGGCTTGGCTACATAAAGACTAACTGTATACCGAGTAAAAGTATCTCGGTTCTTTTTAAGAGAAAGTATTAATCCTGTCCAAGTTTTAACCTTGGCTAAATAAAGATTAATTGTATACCGAGTAAAAGTATCTCGGTTCTTTTTAAGAGACTCTTTAGCACACAATTTTATTATATACATCAAAATGTGTACAGAGTCATCGTTACATCAAGAACATTCACTGGAAATATTTCTTCAAATAAACAGCATTCCATGGATATGGAAGAATAAGTCCATCTGGCTTTTCAAGTCGGTAAGTACCTTTTGGGAGTACTTGACTGATCTTGAATGGTCCTTCCCACTTTGGTTTCAAAGGCCCCGGATCTGGTCCAGTAATTCTTTTAAGTACCAAGTCGCCGACTTGAAATGATCGAGGCTTCATCTTCGAATTGATATATTTTTCACTTTTCTGTTTGTATGCAGCATTTTTAAGTTCTGCCATGAGACGAGTTTCGTCCAAAAGATCCAGATTGGCTTTCAAGTTTTCCGAGTTAGTTCCATCTTGAAACTTCGTTACCCGATAAGTTGGAGACCCGAGTTCAACAGGAATGACTGCTTCTGATCCATAAGTTAGAGAAAATGGTGTTTCTCCTGTTGCATGGCTTACTGTTGTTCTATAAGCCCACAATACATGTGGTAACTCTTCAGGCCATGATCCTTTTGCTGCATCAAGTCGAACTTTTAAGCCATTTTTGATAATCTTATTGATTGCTTCGACTTGTCCATTAGATTGGGGATGATATGGCGAAGAAAAGAAGTGTCTAATCTGATATTCTTCGCAGAGAGTTTCAAGTCGTTTTCCTTCGAACTGTCGACCGTTGTCGGTTATTATCGAACTCGGTATACCGAACCGGCATATGATCGATTTCCAAACAAAGTCCACTACTTTCTGTTCGGTTATCGTAGCTAGTGGTTCAGCTTCGGCCCACTTGGTAAAATAATCGACTGCTACAATAGCAAATCGAACACCTCCTTTTGCGGTTGGTAGTGGACCGATTATATCGATTCCCCATCTAGCAAATGGCCACGGACTATAGATTGACTTTAGAGATTCTGGGCTCTGATTAACATTTGGGGCGAACATTTGACACTTCGTGCATTTTCGTACCCAGTTTATTGCGTCTGCTTTCAAAGTTGGCCAATAGTATCCTTGTCGAAGTATTTTGTATGCTAATGTTCGTGCTCCATGATGATTTCCACAAATTCCTTCATGAACTTCTTCAAGGACATATCGTGACTCCGGTTCAGTTAAGCATTTTAGCAAGGGAAGAGAATATCCTCGTTTGTAAAGAATTCCATTGTCCAATGTAAACCGAGCAGCGCGAATACGTAGAGTTCGGGCTTCCTTTGGATTTTGAGGTAAAGCTCCTGTTTCCAAGTATATTATGATCGGTGTCATCCAAGTCGGTGATTTCTATAACTCGGTATTTAAGACTTCGGGAACGGAAATAGAAGGCATCTCTTGATGACCGACTTGGACGTACTCGACATCTTCCAATCCGGTACTTGATGCAAGTTTGGACAGAGCATCGGCTGGAACATTTTGTGAACGAGGGATATGTTCCAACTGAATATTAAATCGAGACATCTTCTGTTTTACGATGGCCAAATATGGAAGCAGTCGAGGTTCCTTAACTTCAAAATCTCCATGGACTTGATTTACCAGCAATTGTGAATCAGAGAATACTTTTAACTTCTTTACGTTCATGGAGTCTGCAAGATTTAATCCAGATAAGAAGGCCTCGTATTCGGCTTCATTATTTGTTGCCGGAAAGAGAAACTTGACAGAATGACAAAACATCTTATTCTGAGGGTCAATAAGAATGATTCCTCCTCCAGCTCGATGTTGAGTTAAGGAGCCATCAACATACAACGCCCATGATTGATCTTCATTGATTGTCTCGATTGCAGGAGTAAACTCAGCAATAAAATCGGATAAAGCTTGAGCCTTTATTGCGGTTCTCGGTTTGTAATGAATATCATATTGACCGAGTTCTATGGCCCATTTGATTAGTCTTCCCGATGTGTCAAGGTCGGTGTAAAATCGACTTCAAGGGATAAGAAGTAAGTACCGTTATTGAATGTTCTTGGAAATAAGGACGTAACTTTCGAGCAGCGATAACGAGGGCATATACTAACTTCTCCATCGCTGGATATCGCAATTCGGCTTCATGTAAGGCCTTACTGATGTAGTAAATTGGATATTGTTGACGTCCTTCTTCACGAATAAGAACAGCACTGATTGCAGAATCACTTACTCCCAAATATAGATACAACATCTCCTCAGGAATCGGTTTCTGCAAAGTTGGAATTTGAAGAAGTGTTTCCTTCATTTTGTCCAGAGCTTGTTGACATTCTTTGGTCCATTTAAAGTGTTTCCCTTTCCTTATAGATTCAAAAAAGGGTTTACATTGGTCGGTTGACTTTGATATGAACCGATTTAAAGCAGCAAGTCGGCCGGTTAGAGCTTGAACTCCTTTTACCGATGTAGGAGGTGTTAGATTCATAATGGCTTTTATCTTCATGGGATTAGCTTCAATGCCACGTGAGTAACAATATACCCCAAGAATTTACCAGAACCGACTCCAAAAGTACATTTCTTTGGATTGAGCACCATGGAATATTCTCTCAGGATGTTGAACATTTCCTGTAAGTGATCAACATGATCGACTGCATGAACCGACTTGACTAACATGTCATCCACATAAACTTCCATAGTATGCCCGATGAGTTTGGCAAACATTTTGTTAACCAATCTTTGATATGTGGCCCCAGCGTTTTTAAGGCCGAATGGCATCATTGTATAACAATATAATCCTCGGGCTGAATAAAAAGAAGTATGCTCTGCTTCTTTAGGATCCATGGGAATTTGATTATATCCCGAATAGGCATCCATAAAGCTCATTAATTCATGTCCGGCTGTGGCATCCACCATGTAGTCGATATGCGGTAAAGGGTAACTGTCCTTAGGACAAGCTTTATTTAAGTCGGTAAAGTCAATACAGAGTCGCCATGCACCGGAACTCTTTTTTACCAGAACGGGATTTGACACCCAAGTCGGGTATTTTGTTTCTTGAATGAACTTGTTATCAATCAACTTTTGAACTTCTTCTTCGAGAGCTTTTTGTCGATCAGGACCAAGCTTGCGCCGTTTTTGGATTACTGGTTTAATTGTTGGATCCAAATTGAGTCGGTGAGAAGCAACCTTTGAATCAATGCCTTTCATATCTTCGTGTTTCCAAGCAAATACATCGGAATTGGCTTTGAGGAATTGAATGAGCCGAGTTCGTATTGGCTCTTGAAGATTGCCCCCAATTTGCACCGACTTGTGACAGATAGGGTCGTCGATGAATATCACTTCAACCTCTTCTGATGATCCAGCTCGTTCAAGTTTGCTTTTCTCCTTGAATTGAATTCGAGGATCAAGTGCATCTTCTTCTTTAATTGGCTCTTTTCCAGGACGTCTTCCACGATCACAAATCAGATCGTTATTTGATTTCGCTGGATCAAGTTCCATCTCGGTATTGTATGATTCCGAGTTGATAAATGTTGAATCTTCTTGGCTTTCTTCAATATTCTCCATCATATGTACGGGCATACATGGTTCATGCCAAGGTTTGACCCAAACCATTCCGCGAGCTTCGTATTGATCTCCGTAATGAGTTCCTTCTCCATTATTGGTGGGAAATTTCAGAGCATAATGAAATATTGAGACGGCTGCACGAAGCTTATATAAAGCAGTCCTTCCAATGATGGCATTACATTGATTTTTAAGATCCATCACCTTGAATGTTTCCATAATGACTTTGGATGCTTGTCCAGGAATACCGAACCGAATTGGCATAGTAATTTCACCAAGGGTTGATGTTATTGTTCCATTAAAGCCTTGTACTTGATCCTTACAGGGTTTCAACTCGGCTGGATCAATTCCCATTTGTTCAAATGTGCGTAACATCATAATACTGGAATATGCTCCGGTGTCCACTAACATACGATGTATCGGTATTCCACAGATGGGTGCCGTGATTATTAAGGGATCAACATGAGGGTGAGCAAAGTAACTAGCATCATCCACATTGAATGTTATCGGGCAATTATTTCGAGCATTAATTTTATCTCGGAGATCGGTAGTCCAAACAATTTTACCTGAGTTAAAAGCTTTTCGAGCATACGCTTTCATTTGCCTCCGTGATTCAAACGTTGCATTGCTGCTATTATTGACCCGAGTAATGTGATGAGAATTATCAGGATTATAGTATCCTCCTTGTTGGGGCATCAAATCATTTTCTTCTTGGTTCATCATGTATATTTCTTTATCACTCGGCCTTATCCGTTTTGGATTAATCGGACGTCCCTCATCGTCTTCTTCGTCTGGCAAATCAGGCATTCTTCCTTTTCGTTTATAATCAGCATTTTTAGCAAACCTTTGGACTTGAGGATGTCCAATGAGTCGCAATAAGGCGGAGAGTAAACCGAGGCATTCGTCAGTATTATGACCAGCCGATTTATGATATGAACAATATTTTGTTTTATCAAGTCGGTCTTCGGGAGTTCTGACAGGTCGAGGGTCAGGAAGGATCCCTTTCCCTTTTAATTCTTCAAATATAGTTGCTGCTCCCGCCGAGAATACCGTCTGGTAGCTGGATTTGACTTCGTTAAGATATTTAGTTCTGGCTTCTTACACTTCAGGGATCTTTGGATTCCCAAATCGAGACTTATTTGGTTTGAAGAATTTACTTTTCTTCTTTTTTGACTCTTGCCCGACTTCCGACTTCAGCGAGGAAAAGTCGATATTAGGAATCGACATTGATTCTTCAGCTAAAATATGCTGTTGAGCCCGAGTTAGAAAGTCTTGAAACGAAGTTGGTTTATTCTGACATATACTCCATCGGAACAACGAATTTGGCTTCAATCCAGCTATGGCTGTGACCAATAGCGTTTCAGGATGGCATTGCTCCATATTTTGTATGCGTTCGTTGAACCGAGTAATATAATCTTTCACACTTTCGTCATCTTTTTGTACAATATTTGCGATTGATTCCTTGGGAATTAAAGAAACTCGGGCCCCGATAAAATGAGAGCGAAAAGTCGTTCTCAATTGCTGCCATGTGGAAATTGAGTACCGAGATAGAGAATGATACCATTTTTGAGCTCGGGGTCCAAAAGTTAAGGAAAACATCCGACATCTGAGTGCTTCACTTGCTCCATGAAGATCCATCCAAGATGTGTACTGACCAAGATGAGCATCAGGATCGGAAGTTCCATCATATAAGCCAATTTGTGGAACTTTTACTTTAATTGGAATAGGCTCCCTAGTCAAATAAGGGGCCAGAGGAGTTCCAACCTCTTGATATATTTCTTCTGTCATTGGAATTTGTCGTGGTAATTCTCCATGTTCATCTTGCCGAGTTTCTAATTCAGCAATTCTCTTCCTCAGTATCTCCAGCTCTTCTGATTCACGTCTTAAACGATTTCTTTCGATTAGACGACGTAATTCATTTTGCCCACGACGAGCTTGATTTTGTTCAAGAGTACGTCGTAAATCAGATGGTTGAATATGTTGGGATATTTCTGGTAACGAAGGTGCTGGTTGTTGTGGTCGATGCCCAGAACGGCTCTCTGCAGTGGCTTCCGATCGAACTGCTTCTGGAATGTGAGTTCGTACAGGAACCACTCCACGATTTTGAGTTGCAACATCATGCTGTGATTCATGCGTACGTGGATGAGAAGTTGCATGCGACGCAGCGGGAATTTCATTTCTTTGCGGAACTGGTGTAGGATGAGTTCGCGAATTAGATCTATGATTGGTTCTATTCTTGTACGTGCCATAAAGTCAGTTAAATTTTTCAAGAACTCTGGATCTTGAAATAAAACTGAATAATTAATTGATGTAGACGGCACAGCAGAATTCCCAAATGTGTGAGTTGGGTGACGATTAACTCCAGCATCTGGATTACGTTCATTTCGCCCAGAATTCGACATCCTTTGGGTACGTTGTATACAAGACAAAACAATCACTAAGAGAAAAAGAGGAGCGGCCCTCCTTCTAGCGCCAAACTGTTGTTGTCTTGAATTAACAACTCTAAATTTATCACAGTAGATGTTAAGAAAATAAAGATAAACGTTCAATTTGATTTTATTCGTTATATTCACAAGAGTACAGGAGTCGGTTATGTGTTGAAAACCGAGATCATTAGAAGTCCATGTACAATGTGTTCGAAAAGATCCTCGTACTATTATAAATTCTGCTATTTATAGTACGGTGGCTTTTGTCTTCTTCCTTGAAATGGATAAAGATGCATTTAATGTTGAGCTGCTTCACTTGAAGCGGCGGGAAACATCAATGATTGCCTTTTTGTTTTGTTGGTCCAATCAGATGCTTCTAATGATTACTTTCTGTTGGAATATTCAGACTTTGTAATAGTCGGTTGAACTGAAGTCGGTTTACTTGCGTTGGCTTCAGATGTCAGTTTCGGTTCTTTTGAAGACCTTTCGGAAGTCGGTAAGTGTAATAGCCCAGTTCTGTATTAATAAAAATGACAGTTTTTAGTTCCCAGTTGAACTATTTCTTTTTATTAATACTGCTCGTCTTGAGTTCCGAGCCCAGTTATCAGCTATTCAATCTCAGTTATTAATTCTGGTCCATTTATTTTATTAATGGATTTTATTCAGTCGGAATTAGTTATTCCAGTTGACGAATAATCGAAACCGAGTTTGTTTCGATAAATCGTCCAAGTTTAGCCGTGTCCGGAACCGAGTTGTTCGGTCGCGAGTATCGCGCCTAGTTCGCGCCTAGCCAATTCTCGAGCCCTAGTTGTCTCGAGTCTTGTTCGAGCCCTAGCCATGCTCATAGCCTTACTTAGAATATTTTCTAAGTATGAGATCCTTTTTATCGAGCCACGAGTTCATCTCTAGCCAAGGGTTATCCTCGACTAAACATTTTCCAAGCTCGGGCCATGAGTCGTGCTGTAACGGACCCGAAAAGTGGGCTGGACCTTGGCGTATTTCCCTTATGTGCGCCAAGGGTCAAGAAACCGAGCACGTGTGCGCGGTGAAGGATAAGGGAACGAGAACATCAACACGGGAAAGGTACCCGGGCTAGCTTGGCGCGGATGCTGGGTTGCAGGGCCGAGTTGATGTAGACTGAGCATGGGATCAGTCGAGTCTTTGCTGGTTGTGCATGGCCATGCAAAGATACGTGGGCATTGGTGCGAGGCGGTACGGCGCCTTTACACGCAAGGTAGACCGGGGTCGACTCTAAAGGCGCGCGTTCTATTCGGCGTACGTTGGTGGGCGCGCGAGTGTTGGCGCGACGTCCAAACTATTGGCGGGAACGGTTAGGAATTTGAATGAGCATGCTGGTTGCACGTGGACAAGCGGTTATGATGTTCCATGTGGCCTGGGCGCGAATTCCTTCAACGTTGCATGGCTGAATGAATCCAAGGAGCGACGCGTGTCCATAGCGGTTA
>BKCP01005894.1:365187-438002 GCA_008636005.1 Striga asiatica | reverse complement strand
CCAGGGCACCTCGGGCAGCGCATGGCAGCGTTGTCCCAGGGTCAGTGCACGCGTGACCTCGAGCCAGTTGCTCGTGCCACGCAGAGTCGACCTCGGGTCGTGCCAGCAGCGCACCCGAGTGTCCAGGGCCGTGCCTTAGTGACCCTGAGTAAGGTCCAGAGGCCTCGGGACGTGCCCAGCAGCGCGCCCGAGCAGTCAGTGGCCCGGGACGTGCCCAGCAGCACGCCCGCGTGCCCAGGGTTGCCCGGCAGCACCCTGACAGCCCTAGCTCTCGCGCCAGTCGCACTAGGGTCGTGCCAGCCGCACGCCCAGTGCCCAGTCAGCCCGGGTACGCGTCAGTTCCCGCGTCCCTAGTGCTCGGTCGTGCCCAGCAGCGCGCCAGCACACCCAGTGACTCTCGGTCGTGCCCAGTCGCACCTAGTGGCACCAGTAGTGCCAGGGCCCGTGCCAGCCGCACAGCCCGCGCCAGCAGCGCCTAGTACCGAGGCCCGGTCGCACCCAGCTAGTGCCCAGCACCGTGCCATGGCCCCAGCAGGCCCGGCACGGGACCGAGCCCGGCCAGTCCGAGCAGCCCGTGACCAACCGGTCCAGTGTGACCCAGTGGTCCAACCCGGTCCGGTCCAACCCGACCCGGTTTAGCCAGTTAGCGAACCGGCCAGTTTAGCCGGCGGGTCGAGTCCGTTTTGGTTCGTGATTTTCGGTCCGAGTCTTATTCCGAAATTTAAGTATTTTTCCGAGCCAAACCAGATTAGTTAAGCATATTAGTATTATTTCCAGACTTAGAATTATTTTAGAGAACCCATAGAGCGTTCGTTTATATCCGGTTGAGTAATCTGATAGAGTAGAGCATCCTAGCATATTTTTTAGCATATGATGAGCATAGTACTTAGTATATTTGTTTGCTTATATTTTTATGTAGCTTGAGGAGTCAGCTACCAGCACAGCCGCACTTATTCATTTTTCAAAACCGATCAGGTGGGGACCCAGTCTGGGTTATACATTGAGTTTAATAGTCGATATCACGTTCAGGTATGTGTATGAGTTTTATCCACTTTGGGTTAAGGCCAAGTTTGCCTTCCCTAAGTTCTGGTGGTGGCCCAGTTTTCCTTAGTTATACCATCAGAGTGTGCACACGGTTACCGGCCAGAGTGTTCCGGGAGTTACCGGCCAGAGAGTTCCGGGAGTTACAGTTTACTTATATATACCAGTCTGTGATATCATTATTAATATTGTTGTTTACTTTAGAATGGGTTTTTATGGAGTACAAGTGGACCGTACTCACCCCCACTTTATATTTTCAGATGGCAGGGTCGGCGGGCAGGCGTGAGTCAAGCTGTGGTGGTGGTGGTCGTGAGTTTCGCACGAAAGCTGTTCCCGGGACATTTGTTTAAACTGTTTGTAAACTAAATAATTCCACGCATTTCAGACTTCCGCTATGCTTGTGTTTATTTTCGAACATGCATGATGCTAATTTTCAGACTTAAATAATTTTACCCGGTTCGCCAGTACGAACGGGTCCAGACTAATATGCATGATTCGTAAAAATATAAACCTGAATTCTTTAAGTCTAAACCAGTTGTTAGACCTAGGTTAAAGAAACAGGTTTTTAAGCAGAAAAGTCCTTAGCAGCATCCCGAGATAGTTTGCAAATGATTTCGAAAAACTTATAAGCGTTTTCGAAAGAGTTAAAATTTGCGAAAAATTGGCCCTAGTTAGCGGGGTGTTGCAGTAAGTCTTCAGGAGTCGGTGACCATTGTAACCATGTAGAAGTCGGTAATTAAATACCGACTTGGAATAAGATCTTCTGGAGAGATTATTTTGTCATTAATGTGATTAATCTTCCTCTTCAATTTAGCAATCAAGCCGGATATCAACACTTGGGTTTGCATGTTATTACACTTTCTCCCTTTATGAATGAGAATCATGTTAGATTAAACAAGTTCTACGTTCTGTTGTTTTGCACTTAAAAAGGGTAGATCGTCATCGGCGAACCGAAGATCACTCTATCAGTCACTTGGGAAACAAGAATAACGATTCACAACCTAGATGGAAATGAACACCCCATCCGAATGTTTGTAGTGTCAGCTGTACAGTTTGTATTAATTGATTAGTTGCACTAGTACATTTATGTACTGAACAGGATCCCAGAGAGGAGAAGTTCATTTTATAATGATCGTCGTAAGCGAACTAGGCCTCGATTAATTACTGCGTTCTCTTAACCAGTAAGATATTAAATAGGCATATATATATATATATATATGTAGTATATATTACTTTGATTCACTTGGGAGAGGTTCAGTTCGTTGGATTAATATTCCTACTGCTTTGGGTAATATTACTATATATAGTATCCATAGCTACTCAGAGCGTGAGATACTTTGGGCCGAAGGAGAAGGTTCTTCATCTTCTAAATCCGTATAGATGAAGAGAAACAAAAGTGCTACTCAGCAGGCAGAAGAAGTGTCCATTGCTGCAAGATCAGGACATGAACACGTTTACAACCCTCTATCGAAAAAGGGCAAGGAAGGTAAATCTTTTTCAGTAGTCGTTGAAACATGTTTAGCGGTGTTACCTACCAGAACCTGGTGCTTAGATAAATGAGTCAGTGATCATGTCTACAATACTTTGCATGGGTTCTAGGAAACCAAACGGCTTAGGGAGGGAGAAGTTACCATTTACATGGGCGACGTCAATAGAGCGTGTTAGTGTTATATACTGAAAGCTTGGGTTTGCATGTTATTACACTTTCGCCCTTTATGAATGAGAATCATGTTAGATTAAACAAGTTCTATGTTCTGTTGTTTTTCACTTAGATAGGGTAGATCGTCATCGGCGAACCGAAGATGACTCTATCAGTCACTTGCGAAACAAGAATAACGATTCACAACCTAGATGGAAATGAACACCCCATCCGAATGTTTGTAGTGTTAGCTGTACAGTTTGTTTTAACTGATTAGTTGCACTAGTACATTTATGTACTGAACAGGATCCCAAAGAGGAGAAGTTCGTTTTATACTGATCGTCGTAAGCGAACTAGGCCTCGATTAATTACTGCGTTCTCTTAACCCGTAAGATATTAAATAGGCATATATATGTAGTATATATTACTTTGATTCACTTGGGTGAGGTTCAGTTCGTTGGATTAATTTTCCTACTGCTTTGGGTAATATTACTATGTATAGTATCCATAGCTACTCAGAGCGTAAGATACTTCGGGTCGAAGGAGAAGGTTCTTCATCCTCTAAATCCGTATGGATGAAGAGGAACAAGAGTGCTACTCAGCAGGCAGAAGAACTGTCCATAGCTGCAAGATCAGAACATGAACACGTTTACAACCCTCTATCGAAAAAGGGCAAGGAAGGTAAATCTTTTTTAGTAGTCGTTGAAACATGTTTAGCGGTGTTATCTACCAGAACTTGGTTCTTAGATAAATGAGTCAGTGATCATGTCTACAATACTTTGCATGGGTTCCAGGAAACCAAACGGCTTAGGGAAGGAGAAGTTACCATTTACATGGGCGACGCTAGTGGAACTGGTTAGTGTTATATACTGAAAGCTTGGCTTTGCATGTTATTACACTTTCGCCCTTCATGAATGAGAATCATGTTAGATTAAACAAGTTCTACGTTATGTTTTTTTTTCACTTAGATAGGGTAGATCGTCATCGGGCGAACCGAAGATCACTCTATCAGTCACTTGCGAAACAAGAATAACGATTCCCAACCTAGATGGAAATGTACACCCCATCCGACCGGTTGTAGTGTCAGCTGTACAGTTTGTATTAACTGATTAGTTGCACTAGTACATTTAGAGGATGCTTGGATACAAAACTTATCCAAAAAAAATCCAAACATGTTTTACTCAACCACATTTTTTAGCTCAACTTTAACTCAACTCAACTATTATTAATATTATTAATACAATTTTATAATATCAACCAATCATTCTTATACATCACATCAACCTTCATTCACTATTCATCTACTCACATAGCTTTAACTAACCATCACTTCAAATTATCTCTCTCATACTTTTACATCAAATCAACTTTAATTATTTTATTATAAATATTATTTTAATATACCCACTAACAACTAACCATACCACTTTTTTCAAAATTAACTAAACCAAACCAAATAAATCCAAAAATTTTTAACAGGATCCCAGAGAGGAGAAGTTCGTTTTAACCCATAAGATTTAAATAGGCATATATATGTAGTATATATTACTTTGATTCACTTGGGTGAGGTTCAGTTCGTTGGATTAATATTCCTACTACTTTGGGTAATATTACTATATATAGTATGTGCTGTTAGGATATTTACGGTCATGATGTGCGTTAGTCTGATGATGTCCCTGGAGTGAGTTCATGAACAATTGTTATGCTAAACACTACAGGTGGATTAAGTTCCGGCATAATAAGAATACGATTAACGAGCACTAGCTTTGGTAAAATAATAATAAATTAACTAATCCTTGATTGTCAGTAATCGAATTAATTAATGGACATTATATCTTAAACGTGGGGAGGTAAATCGAGTAATTATAATTGGATTCTTAAATGTAATTTGGGCTAGGAAAAGCGAGTGCAATAATATTTATGTTGGTGGCCCATAATATTATTTAATTAATTAGAGGAGTGGGTTTGACCCAGTCTAATTAATTAAGGAGCCCTATTCCTAATCTCATAAGGGTCCCTACTGTAGCTCTATATATACATCATTAAGCTCATGAGGAGAGAACTGAATCTGATAATTTCGAGAAACACACGCCACCCCATACTCTCTCTCTCATTCTTATTCGAGCTTTATCTTCTTCTTGTTACTCCACTGGTACAAGACGAATAATGGTGTTTGAGTAATACAGTAGGAGATCCATAGGTAATCGAGACCCGTTGATCATCTACTTGCAGTTGAAGAATCACGACCCGAAGGTCACGACCCGCCAACCTGACGCCGACGCCGACCAGCCGTGAAGCCGCCAGACGAGCCACCGAGAGCCGTGAAGCTACGACGAGCCCAACTCGACGCCCGACCAGCCACCGAGAGCCACCAGCGTGACCCTTTCACCCACACGACTCGATCGCGCGACTCTGCTTCCGTTCATGTGATCCAGTTCCGTTCATGTGTTCATCCCGCTCATCCTGAAGATCAGCCAGATCGCCATAAAATTTTAAGCCGTAAGTTCTCTACGTCAAACCTTTAGATCCGCTGCGCATAGGTTTACGTTTGCTATTGAATTCATAATTTGTACATAACGAGGTCCCCACAGATCCCAACAAGTGGTATTAGAGCACTTGATTAATTCATTTTGTACGAAGTTCAATTTTTTACGGCTTTATTTGACAAGATGTGTTCAAACGCAACCATTTATTGGATTATATTTGCATAACCCAGTTTTGAAGGAAATAGTTAATCCACTATTATGGCCGACTATGTGTTTGATGAATGTTGTTAAATGTGATATATGGTTTTAAATTCGTTTTTAAAGCCTCGGACATGTCGAGGAATTGATGGATGAATGTTTGTAATAATTATTCGCCCGGGGGTTGACCGAATAGATTTAATTATTTGTTTAGAAAACATGCACATCCATTCGTTGGATTTATGATCGGATTATGTAATTTTGTAAATTATGTTTTTCGTGTTGTGATCGTGGATTAAGGACCGGGAGATCACAAGAGATCAACGAACCTTGAAAATACCAATCGGAGTCCGGCTGGCGCCACGCGGCGATCGCGTGCAAAAGAAAGAAAAAAAATATGTTCGCCGGATTTTCCACCTGCGGCGGGTAGGCGGCAACGGCGGCGGTAGGCGGCAGCTGGTGGTCCGATGGTTTTTACTTGGTAGACAAGCAGTACAATATCAACCATGATTCTACTGCTAAAGGAGTTCTAATTGAACAGGGAAAGAACTGCCACAATTTCCTTGTTTAAAGAGACTCAATATTTAATGGCCATAATAGAGGATTTATTTATTTAAATTCATTATGCCATTAATTATTTAGTTATGTATGTTAATTAATTATTGCTTATGCATGGGAAGAATTAGGATTGCTAGAATAATCATGCATGATAATTAATTATTGCTTTAGCATAGGATTACTTTAGAATTGCACGAAAAATTATGCATGTTAATTAATTATTACTTTAGCATAGGATTAATTTAGAAATTGCATCAATTATTGGGCATGATAGTTAATTGTTGCATTTTCATATGATTAATTTGGAATTGCATAATATTTAAAAATCATCATAAAATTATACTACGTTTGAGAAGGGATTTTGAATTAAAGTTAATTGTAAAATTCCTAAGGCCTCCATTTCTAATTTGTCGGTAAATCAATTAATTGCGGTAATGCGCTCCCCCTCGGGTGACATTGTTAAAATTAATTGTATGAAATTATCAAGACAAATTTCTAATTAGGCGATTAAATAAAAGCTTATGAGAGCATACGGGCTTCCCCTCGGATGACGTATAATCAAATTTGACGACCTTAGGATTGAGAAATTGGATTCATTTAGAATGCAATTAAATTTATTAACCCCCCTCGGGGTCCCTGAATTCTATTGCATGGCCAAACGGAAACCGACTATTAATTTTGTTCATCATGAATTTGGTTTTGACTTATGGAAATTAATGGGTTCTTGAAAAGCCCTTCTCTGGCGAATGTTGAGTTTTGTAGGGTTACCCTCGTATCGTGCATTAGTCACGGTGTTTTGAGATGTCGGTGAATTTAAGTTAATTTTATTTCTGGAGATGAATGTTAACAGTTAAATTAAAAAATGTTTAATCTGTAAAATTTATTTGCATGATTCTCAGGATATTCATCATGTCGTTCAATCCGTTATCTGTCATTCTAAAAGAAAATCAGCTTACTGGTCCTAATTACATTGATTGGAAGAGGACTTAGACATAGTGTTGACTGCTGAGGGTTATAAGTTCGCTATCAATGAGGCTTGCTCGGCAGAGCCCGCGACTGATGCTCTTGATCAGGAGAAAGGAGAGTATGCTCGATGGAAGAAGGCTAATGAGAAGGCGAAGTGTTACATTTTGGCTTCTATGTCGAATGTTCTTCAACATCAGCATCAGTCTATACCTACTACAGCAGATACACTGCTCAATCTCAGGAATCTGTTCGGACATCAGTCTAGGGCTCCTAGGCAAGAGGCTTTGAGTGCTCTGATGAGTACGTGCATGGTCGAGGACACACCCGTAATGGAGCACGCCCTCAGGGTTATGGCGCAGCTCAGTGGGAGATGATTGTTTTTGAAAATTAGATAGGTTTGAGCTACTTAATTGAAATTTTATAACTTTTAATTATATTACAATTGAGTTTATCGGTCAAATCTGTAATATAATAAAACTTTAATAACTGCACTTTAACGTACAGTACATTTCACCATATTGTGTTCGGAATTGCACATTAAAAATATCACTTTATAGACTGTATCATATTGTTTAACAGACTGAATATTAGTGCATATGATAATGCACTTTATCGCAACAATGCAATTTGTGCAATTACTAAAATACCCCCACGTGAAAAATCAAAAGTCCACTTATTTACAGAAACGCCAACACGTGTTTGACTAAAGGTGGACCCTTTGACCGTGTCTAAAGCGTTGATCTATCACATCCAAGGGCTATGATTCATTCTTATTTCTTTCATTATCCCTCAGTTTCATATGATCTCTTCTCTCTCTCTCTATATATACACACACACACACACACACACACACACACACACACACATACACACACTAGTAGGGGTCCCTGTGCAGATGTAAATAAAAATGAACAGATGTAAATAAAGTAAATAAAGTATTATAAGTTGTTTGTATGCATATAATATTAAAATTATAATTTGGTTAATGATATTATATTTTAAACATAGAGTATTATAAGTTAGATAATGGAGATAATGGTATTATATTTTAAAATTTGACTTTTGGTTAAAATAAATAGTACATAATGATTTGATTGATTATGAATCACTATATTGATAACATAATGTAATAAATAATGTAGTTTTTATAATTCTGAGAGATCATGATCAATTAATTAGCTGAAAAACATTACATTTATTATAATAATTGCTTATGCGATTTTATGAAATTTTACTATGACAATAAAACAAATTAATTTACTTTAAAAACAATCTCTTAATCAAATAAAAATATATATTTATTTTATAATAAATAACTTGAACAAAAAGTTTTACAATATAATTTTTTATGTTTATGTAACTTTCATATATTATTTAGTGTGAAATATAATTATAAAATTTTAATATTAAAATAAAAATTTTATTATTATTCAATTAATATAAAATGGATGTACGCTCGATCAATCCCTAATTTCCGTCAATCCCCAAAATCCCTCACATCTGCTCCCCTAATTTCCGTCCATCGCGCGCCTTCCCCGGCGATTCGCCGGCCGTTTAGCCGGCGGATGGTCTTCAGCTGTGTCATCCTGGCCCAATTCTCGCTCGCTAGTGCTTCTGCGCCGATGAGTTTCTCCCAAGTCGTCGGCAGTCTCGCCGCTTCCTTCCCGCTGGTAGTGGTTCCATTTTCTGGTTCTCTGTTTCGGGGCTTTGGGGCTGGCCGTAGGTTGGCTTCTTCTCTGCTCGGTCACCGGTCACCGATGGGAACTCGTCCGCTGCGCGCCAGGTTCGTGGTGGGTTGCTTCAAGGAGGTGAGTGGAGGTTGGGGTTGGGTGGGACCTTGGTGGCTTGGCTCGTTTGAGTCGTGTCGGTCGAGGTTAGGCGGTTGGTTTGTGCCCATGTGTCCACTTTGCTGGTTTTGTGGAGTTGGATGCCCGATAGGCCCGGATTCGGACCAGTGGTGTTTGGTCGGATCGCGGGAGGCGGGTCTGTATGGTGGGGCTGATCGATCCTCCTCTGGCTGTGGGTCGACTTCCTCTTGGGAGTGGTTCGACATTCGGGACTCGTCCTTTGCTAGGCATTAGGCAGTGGCGGGATTGGTGTTTCGGATTTCAGGTCACGCTGTGGGATGGATAGTCTTTATTTCGTCGGTGCCTCGTGCTCGGTTCGGCTCACCCGGTGGGGAAGGGCTTTGTGTGTTGGTAGATTTAAGTATGTATGTCCTTCGTGCTTTATGTTTTGTTTTTGTGTTCGTGTTTGTCTTTGTGCTTTAGGATGTGTCTTTGGTTTGGGCCGTTTGGCCTCTGTGAGCCCGTGTGTCAAACTTATTACTCCGTTGGGGTCCGACACTCGGGTATTACCCTGTTGGGGTCCTTGTAGTTTTTTCTAGTTGTTTGTGTTGTTGGTTAGTGTAGTTGTGAGTGTGTTTTTTTTATTCTAGCGTTGCTAGTCGGGATTCTAGGCGGGCTTCTGACCTGTCCTCCCACTTTTTCAGCTGTTGGCTGCTGTGTATTCAGTTGTTGACTGTTGTGTATTCGCACATTTGTGCATTTTGATTTATAAAACTATCTATCGTTTCGGGAAAAAAAAAATTAATATAAAATGTAACGGTTTTAGTCTTAATTAATTAGGTTCTATTTAATGCTTTGATAACAATTATATATACTAGTATTCGACATTGTGCATTTGCACGGATATAAATAAAATATTATAAGTTATTTGTATGCATATAATATTAAAATTATAAGTTAGGTAATGGAATTATATTTTAAACATAGAGTATTTTAAGTTATATTTATTCATATAATATTAAAATTATAAGTTAGATAATGGTATTATGTTTTAAAATTTGATCATTTGTTAAAATAAATAGTACACAACAATTTGAGTGCATATGAATCACTATATTGATTGCATAAAATGTAATAAATAATGTATTTTTTTTAATTTTTGCGTGCATATGAATCACTATAATGATTGCATAAAATGTAATAAATAATGTAATTTTTTTAATTTTGAGTGATCATGAACAATTAATTAGCTAAAAAATATTAAAGTTATTTAACAATTGCTTATGCGAATTTAAGAAATTTTACTATGACATCAAAATAAATTAATTTATTTTAAAAATAATCGCTTAATCAGATAAAAAATATAATAATGATTTTAGAATAAATAACTCAAATAAAAAGTCTTTACAATATAATTTTTTATGGTTATGTAACTTTCATTAATCATTTAGTTTAAAATATAATTATTAATTCAAATAATTACAAAATGTTTATGGATCAAATAATAATATTTTTATTTATTATAAATTATTTTTATGTATTTATGGATTAGCAACTCAAAATAATATATGTAGCAATTTTAAAACTTATATTATTGTTGAGTTAATAATATTTAATTATTTACCACAAGTTCATTGTATAACTTATATTTGAATCATAAATTTTTTATCCATTCGTCTCCACTTATGTTAATTGGTACAATACATGTGTATTACACGTGTGTTTGTTAAGAAATTTATATTTAAAATTAAAAATAATAATTAAAAATAGTTTAAAATTTCAATTATTTTTTTAATAACTATATTACTATTTATATTCAAAATAACACACAAAACCTCTACGGCATACCGTATTATATAATAATATTATTTTTAAATTATATCATTCAACAACTTTGTAGTTAAATTAATTTATAAGTTTTATTTTTTTAGTTAATATTCATAGGTAATTTAATTTTTATTATAAAGATAAATATAGTTATTTATTTATTTTGTATGTACAATATATGTGTCAAATCGAACTACATCAAGACATGATTAATTTGATACTAGTACAATACCCGTGTCCTACACGGGTATTGAACTAACATATATTTAAAAAAATAATTAAAAAGTTAACTTAAAAGTTTTTAGTGTACACTTTGTAAAGCTTTCAAAAATTATGGTACTAATTTTATTCAAGTTGAGACTACACATGGCCAAAGCCCGGGTCGGCGGGCCTCAAATGTTGGGCCCGTAACCAGCCTGGCTATATCTAAGGGGATTGAATCGGCCCGACCCTGAACCGCCGATTTAAAAAAGAAAAAAAAAATTATGACTGTGACCCGTCGGAAAACTTGGGCCCAGTCCGGCCCGACGGGTAAAAAAGGAGTACAACACGACTCGTAACCGGCCCTGAAGGGATTCTGGGCCGGTTCAAAAACTGGATAGGGCGGGCCGGTCCAACCGTGGCCATGTCTAGTTGAGACTCCCGTAATCTATGTGAGTTTAACCATGTTAGTTTAACATGCTGAGTTTTGTGATGCAATTGACCTAGTATTTATAGCTCATGTTGTTTAACATTGCATATCAATTATTTCTCATATTATACAATCTTCAAATAAAAAAGTATGCCAAATCTCATAATCCATATGAGCGGCTATTTTTAGCAGAGCTACCGGCGAAAAAGTTTCCCATAATCGATCCCTTCTTTCTGAGTATACCCTTTCGCAACAAGCCTAGCCTTGAAGGTCTCAACCTTCCCATCTGCTCCTCTCTTTCTCTTATAGACCCACTTGCATCTAATGGCGTGTACGCCACTGGGTGGTTCTACAAGATCCCAGACCTAATTTGAATCCATGGAATCCATTTCAGATTTCATTGCCTTTTGCTAAGACTCTGCGTCCCGATCTTGGAGTGCCTCATTGTATGTCCATGGCTTGATTTCAAGAACATCTTGGATGGCCTCAGAAGACTCTCCCAGACCCATGAATCGCTCGGGCTGCCAGATAACCCTCCCACTACGATGAGGTACTACCTGCTCAGGTGCATCATTAGTGATACGTGTTGCAGTACTTTGTGGTGTAACATCAGGTGCACTTCGTATCGAAGTACTCACTCTCTTTACTTCCTCGCGGACATGTCTACTACTGGGCTTATGATCTAAAACATAGTCTTCTTCCAAGAACCTCGGATTTGTGCTAATGATTACTTTCTGGTCCTCGGGACTATAAAATAAACCACCTTTCGTTTCCTTAGGATATCCCACAAACAACCTTACTTCTGATCTAGATTCTAACTTATCAGTATCGGTTCTCAGCACATGAGCTGGACTACTCCAAACTTTGAGATGTCTTAGACTGGGTTTGTGCCCAATGGTGTAGACGGTACTGATTTAGAAGGTACTCTATTCAGAATGAAAACTGCTGCTTATAGGGCAATATCCTCAAAACGAATCTGGTAATGTACTTTAACTCATTATTGTCCTAACCATTCCATAGGAGTCCTATTCCTTCACTCTACCATGCCATTCTACTGAGGTGTTCCCGGCACAATCAGCTGGGAAGTAATTTCATCATCCGTCAAGTTGTCTCTAAATTCATTCGAGATATTCGCCACCATGATCTAATCGTAGTGACTTGATACTTTTTCCTAACTGCTTCTCCATAACCGCCTTATACTCTAAGAATTTCTCAAAGCATTCAGACTTACGGTGCAATAGAAAAATGTACTCATATCTCTAGTAGTCCTCGATAAACGTAACAAAGTACTCGAAACCACCTCTCGCTTGAACAGACATAGGACCACACAGATCAGAATGAACTAGCCATAACAAATCTTCAGCTCTATTCCCCTTTGATTTAAAACAATCTTAGTCATTTTGCCTTCCAAGCAAGTTCGCAACTTGGAAAAGCCTCGACTTCTAATGACCCCAAGGGCCCGTCTGCTACCAACCTTTGAATCCTCCTAAGGTTTATATGACCAAGTCTTAGATGCCAAAGATATGTTTCGTTCATTTTCGAAGGTTCCTTTCTCTTATTTAGATTAGATGATAAATTAAGTAATTGTTTCTGTTGCAGTGGAGATGACTTTGGTTCTAGAATATATAGATTGTCAACTAATGAACCACGACATATGAACTTTTTTTCAAAATGAATAACAACGTCATTATCGAAAATAGCAGAAAAACTGTTCATAAGCAATTTAGAAACTGAAATCAAATTCTTTCTAAAACTAGGAACATAAAGACAATCCTTCAAAACCAAAGTTCTATCTAAACCAAAATCTAAATAGACGTCTCCCACTGCAACTGCTGACGCTCTACTAGCATCGCCAAGTAGATGGTAACTTCTCCTTCCCTAAGCCGTTTGGTTTACTGGAACTCCTGCAAAGAATTTCAGACATGATCAGTGGCTTCTGTATCTACACACCAGGTTCTGGTAGTTAACACCGCTAAATATGTTTCAACAACTAATGAAAAAGATGTACATTTATCGCCCTTCTTGAGGAGAAAGCAGTTGGCCTTCCAGTGTCCCTTCTGCTGGCAATTGAGGAACTTGCCTTTTGGCTTCTTTGCAGCTTGCTGAGGTCGCGCATCATTCATGAACACTTTTCCCTTTCCTGCGGACTTCTTTCTTTTCTTACCCTTATGAGGCCTAGAAGAAGAACATTCACCCCGCTGGGAAACCATCGCTTGGGTCTTGTGACGAAACAGGCCCTCTGCCGACTGAAGTTCAGCAACAAGTTCTAGAAGAGTCATCAACATCTTATTCATGTTATAATTCAACCAGTTGTTCGAGGCAAAGACTGGAGCACTATATCGACCTGGGTTTCCCCGTCAATGAAAGCCCCAAGAACCTCAAGCTTATTCAGCTGGGCCATCATAACAAGAACATGGTCCCTTACGGGAGTGCCCTCACGCATGGTCATATTCATCAGAACCCCCATGGCTTCTTGTCGGGCAGCCCGTGACTGATGGCCAAATAACTCCTTGAGATTGAGGAGCATCTCTGCTGCGGTGTTCATAGACTGATGTTGATGTTGAAGTACATTTGACAATAATGCCAAAATGTAACACTTCGCCATCTCGTCAGTCTTTTTCCACCGAGCATACGCCTCTTTCTCTTGGTCTGGCGCATTATCAGGAGGCAGATCTGGACAAGCCTCAACAATAGCAAATTTGTACCCTTCAGCAGTTAACACTATATCCAAGTTCCTTTTCCAGTCAATGTAATAGGGACCAACAAATTTGTTTTCTTTGAGAATTACGAACAACGGATTGAAAGACATTTTGAATTCCTGGGATCACGTAAACATAGTTTTTACTCCGTCAAGTGTTTTTGAATTTATCATCAAATATTGATCCCTAAAAACAATATTCAAATAAATTCACCGACACCTCAAAACACCGAATCCCTGCAGGCCACAGAGTGTGGACGTCTACGGTTCAAGCGATCGCAAGAGGAGGGATTAATCCCATTAATTAACATACCATCCAAACATTACTTAATTAATAGTCGGTTCATCTTTTGGCCAGCGCAAAAATAAAAACAACCTTTTCCTTTGGGAATATCATAATTATTTGTACTCTAAGTGTAACCCATTAATTGGTACTAAATTTACTACCAAAATTATGCGTCCACCTTTGGGTGATCCGTACGCTTTTAAAATAGCTCGCTACTACCATCCCGAAGGAGATCTGTCCTTGTGAGCTGTGAAATAAAACATCCTTTGGGCTCGATTTAAATCACTTCACTGACAAACCTATAATGGAGGCCTTGGATGCAATTTATTTCAACCCATTACACACTTAATATAATTTGTATTTTGAGGGATTTTCCTAATCCTGCCTCTAACAATTTATCTTGCACATAGAGCAATCAAAGCATATAAGAGCATGCATAATTAATAGGCAATAATAAACTAGGAACTATAACGCAACTATCATGGCCAATAATCAATCTCCAATATTACGTAGAAACACAATCCTGTCCTTTGTTGAATGTGTCTTCCGTTTCAGGAATTGGAACTCCCCTTTTGCAGTGACTCCACCTCTTCATTCTAAATAGGTCGTCTCCGGGAAAGTCGCCTTTGGATCATCACCATGGCATCCGTCTGTGTGTTTGTCACCTCGCCCCTTCGAGTTTAATCCATATTCGCCGGATCAATAATGAATAGTATAAAACAAGAATTACATAATTCCTCCTATGACCCGTGCAAGAGTCGTACATGAGTTTTCTATGAAAGCAGTAAACTATGCGGTGTCCCACCGCGCGAATAATTTATTACAAGCATTCAACAACCCAAAAACTCCTCGCCATGTCTGAGGCTTATAAAACACCATACATTCATACATGAATTACAACCATACATACGGGTCAGAAATAGTCGGATTCAAAATCACCTGCAAACGATTTGCAATTTCTAATCTACTATGCCGCTGCGCCCGTACAAAAATAATTCATGTAAACAGGAAAGTCCTAATTCAAACTGTGCACAAAGTTGAATTAATCTAGGCTCTGATACTAGTTGTTGGGTTCTATTAGGAACGTAATGACATGCACAGTGTTGAACTTATCGAAATAAATCCTAACGCAGTGGAATCTATAGTTAGGATTACGACATTACGTTTTAAAATTTTTGCCGACTCAGAGACATTTCTGATTTCCGTTAATGGAGATCGTTTGATTACCACAACCCAATAGGCGGATGGGTTTGGCATTTCTCGATTTTTATCGAGTGTTGAATCACGAATGGATCACTGAATCGAACTTGTCAGGCTCAGGCCAGTTGAGTAAGGTTCGGTTCACGTCTCGGGTTGGTTGGGTTGCAGCAGGTCAGTCGCGGTCACGGGCCGTGGGCAGGAACTGATCGGGACCGGGTAGTGCAAGTCGCGGTCGCTGGCTAGTGCGCGTCGGGACGTGACGCGTGGATGGCAGACGGTCGCGAGAATGCGCGGTGTGCTGGGGCACGTGTAGGACGGCTTTCCTAGGTCAACACGGACTGGGCGAGCGAGGTATTTGTTATGCAGATCATGTGTGGCACGTTTTCTGGGCGTGCGAGGAGTCCTGATCGAGCGAGGTCTGTCGGGCGCATGGAACACGGGCGTTGGGAGCGGGTCGCGAGGCACCAGCAGACAGGTGACGTCGCGGGTCGTCGCTGGAGGTGCGCGATGGCGACTGGCTGCGCACGGTTTCGTGCAGTTGGGTGGCTTCTGGCGACTTCGGGCAGCAGCGGCAATTTCCAGCGACTCCTAGCGGCGGCGGTCCGCGGCAGGTGGTGGACGGAATTTATGGATCTTTAAGGTTTGATAAATATCACCTTAAAATCTTCTAATGGATTACTTAAACACCTACTTCAATTAATCTTGGTGGTGCGATTAATTGAATCTCCCTAACTCTCGAACAAGACAATTTTTCTCTCTTAGAAAGGTGGAAAAATCGGCCAACATAACATGTACAAGAGGTTGGGACATGGTGTATTTATAGGCTCCATTAGGGACCTTAAGGAGGTGCTAAATATGGGATTATCCCATTAGGAGAAGGAATCCTAATTCTATTCCACATGTCTTTCAATCTAGGATAAAACTCCTTCTACCAAACATCACCTTCTAGAAGACTCTTTAATCTCCCATCCCTAGATAATATTCTAGAAGGGAATATTCTTTTTCTAATGAAATATTATTTATGGAATAAAATTAATTCCTAAAATCCTAATTAGAAATAAATAATATTACATTCCACTAGAGTAATATTATTGCTCTCCCTATTGAGCTCCAATTTAATCAATTAAATCAAACCCCCACTTGATTAAAAAATATTAATCTAATTGACCGATTTACCTCTCTATGTTTAAGATATAACATCCGTCGATTAATTAAGTTACTGACAAAATAATTAATCAACTTCTTATTCATTTCCGAAATTAGTACCACTCAGATCTTTAATCATTATGTCGGATAATCATCCACCTGCAGGGTTTAATATAATATTCCTTCCTGAGCTCATTTCGGGGACGTCATCAATCCAGCGCACTGGAACATAGCGACCGTAAATAATTTATAACAACACACCATATAAATATCCTCATTTACCAAAGTACCGAGTATGTCAACCTAAGAGAATAGGAATCACCCTTGGTAAATCAAATAAACAAGTAATAAATATACATGTCCGTTTTATATTATCTTACAACTTTAGAGAACGCATCAATAACTGAAGGTTTAGGTTACAACAACGATCAGTGAGTCTTATAATCTTATCCTTCCGCGGTCCGGTTCAATACTTAACATAAGTACTAGTGTAGTTCTCCAGTCAAAGATCAATTGAATCAAGAATACACTACAGTCTTTTTCCAAGAGGGGTCTCACTGTCTGTCTAGACTGTGAACGAATAGTTTAGTCTAACAAGGAACCGATAGGTGACCTTTCTGTTCGAGACAACACGAACCACACTATCTCAATGTAAGACAAGGAGTATGATTGCATAAATAAATAAACTGCAAGCATATATACTTCGACTAAAACATGATTGCCAGATCAAAATGGTATTGTTCATATTTGAAAGCCAAGCTTTTACAGCATATCTGACAAAAATCACAATGGTCTTTGTCGGCCGACGTTGGCCTGTTATTCGCCGCCAACATTCACCGGCGATTTTTCGGCGAGCGGCCAAGATGGCAGGAAGTTTCACGACATTAAAACGGCCGACGGACGCAACGTTGACGGAGGCAGCATGAGCGGACGATGAACGACAAGGGCTGGATGTGGGGGTCGGTCTGGAAGCGACGGCCACAACGTGTTAGTGCTATATACTGAAAGCTTGGCTTTGCATGTTATTACACGTTTGCCCTTTATGAATGAGAATCATATTAGATTAAACAAGTTCTATGTTCTGTTGTTCTGCGCTTAGATAGAGTGGGTCGTCATCAGGCGAACTGAATATCACTCTATCAGTTAGTTTCAAACAAGAATAGTTGTTCACAACCTAGATGGACATGAACACCCCATTTGAATGGTTGTAGTGTCAACTGTACAGTTTGTCTTGACTGATTAGTTGCACTAGTACATTTATGTATTGGATAGGATCTCAGAGAGGAGAAGTTCATTTTATACTGATTTTCGTAAATGAACTATGTAATAGCCCAAATTCTGTATTAATAAAAGTGGTAGTTTAGTTCCAAGTTTGAACTATTTTCTTTTATTAATATAACTCGTCTTTAGTTCCGAGCCCAGTTATTCAGCTATTCAATTCAAGTTATTAATTCGGGTCCATTTATTTTAGAAATGGATTTTATTCAGTCGGAATTAATTATTCCAGTTGACGAAAAATCGAAACCGAGTATGTTTTGATGAATCGTCCAAGTAAAGTCGTGTCTGGAACCGAGTCGTTCGGTCGCGAGCCTCGCGCCTAGTTTGCGCCTAGCCAAGTCTCGAGCCCTAGTAGTCCCGAGTCTTGTTCGAGCCCTAGTCGTGCTCATAGACTTACTTAGAATTTTCTAAGTATGAGATCATTCGTGCCGAGCCCTAGATTAAGTCACTCGGTCGAGAGGAACCACGCACCGAGCTCGTGCAAAGGTTCGAGCCCTCGCACCCAAGGCCGCGCGCCTCACCGAGTTCGAGTGCCCAAGTTATGGGGGAACACTTATAGAATTTTTCTAAGTGTTTAGACATCCATTTTCAGCATTGGTCTAAGTCCTAGTCTCGGCCCAAGGACACCGAGCCCAAGCAAGGGCCGCCCCCAAGTACGCGCGCCCACTTCATTGCCGAGCCAAGACCTTGCATTTATGCATGGAATTTTCTAAGTATTTTTGGCCTTCAAGTCAGCCATAAGTCAGCCCTAAGAAGTGTTATTTGCGCGTGCCAAGGCCTAGCGCCTAGCCCATTTGCGTGTGGCATGTTGAGCCCAATGTGGATAATTCCGAGCTCAGGTCTTGGCCCAAGGCCCATGCGAGTGTTAAGGAAATTCTGGTGCTTAATTAAGCCTAAGATATGCTTAAGAGAGTTTAAGGGAAGTCAAAGGCAATTAACATGTAGTGGAGTATGGGCGTTATTTTATTCTATGTGTAAGAGTTGGTCTCTTCCACTACCTAGTGGCCTGCCAGCCCTTGTCTCCCACCAGAATTGAGCCTTGGCCATTCCATCATCCCATGCAAGGCCGTGCAAGACCACCCACCAAGCCCACCATGCGCGTGAAAAGAGAAGAGCCCATCCTTGTCTCCACTTGAAGGCCTTGTGACCTCCGCCCCTCTCACCTATATAAGGGACACTCAGCAATTTTCAGCTCTTGGTCACTTAGAGTGTTCAACATATTAAGAGGAATATTGAGCAAAAACCGAGAGCACTCCATTGTCCATCCGCGCGCGCGAGCTAGCTCCGGGGAGAGAAGGAGCCGAATTTTACCTTGTTCCAGCCGTGGTCTCTTGTGACTTATCATTATCCAAGTGTTATTTGGATTCTTATAAGTCTCTTGAGCCCATCACCTCAGCCATTTTAGCCCCGAGCCGAGCCAAAGTCACCAAGGCCGCGAGTTAGCTCGAGGAAAGGCCACCTTGCACCATTTCGATTTTAAGCAAGGTTAGCTAGTGCCATCTATTTTTTCCAGCTTTCACATGATGATTTAGGATTTATCATGTATAGAATTGAGGGCATGCACGCATGCAAAGTGAACTTTCGAATTTTAAAGGTTAAAGGGCTTAATTTCGAAATTTAAGTGGCATGCATGGTTAGGCCATTTTTAGTAGCTTAAAAATCCTCAAATATCATGTGATTATCATTGGTAGAAGATTGGCATGCTTTGAGTTCATATGTTCGGTCAAGTTGATAGTGAAATTGAGCTATTTTTCACCTCCGAACCAAGTTGATGTGTATGTAAGAATTAGCCAATGTTCTAGCCTCTATAGTCTCCTTTTTGATGTTGATAATTCGGCCTTAAGTGATTCTATGAGTTGAGTATGTCCATTCGGTGACCTAGGTCTCAAGGGTGCCATATCGACCCTATCGAGCCAAAGCAAAATCCAATCGAGTTACCCTAGCATTTCATAGCATATTTGCATATTTTATATCATGTTATGTTGGGTTTGAATGGTTGTCACCGGAATAGATGCTGGAAGTTCAGCGAGGGCCGGTCATGGGTCACCAGCCGCGCATGCAGCGCGCACCGTGCGCTGGTCGCGCCAACCGAGGCGAAGGTTGCCTCTGTCCGTGCCAGCGCCCAGCGTGTGCGAGGCACTGCAGCCCCAGTCACACGCGACAGCGCCTAGCAGCGCCTGTCAGTGCTAGTGTGCGAGGTCTTGGCGCCAGTGGCGCCCAAGCACCTCCGACAGCGCCCGACAACGTTGACCCAACATCAGTGCACGCGTGGTCTCGAGCCAGTCGCTCGTGCCGCGCGGAGTACACCATGGGTCGTGCTAGCCGCATACCCTAGCATCCAGTGCTGTGCCTAGTGAACCCTAGTCATGTTCCTTAGGTCCAGTTGGCCCCGGGACGTGCCCAGCAGCACAGCAGCCTATGGCCGCGCCCAGTAGCGCCTAGGACCGCACCTGGTCGCACCTTAGTCGTGCCAGCGCCGCGACAAGGGCCCAGTAGGCCCGGCGCGGGACCAATGCCAGTCAGTACGAGTGAGCGCCAGACCGCCCAGCCCTCAGCGAGCCGGCGGTCCGACCAGTCAGCGAACCGGCCGGTTCGAGTCCGTTTTGGTTTGTGAATTTCGGTTCGAGTTTTATTCCAAAATTTAAGTGTTTTTCCAAGCTAAACTAGTCCAGTTGAGCATATCAGTCTAATTTCCAGACTTAGAATTATTTTTAGCGAACCCATAGAGCGTTCCTTTATATCTGGATGAGTTATCTGATAAAATAGAGCATCTTAGCATACTATTGAGCATATGACGAGCATAATACTTAGTATATTTGTTTTCTTGTATTTTTATGTAGATTGAGGAGTCAGCTACCAGCACAGCAGCACTTACGAATTTTCAAAGGAAACCAGGTGGGGACCCAGTCTGGGTTATACATTGAGTATAATAGTCGATATCATGTTCAGGTATGTATATGAGTTTTATCCGATTGGGGTTAAGGCCAAGTTTGCCTTCCCTAAGTTCTGATGGTGGCCCAGTTCGCCATAATTATACCATCAGAGTGTGCACACAGTTACCGGCCAGAGAGTCCGGGAGTTACCGGCTAGAGAGTTCCGGGAGTTACCGGCCATAGTGTTCCGGGAGATTTCAGTTTACTTATGCATACCAGTACTGTGATATCATTATTATTATTGTTGTTTACTTTAGCCTAGGTTTTTATGGAGTACAAGAGGACCAGTACTCACCCCCATTATGTTTTTCCAGATGACAGGGTCGGCGGGCAGGCGTGGGAGCAGTTGTGGTGGTTGTGGTCGTGGAGTTAGCATAGCGAGCCGTTCCAGGGACATGTTTAATATGTTTTGTATAACTGTTATGATCACACATTTTTAGACTTCCGCTACGTTTATTTTCCGTATCGAAGTTGCATGACAGTATTTCCAGACTTTAAAGTTTTACCCGGTTAGCCAGTACGAACGGGTCCAGATTTACATGCTTGATTCGATAAAATATTAATCTGATTTTCTTTAAGTCTAAACCAGTTGATAGACCTAGTTTAAAGAAAATGGATTTTTAAAGTAGATAAGTTTTTAGCAGCATCCCGGGTAGGGCTGAGCATGGGACTCGATAGAATTCCGAACCGTACCGAAAACCGAACCGAAATCACTCAGAACTGAAAATATCCATTGACCATTTGACTTTCTCCGAACTGAACCGAACCAAAAAATTAATTGGTACGGTTCTGGAGATTTCATAAATATCCGTACCGAGAACCGAACCGAACCGTCTCGTACCGTACCGAACCGAAGAACCAAAATTAAGAACCGAATTATAAAAATAAATGCGTGTTATTAATATATTTTATGTCAACTTTGATCCTATATAATTTGAGAATTTTTTAAATGCAAATAAAATATAGTAATAACAATTAAGATTCACTTACATTTCATATTTAATAATACTTGATCTACAATTGAATTTCTCATGTTTAAATATAAATAAATGGAATGAAAGGTTAAAGATTTAAAAAAAAAAAAAAGATATTTAAGTTTTACTTAAAGTTCTCGATACTTACCCTTAGTTTATCTTATAACTAACATGGTATGGAAGGTTAAATAAATATTACTTTAATATAAAACTGTATTATATTTTGTTTGAATTTAAGTTTTCAATGTTAGTTGAATTTAGTTTTAACTAAAATTTAGGGTTACTTCTAAAGTTGATTTAAAAATAAAATCTTTAGTATGATGAAGTATTGATGAATGTTGGATTTAAAAAAAAAAACATTTCTTGGATTGCATCGACTGGTGAACAGGCTTAGAGGGGGAAGGAAGAAGGAGTTCAGTAAAAATAAAATATTACTAGGTGGTCATTCAAAAAAATTTCAAAATGATAAGAAATCTCCGAATATCCGAACTGAAACAAACCGAGCCAAACCGTTCTGATAGTCTCGAAAACCGAACCGAACCGAACCGAAAAATAAAAATCTCCGAATCGGACCGAACCGATATTTTGGTACGGTTCTTGAGATCGAATTTTAGTGATATCCGAACTTCGGTACGGTTCTAAAGATTTATCAATCTCCGAACCGTACCGACCCATGCTCACCCATAATCCCGAGATAGTTTGCAAACGATTTCAAAAAATTTATAAGCATTTTCGAAAATAAAAATTTGCGAAAAATTGGCCCTAAGTAGCGGGGTGTTGCAGCTGGTATCAGAGCACTTTTGTACTTCTGAATGTTTTTAAAGACTGGAAATTTTACAAAACCCGACCACACCACACTCACGCCTCGCCGACTACCAGGTAAGTGCATGCTGTTAAAATTTATTCAAAGTTTATATATAAGCAAACTGTACTAAGACTCCTAGCAGTATCAGATATATCCTCTATCAGAATTCAGAATGCTAGTCAGAACTCTAGCCCAGAACTCTAATTCGAACCCTAGTCGAACTCTAGATTATCGAGTATTTTCAGCAACTCGTCAAGATATTTGTATGCCTACTTCAGTATTCAGCGTTTCCATTCAGCCTTATTCAATTTCATCTCCTGTTTTGACCAAGTTACGAGGCTTATTATTCAGATGGCCCGTCCTCCGAACGAGGCTCAGAGAGAGATGACTCAGGCAGAGGTAGTCACCCAGTTCCGCGGCTACAATCCTGACAAGTTTTCGGGGCAGGGAGATCCTCGCCTAGTTGATGAGTGGATCCAGGGTCTCGAGACTATTTTCGAGATCATCGAGTGCTCCGAGAGGCACAACATTCTGTGTGCCTAAGTTCAGATGACTGGAGACGCCAGGCTATGGTTGAACTTCTACTGGAGCATGCGCCCTGGTGAGAAGGAGAATCTTACCTAGCAGCAGTTCAAGGAGATGCTGAGGGATAAGTATTACCCTGATACCTACAAGGCTGAGATGAAGCGTCAGTTCTTGGCGCTTAAGCAGGCCACCGCTCAGTGGATGAGTATGAGCGGGAGTTCGTTCATCTCGGGTCCTTCGTTCCCTATTTGGTGGACACCGAGGCAAAGAAGGCGAACGCTTTCGTGACGGGCTACTGCCAGCGATCCGTCACCACGTAGCGGGACATGGCGTCCAATCTTACGCCGATGTTGTCGCCAAGGCCCAGGAGACAGATGCCAGTCTCAGGATGGATCTAGTACAGACGTCAGTTCAGCCCCCAGTGTTGCCCCCAGTTCAGTATCCGGCATTGCCCCCAGCTCACCCAGCGCCTGTCCAGCAGGCGAAGCCTAAGAACAAGAGGAAGTGGAAGGGTTAGCAGAATGACCGGAGAAACAAACAGAGGCAGCCACAGATTCCAGCATGTGGCACCTGCAGACGCCCACACCGCGGGGACTGTCTTGCCGGGCAGAATGCTTGCTACAACTGTCGGAGGCCCGGACATACCATCAGGAACTGTCCGGATAGGCAACAACAGCAGCAGCCCCGACAGCAGCAGCAGCAACAGAGGCCGCCTCAACAGTAGAGGTGAGGACAACAAGGACAGGTCTATGCGGTCGAGCAGTCCGAGGCAGAGCAGAACCCAGGTACTATGTCTGGGATGATTAAAATGAATGATATGCCTATATTTTCCCTGTTCGACACTGGTGCGACGCACTCGTTTGTGTCAACCCGATGTGTAGAGGCCATTGGAGTTCAGCCCATCAACACTGTTGACCCTCTCAAGGTGAGCCTAGCCTCGGGAAGGAAGATAGTGACGAGCTCCAAGGCAGAGGACCTTAACCTTAGTATTGGCGGTCGAATCTTGAAGGCCGAAGCTTATGTTATCGAGATGAGGGACTTCGACCTCATTCTCGGTATGGATTGGTTGACGCGTCAGATCACGATCGGGAAGTTATTCTTCATCTTTCGAAGGACAGTCAGATCACGTTTTACGGCTTGAAGACGCGAACCCTACCTCATGTCGTTTCGATGGCGAAGGCGAGAAAGATTCTGCGCAGAGGAGATTGTCAGGGTTACCTGGTGAGCCTTGTTGAAGAAGGATCGAGGACACAGACACCTCATGACGTTCCAGTTGTTCGTGAGTTTGTGGATGTGTTCCCGGATCAGCTACCAGGAGGACCACCCAGCAGACAGGTGGAGTTCACCATTGATCTTGTGCCAGGAGCAGGACCGGTGTCTAAGGCACCATACAGAATGGCTCCGAAGGAGTTGCAGGAGTTGAAGACGCAGATCGAGGAGTTGTTGAAACTCGGTTTCATCTGACCGAGCGTCTCACCTTGGGGAGCACCCGTCCTATTCGTCAAGAAGAAAGACGGATCCATGAGAATGTGCATCGATTACCGGGATCTCAACCACTTAACGGTGAAGAACAAGTATTTGCTCCCCAGGATAGACGATTTGTTTGACCAGCTGAGAGGAGCTTGCGTATTTTCCAAGATCGATTTACGCTCCGGCCATCATCAGCTGAAGATTAAGGAGTCCGATGTAGCCAAGACTGCTTTTCGGACGAGATATGGGCACTACGAGTTCGTGGTTATGCCGTTTGGGTTGAGTAATGCGCCAGCGGTGTTCATGGACTTGGTGAATCATGTGTTCCATCAGTACTTAGACCGATTTGTTATCGTCTTCATTGATGACATTTTGGTCTACTCCAGGAGTTTGGAGGAGCATGAGCAGCAACTGAGGGTTGTTCTCGGGACCCTTAGGCGAGAAAAGCTGTACGCCAAGTTCTCCAAGTGTGAATTTCTGCTGAAGAGAGTGGCATTTCTAGGCCTCATCATCACCGAGAGAGGCATAGAAGTGGATCTGACAAAGATTGCCGCAGTTCAGAACAGGTCAGCGCCCAGAAGTCCTACCGAGGTTCGGAGTTTTCTCGGTCTAGTAGGGTATTGTAGGTTTATTGAGGGATTTTCGAAGATTGCCCTCCCCTTGTCCAAGTCGACGAGGAAATCTGTGAAGTTTGAATGGACGAGTCGTTGTGAGGAGAGCTTTCAGGAGCTCAAGAAGAGGCTTACGACGGCTCCAGTGCTGACTAATCCAGATCCTACTCGAGGTTTCACCATCGATAGTGATGCCTCGAAGCAGGGTCTTGGGTGTGTGCTTATGCAAGATGGCCAAGTCGTCGCATATTCTTCACGTCAGTTGAAGCCACATGAGCAGAATTATCCTACGCACGACCTAGAGTTGGCAGCAATTGTGCATGCACTCAAGATTTGGCGCCATTATTAGTATGGTGGTCGGTGTGAGATCTTCACCGATCACAAGAGTTTGCAGTATATCTTCACGCAGAAGGAGCTCAACATGCGCCAGAGGAGATGGTTGGATCTTGTGAAGGATTATGACTGCACCATACAGTACCATCCGGGGAAGGCGAACGTGGTAGCAGACGCCCTAAACCGAAAGATGAAGGGTGAGCTAGTTTGTTCTATCACTCAACAATGCCAGTTGATTCTTGAGTTCGCCCGGATGCAGTTCGAGGTAGTCGAATCACCTCCCAAGTTGCCAGTTCTGGGAGGTATTCGAGCGATGAGAGTGTGGCCCACGCTACAAGATAGAATCTGGCGGGATCAAGCCTTTGACGATTTCATTCGTACGATGTGGGAAAAGATTCACGCCGGAGGAGTAGAGGGTTTTTACCGAGGCACGGATGGTGCCTTGGAATACAAGGGAAGGATTGTTGTGCCAAATGTCGAGGCACTAAAGAAGGAAATCCTGACTGAGGCCCACAGTGCGCCATACCTAGCCCACCTTGGGAGTACCAAGATGTACCACGACTAGAAAAGGTCGTTCTGGTGGCGAGGGATGAAGAGAGATGTAGCAGACTTCGTGAAGAAGTGTTTGATCTGTCAGCAAGTTAAGGCCGAGCACAAGAGTCCCCTAGGTCTGCTACAGCCACTTGAGATACCCAGTTGAAAGTGGGAAGAGGTTACCATGGACTTCGTCACAGGACTACCTAGGTCGTCCGAGCAGCACGACGCAATTTGGGTAGTGGTAGACAGGCTGACGAAAGTTGCACATTTTATGCCTGTGACGATGACTATGTCAATGGATCAGATGTCCGAGATATATACCCGTGGAATCATTCGACTCCACGGAGTGCCCGTTACGATCATATCCGATTGAGATCCTGGATTCACCAGAGACAGATGGCCAGTCCGAGAAGACGATTCAGACGCTCGAGGATATGCTCCGAGCCTTGATTCTGGATAGAGGTGCTAAGTGGGAGAAGTGGCTGCCACTAGTTGAGTTCGCCTATAACAACAGCTATCAGGCGTCGATTCAGATGGCCCCCTACGAAGAACTTCATGGCCGCAAGTGTCGTTCACCCCTTTATTCGGATGACGTCGGAGAGCGGCAAGTGCTCGGTCTGAAGTTGGTCGAGCAGACAGTTGAGCAAGTAGCCTGGATCAGAGAGAGGCTCAAGATAGCCCAGAGTCGGCAAAAGTCCTCAGCCGACAAGCATAGACGAGAGATGTATTTTGAGCCCGGAGATCATGTCTTTCTGAAGGTTCGACCGATGAGAGGTGTCGTTCGCTTCGGGAAGAGAGGGAAGTTGCATCCTCGCTACATAGGCCCATTCGAGGTTCTCGAGCGAGTGGGCGAAGTCGCTTATCGAGTATCCCTACCTCCCGAGTTAGCTAGCGTGCATAACGTGTTACACGTTTCAATGTTACGCCCATACGTGTGCGATCCTGAGCATGTGCTTCAGCACAACGAGATTCAGCTTCAGCCAGGTTTGACTTACGAGGAGCATCCAGTAGCAGTTCTGGACCGAAAGGTTCTTCGGCTCAGGAACCGTGATGTTCCCTCGTTCGTATCAGATGGAATCGCCACGGAGATTCAGATGTCACTTGGGAGCGCGAGGCGAATATTAGAGCTCGTTTTCAAGATTTTTAGTTCTGATATGTATCCAGTTGTATGTATTCTCCAGTTTTAGTAATTCCGAGGACAGAAATATTTTAAGGTAGATAAATTGTAATAGCCCAAATTCTGTATTAATAAAAGTGGCAGTTTAGTTCCAAGTTTGAACTATTTTCTTTTATTAATATAACTCGTCTTGAGTTTCGAGCCCAGTTATTCAGCTATTCAATTCCAGTTATTAATTCCGGTCCATTTATTTTAGGAATGGATTTTATTCAGTCGGAATTATTTATTCCAGTTGACGAAAAATCGAAACCGAGTATGTTTCGATAAATCATCCAAGTGAAGCCGTGTTCGGAACCGAGTCGTTCGGTCGCGAGCCTCGCGCCTAGCCAAGTCTCGAGCCCTAGTAGTCTCGAGTCTTGTTCGAGCCCTAGTCGTGCTCATAGCTTTACTTAGAATTTTTCTAAGTATGAGATCATTCGTATCGAGCCCTAGATTAAGTCACTCGGTCGAGAGGAACCACGCACCGAGCTCGTGCAAAGGTTCGAGTCCTCGCGCCCAAGGCCGCGCGCCTCACCGAGTTCGAGTGCCCAAGTTATGGGGGAACACTAATAGAATTTTTCTAAGTGTTTAGACATCCATTTCCACCATTGGTCTAAGTTCTAGTCTCGGCCAAAGGACACCGAGCCCAAGCAAGGGCGGCGCCCAAGTACGCGCGCCCACTTCATTGTCGAGCCAAGACCTTGCATTTATGCATGGAATTTTCTAAGTATTTTTGGCCTTCAAGTCAGCCCTAAGAAGTGTTATTTTCGGCCCAAGATTTGGCGTGGATTTCAGCCCTTGCGCGATCCCAAGCAGGCCGCGTGCCAAGGCCTAACGCCTAGCCCATTTGCGAGTGGCATGTTGAGCCCAATGTGGATAATTCCGAGCCCAAGTCTTGGCCCAAGACCCATGCGAGTGTTAAGGAAATTCTTGTGCTTAATTAAGCCTAAGATATGCTTAAGAGAGTTTAAGGGAAGTCAACGACAATTAGCATGTAGTGGAGTATGGGCATTATTTTATTCCATGTGTAAGAGTTGGTCTCCTCCACTACCTAGTGGCCTGCCAGCCCTTGTCTCCCACCAGAATTGAGCCTTGGTCAGTGCAAAGTCAGCTGCCATTCCATCATCCCATGCAAGGCCGTGCAAGACCAGCCACCAAGCCCACCATGCGCGTGAAAAGAGAAGAGCCCATCCTTGTCTCCACTTGAAGACCTTGTGACCTCCGCCCCTCTCACCTATATAAGGGACACTTCTCAGCATTTTTCAGCTCTTGGTCACTTAGAGTGTTCAACATATTAAGAGGAATATTGAGCAAAAACCGAGAGCACCCCATTGTCCATCCGCGCGCGCGAGCTAGTCTCAGGGAGAGAAGGAGCCGAATTTTACCTTGTTCCAGCCGAGGTCTCTTTTGACTTATCATTATCCAAGTGTTATTTGGATTTTTATAAGTCTCTTGAGCCCATCATCTCAGCCATTTTAGCCCCAAGCCGAGCCAAAGTCACCAAGGCCGCGAGTTAGCTCGAGGAAAGGCCACCTTGCACCATTTCGATTTTAAGCAAGGTTAACTAGTGCCATCTATTTTCCCCAGCTTTCACATGATGATTTAGGATTTATCATGTATAGAATTGAGGCCATGCACGCATGCAAAGTGAACTTTCGAATTTTAAAGGTTAAAGGGCTTAATTTCGAAATTTAAGTGGCATGCATGGTTAGGCCATTTTTAGCAGCTTAAAAATCCTCAAAAATCATGTGATTATCATTGGTAGAAGATTGGCATGCTTTGAGTTCATATGTTCGGTCAAGTTGATAGTGAAATTGAGCTATTTTTCACCTCCGAACCAAGTTGATGTGTATGTAAGAATTAACCAATGTTCTAGCCTCTATTGTCTTCATTTTGATGTTGATAATTTGGCCTTAAGTGATTCTATGAGTTGAGTATGTCCATTCGGTGACCTAGGGCTCAAGGGTGCCATATCGACCCTACCGAGCCAAAGCAAAATCCAATCGTGTTGCCCTAGCATTTCATAGCATATTTGCATGTTTTATATCATGTTATGTTGGGTTTGAATGGTTGTCACCGGAATAGTTGCCGGAAGTTTGGCGAGGGCCGGTCATGGGTCACCAGCCGCACATGCAGCGCGCACCGTGCCCTGGCCGCGCCAACCGAGGCGAAGGTTGCCTCTGTCCGTGCCAGTGCCCAGCGTGTGCGAGGCACTGCATCCCCAGTCGCATGCGACAGCGCCTAGCAGCGCCTGTCAGTGCCAGTGTGCGAGGTCTTGGCGCCAGTCGCGCCTAAGCACCTCCGACAGCGCCCGACAGCGTTGTCCCAGCATCAATGCACGCGTGGTCTCGAGCCAGTCGCTCGTGCCGCGCGGAGTACGCCATGGGTCGTGCCAGCCGCATACCCTAGCACCCAGTGTCGTGCCCAGTGAACCCTAGTTGTGTTCTTTAGGTCCAGTTGGCCCCGGGACATGTCCAGCAGCACGCCCGCGTGCCCAGGGTTGCCCGGCAGCGCCCTAGTCGCCTCAGCCGCACCAGACCCCGCGCGGGTAGTGTCTGTCCACACCAGTTGTGCCAGACCCGAGTCCGGCCGTGCCCAGTAGCACGCCAGAGCCTTAGACAACCTCGGTAGTGACCAGTTGCACCCGAGTGGCACCAGTTGTGCCCGTGCTCGCGCCAGCAGCCTATGGCCGCGCCCAGTAGCGCCGCACCGCGCCCAGCAGCGCCTAGGACCGCACCTGGTCACACCTTAGCCGTGCCAGCATCACGCCAAGGGCCCAGCAGGCCAGGCGGGGGACCAATGTCGGTCAGTCCGAGTGAGCGCCTGATCGCCCGGCCCGCAGCGAGCCAGGGGTCCGGCCAGTCAGCGAACCGGTTGGTTCGAGTCTATTTTGGTTCGTGAATTTTGGTCTGAGTTTTATTACGAAATTTAAGTGTGTTTCCGAGCCAAACTAGTCCAGTTGAGCATATCAGTCTAATTTCCAGACTTAGAACTATTTTTTGCGAACCCATAGAGCGTTTCTTTATATCCGGATGAGTTATCTGATAAAATACAGCATCTTTGCATATTATTGAGCATATGACGAGCATAGTACTTAGTATATTTATTTGCTTATATTTTTATGTAGCTTGAGGAGTCAGGTACCAGCACAGCAGCACTTACGAATTTTCAAAGCAAACCAGGTGGGGACCCAGTCTGGGTTACACATTGAGTATACTAGTCGATATCATGTTCAGGTATGTATATGAGTTTTATCCGCTTGGGGTTAAGGCCAATTTTGACTTCCCTAAGTTCTGGTGGTGCCCCAGTTCGCCATAATTATACCATCAGAGCGTGCACACGGTTACCGGCCTGAGAATCCAAGAGTTACCGGCCAGAGAGTTTCGGGAGTTACCGGCCATAGTGTTCCGAGAGATTTCAGTTTACTTATGCATACCACTACTGTGATATCATTATTATTATTGTTGTTTACTTTAGCCTGGGTTTTATGGAGTACAAGAGGACCAGTACTCACCCCCATTATGTTTTTCCAGATGACAGGGTCGGCGGGCAGGCGTGAGAGTAGTTGTGGTGGTTGTGGTCGTGGAGTTGGCACAGTGAGCTGTTCCAGGGACATTTGTTTAATATGTTTTGTATAACTATTATGACCACGCATTTTCAGACTTCCGCTACGTTTATTTTCCGTATCGAACATGCATGACAGTATTTCCAGACCTTAAAGTTTTACCCGGTTCGCCAGTACGAACGGGTCCAGATTTACATGCTTGATTAGATAAAATATTAATCTGATTTTCTTTAAGTCTTAACCGGTTGATAGACCTAGTTTAAAGAAAACGAATTTTTAAAGCAGATAAGTTTTTAGCAGCATCCCGAGATAGTTTGCAAACGATTTTGAAAAATTTATAAGCATTTTCGAAAGTAAAAATTTGCGAAAAATTGGCCCTAAGTAGCGGGGTGTTGCAAACTAGGCCTCAATTAATTACTGCGTTCTCATAACCCGTAAGATATTATATAAACAGGCAGATATATATAATATATATTACTTTGATTCACTTGGGTGAGGTTCAGTTCACTGGATCAACATTCCTATTGTTTTGGTTAATATTATTATATGTAGGATGTGCTGTTAGGATAGTTACGGTCACCATATGCGTTAGTTTGATGATGTCCCTAGAGTGAGTTCATGAAGGATTGTTATGCTAATCCCTGCATGTGGATTAAGTTCCAACATAATAAGAATGTGATGAACGAGCGCTAACTTCGGTGAAATAATAATAATAATAAATTAATTAATTCTTGATTGTCAGTAATCGAATTAATTAATATACATTATATCTTAAACGTGGGGAGATAAATCGAGTAATTATTATTGGAGCCTCAAATATAATTTGGGCTAAGAAAAGGGAGTGCAATAATATAATGTTGGTGACCCATTAATATTATTTAATTAATTAAAGGAGTGAGCTTGGTCCACAGTTAGTCTAATTAATTAAGGAGCCCTATTCCTAATCTCCAAAGGGTCCCTACTGTAGCTTTATATATACATCATTAAGCTCATGAGAAGAGAAAAGACATCATATTATACACGTGAAAAACGCCGCCCCCCCATCTCTCTCTCTCTAGATCTCATTCGAGCCTTATCTTCTTCTTGTTGCTCCACTGGTACAAGTTTAAGAAGGTGTATTGGGTAATACAGTAGAAGATCTGTAGGTAAACTGAGACGAAATATATTTTATCGTACATAACTAACCGGAGGTCCGATCAAGGTGCACAACATACCCAGACGACCGGCTCGTCGAGAGCTTTCCATCGCCGTCGTCCGACGCCGCACTCGCCCTCACGCGTCGCCGGAAGCTGTCTGACTGCAAGATCCGTTTTCATCCGTTTGCACCCATTTGAACCGGTTTTGATCCGATCTTGTTCGTGCAACCCAAGACGTGATTTGCGGTCTACCGTTGGTGGTCAACCAGATCTACATAAATTTTAAGCCGTAAGTTCTCTACGTCAAACCTTTAGATCCGCTGCGCATAAGCTTACGTTTGCTATTGAATTCGTGACTTATACATAACGAGATCCTCACAGATCCCAACAAGTGGGATCAGAGCACTTGGTTAATTCGTTTTGTACAAAGTTCAAATTTTTACGGCTTTATTTGACAAGATGTGTTCAAACGCAGCCATATATTGGATTATATTTGCATAACTCGGTTTTGCAGGAAAATAAATCTAATATTATGACCGACTTTGTGTTTGATGAATGTTGTTGAATGTGATGTAAGGTTTTAAATTTATTTTTAAAGCCTCGGACATGTCGAGAAATTGATGGATGAATGTTCGTAATAATTATTCTCCCGGGAGTTGACCGAATAAATTTAATTATTAGTTTAGAAAACATGTACATCCATTAGTTGGATCTAGGATCGAATTATGTAATTTTGTAAATTATATTTTTCGTGTTGTGAACGTGTGTTGATGAACGGGAGATCACAAGAGATCAACGAGCCTCGAAGAATAAAGAAAAACGGCGACTTTTCCGACCACCGGCGGCGGTTCGGTGGTGGCGGATGGCTGCTGCTGGGTGGAGAGGTTTTTACTTGATATCCAAGCAGTACAAGATCAACCAGGATTCTACTGCTTAAAGGAGTTCCAGTTGAACAGGGAAAGAACTGTCACAGTTTCCTTGTTTAAGGAGACTCAATATTTAATGGCAATAATAGTGGATTTATTTATTTATTTAAATTCATTATGCCATTAATTATTATTTATGCATGTTAATTAATTATGTTCTTGCATGGGATTAATTTAGTATTGCTAGATTAATTATGCATGTTAATTAATTATGTAATGCATAAGATTTATTTAGAATTGTATCAATAAATTACGCATGATAATTAATTAGTGCACTGGCATAAGTTAATTTAGAATTGCATTAATTATTGTACATGTTAATTATTTATTGCATTGACATAGATTAGTTTATAATTGCATGAATTAATATGCATGTTAGTTAATTATTGCATTAACATAGATTAATTTAGAATTGCATAAGTAATTAAAAATCCTCATTAATACTAAGTTTGAGAAGAGATTTTAAATTAAAGTTAATTGTAAAATTACTAAGGCCTCCATTTCTAATTTGTCGGTAAATCAATTAAACTACGGTAATGGGCTCCCCCTCGGGTGACATTGCTGAAATTTAATTATAGGTAATTACCAGGACAAATTTCTAATTAGACGGTTAGAGGAAATCTTATGAGAGTGTACGGGCTTCCCCTCGGATGACGTATAATCAAAATTTGACGACCTTAGGACCGAGAAATGGGAATCACTTAGAATGCGATTAAATTTATTAACCCTCCTCGGGGTCCCTGAATTCTATTGCATGGCCAAATGGAGACCGACTATTAATTTCGTTCGTCATCAATTTGGTTTTGACTTCTGGAAATTAATGGGACCTTGAAAAGCCCTTCTCTTACAAAATGCGAGTTTGTAGGGCGGCCTTCGTAGCATGAATTCTCACAAGGTGTAATAGATGTCAGTGAATTTAGGTTAACATTGTTTTGAGGATATCAATATTAGCAGTTAAATTCAAAAGTGTTTAATCTGTAAAATTTATTTGCATGATTCTCAGGATATTCATCATGTCATTCAATTCGTTGTCTGTCATTCTAAAAGAAAATCAACTTGCTAATCCCAAACCATTTGATTGGATGAGGAACTTAGACATTGTCATGTCGATCACCATGGCTAAGGGCACTTCTGTAAGGGAACATGTCCAGAAGCAGATGGAGCAGTTCGCTCGCATGGAGTCTGAAGGTGCACGCTTTGAAGAGTGCATCAAGACAAACATAATACTCTTTTCACTGCATAAGGACCTTAATAATTGAAGCCACAATTACAGTGATGTTCTTCGGAATATGCCGGTGGCTGAGCTGATTGGGGAACTTGAGGCGGTTAAGAAGATTATCCACGAGGAGCAAGATATGATTCGTGCAGAACGAGAGATGGCCTCGTCCTCTAAGTGTGTAGGGATAAAGAGGAAAAGGAGCTCTGTTCAGGAAGCAGTTGAGTCGTCTAGGGCTGCGAGATCGGGACAGAAGGTCGACTGCCCTCTCCTCAAGAAAGATAACTCTCTCGTTAATGTCGTAGAAACATGTTTAGTTGTTGTATCTACCAGAACCTAGTGTGTAGATACTAGAGCCACTGATCATGTCTGCAATTCATTGAAGGGGTTCTAGAAAACCAAGCGACTTAAGGATAGAGAGATTACCGTCTACATGGGCAATGCTACGAAAGTGGCGGCTGTTGTATTGGGAGACTTACTTTATCGTTTGATAGTAGTAGTTTGGTTTTGAGAAATTGCCTTTATGTTCCTGGTTTTAGAAAGAATCTTATTTCAGTTTCTAAACTTGTTATGGATGATTTTTCAGTTTCGTTTGATGACATGGTTATTATTCGTTCTGAAAATTGTTTCATATGTTGTGGTTCATTAGTTAGCAATTTATATGTTCTCAAACCAAACTCTCTCACAGTGCAACAAAATGAATTGAATAATGCCATAACTACATCTAATAAGAGGAAGGAGTCTTTACAGATGAATCAAGCATATCTATGGCACCTTAGACTTGGGCACATCAACCTTAGGAGGATTCAAAAGTTAGTGGCCAGTGGACATCTCGGTCCATTGGAAGAGCACTATCCAACTTGCCAATCCTGCCGGGAAGGTAAGATAGCCAAGAGGCCGTTTACAACAAAGGGGTATAGGAGCCACGAAGTGCTAGGATTGATTCATTCTGATTTGTGTGGTCCTATGTGTTATAGATCTGCAAGTTGTGAAAGATGGGTTGATGGGAGATGGCGTTTTAAAGAAGGAAGAAGAAGGTGAGAGAGGCGTGATCGAATTTGCAGAAATGAGAAATGAGACAGAAGATAGGGTTTGGTCTGAAATGGGGAAAAGACTTGAGGAACTGACGCGTGGCGACAAAGTGACCATGGATCTTGATGGCAAAAAGCTCGATCTAGGCGAACACGTGGAAGTCAACAAAGAGACGTGACTGAAGATTTATTAGCATTGTAGCTATTTACATTTTCTTTTTTTATTTTATTTAGAGGATAATTTAGTGAGAATGGAATGTAGGTTTTTTACCCATTAGGGAAATTAAGTGGGCCATGTGTAATTCACGGTTAAAACCAAGAACATGCAGAGGAAATGGAATCAATTTGTTATGCAACCAATTTTGGTTTTCTCTCTCTTCCTTCTAATTCTCTCTCTTTCATTCTATTTCTCTCTCTAAATTCATCAACTTCTTCCTCATTACTCAAAATTACTGAAATATAAAAAAAAACTTACAAAAAATACAAAAAAATCATTACAAATTATTTTGGGACATAACAATTGGTATCCAGAGCCACCTATCCTCGGATTATGGCTGAAGGAACGAGAGGCAATGAGCTGCAAGAATTCCAGAAGAAAATGGATCAGTTATGGCAAACAGAAGCCCTTAAGAGGGAAGCATCTGAAATGAAAATGCAAGAGAAAATGGAGATAATCAGTCTCAAATCAAAGGGGTAGTTGAGGGTGTCAACCTGGAACTGATTGAGCAGAAAGCAGAAGTGCCCAACAAGCTTGAGCACATGACCAACACATTAGCTTCCTTACAACTGCAGCTGCTAAATGTAAACAAGGACAAGTTCAGTGAAGGGGAGGAGTCCATTCTGGGAAACCCAAACGCACACCTGAACAGGGATCAAACATTTCACAGGTAACAAAAATCCACCAAGGTGAATCACAGCAATGAACAGCCACACCAGCAAACAAACAACCACTATATGAGCCCAACCCCCAAAATCGAATTTTCCAAGTTTGATGGCACTAACCCTAGGGCATGGATTTTAAAATGCAATGGCTACTTCAAGCTAGTACCCACCTTGTTAGAAACACAGAAAGTCACCCTAGCCTCTTTACATTTGGAGGGCAAGGCTGCTCTATGGTTTCAGAACCTAAGCACCAAACAACTTGACCTAGGTTGGGACCAGTTTGTTGAGGTGGTCTCTGCTAGGTTTGAAGAACTTAAGGAAATCAGGATCATTGCTGAATTCAACAAATTAAGACACCATGGGTCTTACTCTAAGTATGTGGAGAAGTTTGAGGAGCTAAGGGCATGCATGCAGCTAATGAACCAAGGGTAATTTTCAGAGGATTATTTCATAGCCAGTTTCATTAGTGGGTTAAGTGAAGAGTTGCAGTCATTTTTACACATGTTTAACCCTAAGACACTTCAGCAAACAATTAATTTGGGGCAACAACAGCTGCATACTTTGGATGCTATCACCAAGAGGATAAAGAATTCCCAAAAACACTTCCACACAAATCAATCCCCTCCCACCCAGAAACCACCTTTTAACCCCAGTCCTATCAACAGGGTTCACCAACACTCAACACAAAAATCAGACACTAGGTTACTTACCTCATCTGAGATGGCTGCAAGGAGAGAGAGGGGTTTATGCTACAACTGTGATGAAAAATTTGTACCTAGGCACAGATGCAAGCAAAGGATAAACTACATGATAATGACAGAAGATGAGGAGCTAGCTTACATCCAATCTGAAGAAATGTATAATCAAGGATCAATGGGGGACAGTGAGGGGATAGAAGAGGTCCATATATCCCTAAACACTATAGTGGGTGAAGGGGGGCTGACCACATTGAGGTTCAATGGATATATAGGGGACAAGAAGTTGCAGATCCAACTAGACACTGGCAGCACCTTGAGTTTCATCAAGGAAACCACAACCAAATCATTGGGGTGTTCACTTACCCCAGTAAGACCCCTGAAGGTAAGGGTGGCTAATGGGCAGAAACTATTTAGCCACCTACAAGCAAGCAACCTTAGATGGACAATGCAGGGACATGAGATAAAGCACTCACTCAGGGTGTTACAAAGTGAAGGTAGTGACATCATATTGTGGGAGATTGGCTGAGAACTTGCTCTCCCATTGAGTTGGATTATAAATCCATGGTTGTAACCATCAACTTGCAAGGGAAGAGGATTCTACTACAAGCCCTAAACTCAAAGGCCAGCTGTCAACTAATCTCAGAACCTTCATTATCCTCTTTATTACACTCTGAGGAGAGGGATCAAATTGAAAGAAATATATTTGCTGAAAATGGTGTCTCAAGACATCCATGGAAATGAGCTGGTGACACCCATTCTGAAGGAGTACCAAGATATTTTCCAAGAACCTAAAGGACTACCTCTGTAACACCCCACTTTTATTTGCCGAAATTCCGGACTTTCAGAAAATCAGAATAAATTTTTTTTAAAATTTATTTCAAACATTTGTGGAGTTACTCATATTTTTCAATTGACATAACATCAGTTCATAACATAAATCATCTAACTCTCAGATCGATATCCATAAATCCATAAATCCATAAATCACAATTTCACCCCAAACGGGTTCCCAAGATAAAACTCAAGTTTTAAGACATGACAATGTCAACGGGGCATCTCCTCAATAGTATCTCGATACTTCGTAATTTCTCAAGTTCGAAAATGCATAAATCGTAAATAGTCATAAAGATAGCGGAAGCAAAATCATTTAATAACCGGTCTCATAGACCGACTACCACTCGCTCTACTCTGCCGTCGTACCTGCCTCGCTTAACCTGAAACGTGAATTTCAGGTGGGGATGAGCACAGTTGGAAAAAGTAGTGCTCACCACTATGCAGTAAACATTATTCACAATAATGAAACAGTAATCGATAATCAATAAGGTATGGTCTCAGCATGTATACGAATCAATTAATTATCCCAATCTTCTATCAATCATATCAATAATAGACTCATGTGCACATCTATACCAATAGACTACTGCCGGTAGATGTATCGAAGGCCCTCGCTCGGGTCATGCTTCGAATGCCCCATGGGCTCTACATCTATGCCCTCCGGTCCTACACACCGAATCGCCCCACGGGCTTCCATCGATGCCCGGTCAGTAGGAGTAACCCGCCGGCCAAGGCCTCACGAGAGGGAGCAGATTTGATGAACGAAATCTCTTCTGCGACAAGAAGAAAAAAAACGCGAACAGATAAAAAAATAAAAAGGCTGCGGGATGCTTTTCTCACGCGTACAAAATAAAAAGAGGGACTAGGGTACAATTAAGGAGTGGGATTAGGGTTAATTAATCCTTTTTTTTATAACCCTCAAGACATACACTCACACATGGGGCGAACCGGGTCGGGGCTGGATACGGTTCAGTTCGACGGGTTCAATGAAAAGATTCGGTTCTCGGGCCCGACTAATCGTAGCGATAATACGGTTTCTCGGGCTCGATAAATTAAATCGCACAAATAAATAAACCGGATATTATATACATTTATGATACACATAATTAAATATTTAAAATAATAATATTATTAGTAAAAATACAATTACACATTTTAATTAAATAATAACACTTAGACAATTTGGCAATTAATTACTATTTGGAACTTAAATAATATTTAGACAGTTAAGAAATTTGACAAATAAATCATTTAGACATTTAATAATATTTAACATGCAATCATTACTAATAACAACAACAACTAAAGGCAAATAAATAATATTAGACAATCAATAATAATAATAATAACAATAATAATAAATAATTAATTCCCAAAAATTCAAAAATCAAACGGGGCATTACAATCTATCCTCCTTAAAATATTTCCGTCCTCGGAAATGTGAAAGAACATGCATCTAAAAGGAAACGACAGACTCGAACGGAAATTTTCAATCACGAGGTCCGGCATCATTCTCCGGAACTCGATTCCATTCCCATGAGTCCTATCGCCTTATACTCGAAGGGCATGTACTCACATACAAGAATCAATCCGACTCGCCCTATGCTCATATGTTTACCTTCTTGCTTGGGAGGGTGATCAGTCCTGCCCGAGCTCAGGCATACATCTTCTTGCAAAGGACCCAGTTCGGTTTAGCCTATACTCATGAGTATCAACAAATTGTTTCGTACCCAACAGCACACAAGACCTCAACAGGTCATTCAGTGTATTGTCAACGTACTCCGACTACCCCACCATCAAGGTGGTCACGTGACGCCAAGTTTCAGTCTCCTGACCGAGCCACACTGATAACATGCTCACGATACATCACAGACCGTGCGTCTCCATCTGAGACCACAACACGGTACCACATACATAAAACATGACACCATCAAGCTCACATTCTCATGATATCGACTCCACGAGTCGAACGCAACCCTTATGCATAAACATAAGGTTTGACCCAAAGCAACCCAACATTCCCAATTTGCCGACTCGAGACTCTCAAGTAAAGCATAGGGACTTATCGACTACTCTCCTTAATCAAAAATCATCGATTAAGGACTTACACACATTAAGTGGGACTTGGAACTCTCGGTTCAAAGTTCGAATAACCAAGTATTTCAGCATGAAATGGTTTCAACAATTCAGTAAAACATCAATGGCTGGCCGTATACGCTGGTCTGGGGAGTTTGTGCGTACGGTGATGGCGGCTGCAGTTCGCATGCGCGCAAGCCTCCCGTCTCTCAGCATGGTCGTGCGTGCTCGGCCACCCAGCCAGGGTCGGGGTTTGGTTCAGGTTTTCACAAGAAATTACAATTCAAGGCTACCAAAAAGGAATGGTTTTACCGAATTTCAAAAATTTTGGGATCAACAAAACAATTTATGTATCAGGCATTTCACAAATTTCAAAGTTTCAAAAGGTCTCAAAAATAGCAAGGTGAAAGCTCGAGTTCCAAGTCCACCAACTTCCTAAAACAACAAAACGCAATATGCCACAGATCTAACGATACGCGAAATCTCAAAAGAACTCTCATGGCGATTTTCTCTAAGTCAGTGGCTTCTGTCGAGTCATTAAATAGATAGCTCGCTTCGGCTCTTCCGACTAACAGCGTCGACCGACACGTCAGCTCTTCCTCAGGTAGCTAATCGGGTCAGCAGTCCTAAACGAGCGCAACTCACTTCCCAATCTTCACACCTTGGAATTTGAACGCGAAGTTCCTCTCGGGATTTCGAAAGGAGGAAAAGAACAACGAATTTTCACGATGAACAAAATTCAGAATAAGGACGGGTCCGCACTACGCGATGTGCTTGCTCCAGACTCGTCTATCCTCCTTAAAAGTTTTCTGCATAATCCTTTAAGGTGGAAAAACACTCCATCTCGATAACAGCATGAGATACCACAAAAGCACAAATAGGTGGCGATCTCGGCTCATCAAGCACATTCATTAAGTCCAGATGCTATAATCAACATCTACTTTGACTTAAACGGAATTCACAATTATACTGAGTCGAACTTAATTCGACTAAGTTGTTCGTGAAGTCCTGTGGACGTTGGAACACTGAGAATCGACACTAAGACTCAACCAAATACACATGGGAGTTCACATAATCCAAGACAAACATTGACCAAGTCAAACACATAAAGAACCGCAAAACGAGTCGATTCACTGTTTTTATTGCAAAAACCGTATATTAAAAATACTAGATTTTAATCACCAAATTAGGTTGGTCAGGTTATCATACGATTTTAACTCTGAAATTTTTACCAACATTGTACCTCCCAGAGCTAAGCAAAACCACAAATTTTCAGCCCCAAACTCAAAGTACGTGATTTTATAAAATTCGAGCAAGTTTATGGAAAAAACGAGCATAAGTTGACAACCAGACCAGATGTATGAATTAGCCACGAAAATTTTACACAAACAGTAACAGCATGAGAACAGTAACATATAAAATTTTCAGTATTTAACATCAAGTATTCGAATTGTAAAAATTAAAACTAGTTTCTGCTAATTTCGAATTTTCGATAAGACCGAACCAAATAACTCTAATTAAATCCCATCTTTTAACAGCATGAAAACACACATAAAACAAGCACTCCAGCCAAGTTTCATAATTTTTTTTCAACAACTAACCGATTTATGATAAATAAAACAACTTTCTGCAGAATCAGAAAATAATTTATTTACCCTATCAAACTTAGTCCAAAAATTGTAAACATTTTACACAGAATACAATCATAAAAGTGGCATAACATACTAATCTTTTAGCCAATTTCGATCAATACACAATTTATTATGCAATTAACATGAAACTGACTAGAAATTATTCTAATTATTTAAAATAGCTAAAGCTCTTGAAAAATTACGAAATTTCAACACAAGTCAGATGTTCATCAGAAGACAAGACCCTCAAAATTTCAAGGCAAAAGGAGTAGTGCAAAATTTTTAATTATTCCAACACTAAAACAGCGGTTATTAAAGTTCAACAATTTATCTACGACTCGTTTTAAGACGAATTAGTCCGAAGTCTTCGTCATAAGACTAAGGACTATATAACGTTCCAATCCACAGCAACTATATCACGAATCAACGAGGTCTCGTTCGATTTCTCAAAATCGAAGAGATCGTATACATATATACGCCATATATTTAAACCAATTTCAGACTCCTGAATACAAAATTAACATAGGCATATTCACATCTGATGGTCTTAGTAATCATGGTTACAGACCTCCGAATATCTCACACTTAAGATTTCTTCGATTGTCTGCTCCCTTCGTTTAAGCCTTCTCCTTTCGAGATAGCTCGCGAATGGTCCTCTTCCGAAGACACCAAAATACATCGAGGGGACTGTTATACACAGGACTCAGCTCGATAACATTATATCAAATTTCTAAACAAACAAAACCTCAAGTTAGAACTTAACTCTATATCGCTAGAGTTTAAATTCATACAACTAAGGTTCGCCACTCATCTAGAGTTCCAGAACGTTTGAAAGTAGGAGGACAAATTCCTAAGCCTCGGTTTCAATTCAGTAATCAATAACCAATCAATGCACAATAATCTTAAATCATTCAGGTACTCATACCTGAGCTGGCACGGCACGACGAGAGCGAGTGGTCATAACTTACATCACATTTTTTCAGTGAGTTCACATAATTCAAGTATACCAGTCTACAGAAACGCGGACTGGCTCTGATACCAAACTGTAACACCCCACTTTTATTTGCCGAAATTCCGGACTTTCAGAAAATCAGAATAAATTTTTTTTAAAATTTATTTCAAACATTTGTGGAGTTACTCATATTTTTCAATTGACATAACATCAGTTCATAACATAAATCATCTAACTCTCAGATCGATATCCATAAATCCATAAATCCATAAATCACAATTTCACCCCAAACGGGTTCCCAAGATAAAACTCAAGTTTTAAGACATGACAATGTCAACGGGGCATCTCCTCAATAGTATCTCGATACTTCGTAATTTCTCAAGTTCGAAAATGCATAAATCGTAAATAGTCATAAAGATAGCGGAAGCAAAATCATTTAATAACCGGTCTCATAGACCGACTACCACTCGCTCTACTCTGCCGTCGTACCTGCCTCGCTTAACCTGAAACGTGAATTTCAGGTGGGGATGAGCACAGTTGGAAAAAGTAGTGCTCACCACTATGCAGTAAACATTATTCACAATAATGAAACAGTAATCGATAATCAATAAGGTATGGTCTCAGCATGTATACGAATCAATTAATTATCCCAATCTTCTATCAATCATATCAATAATAGACTCATGTGCACATCTATACCAATAGACTACTGCCGGTAGATGTATCGAAGGCCCTCGCTCGGGTCATGCTTCGAATGCCCCATGGGCTCTACATCTATGCCCTCCGGTCCTACACACCGAATCGCCCCACGGGCTTCCATCGATGCCCGGTCAGTAGGAGTAACCCGCCGGCCAAGGCCTCACACCTTGGTCTTACCAACGGGGTTGTCCAGCACAGGGACCTTTAACCCAGGACTTACGGCTCAAAATGTGTCCAGCACAGGGACCTTTAACCCAGGACTTACGGCTCAAAATGTGTCCAGCACAGGGACCTTTAACCCAGGTCTTACGGCTCACAATAATAAAGAAACTACCCAACGGGTACGTTCTATAGCTACTGGGATAACCGTTCGACGGCCGGTACAGCTCGCATCGAAGGCTACATGTTCCACATGCATACTTGATCATACCAAAAATTTTAAAACAGTAATAACATTTACAGCATAGACAAATTTTACATTAAACCCACCTGGATATAGCATGAGGTTTAGCCAAGCACAGAGTTGAAGGAATTATGGCACAAATTCAGCTCGAAGCACCTACAACAATTATAATAGCCTTTCACAGACTATCCAATATAAAAATACCACACAAGGCACATATACTTAGTCGAAATCATATCGACTAAGCGACTCGTGGATTCCTTGACCGAGTTAAGTACTATGGAGTGACTACTAGACCTGGACACAACTAATATACCTCAAATATTTCACATAAAACATGCCAACATTAAATAAATCCTATCCGAACCTAACCAACCGATAACCGAACATTAAGACTCCAAAATAAACAAAATTCAGAATAAGGAGTTAGACTCAGCCATTCAACCTGAAACTTTACCACATTATAAAACATGCAAAAACACATAAACTCACCAATTTTCAGCCCTAAATTCATCCGGGAACATTTTTAAATAATTTTAAGCAAAACAGCGTCAAAACCAACATAAAATAGTTCGCATAGCTACACTTCGAGTTTCAGTCTGAAATTTTTACACAACCTAAACCATCATAAAATAACAGGTTCCTGAAAGTTTCAGCTCAAAACTCCAAGTGTACGATTTTTAATGAATTTCACAAGTTTCTGCTCAGAAACCGTTTTAAGCATTTGAACTCGAAAAACACAGAAATAAATTCAGGGGCTTGGCACACACATTGAACATACTCAGAGGCACAACATATCAAAATTTCAGCTCAAACGGATAAGAACTCGATTTATGGTGAATTTATTACGATTCAGCAGCATGCTCGGTTTAGAAAAATCATAACTCTCAAAATACAACTCGAAATGACTTCAAACCAAAACTAACAGATCAAGGACAACTCCAAGTATCTATAACTCCAGGATTTCCACGAAAAGAACCACATATATTCAGTTCGACAATTTTTCAAAGTGACGGCAATCACTTTGATATCCAATTCGCAAGTATATAACAAAATTTTCACAATCCTCATTCAATAACAACACATCATCATATACTAGCACATATGATTCGAGATATCACGTCAAACGAACACATTCACATAATCGAGCACATAATATCACGCAAAAATAAACGAGACGGGTCAAGCCTTGTACCGTTCTCGGGAATCGAAAAAAACGGAACGAAAGGTTGACGGGCTCAATCACGCAACACATCTCACGAGAGGACAGCGGCTCAATCGCGGCGGCTGCTCGCAGCTGCTAGATCGCTGCAGGGGTTCTCATCGTCACTGTTGGCGGCCGGCTCGTGAACAGAAAGTCGCCGGAAGAGATGGTCACGGCGTCTGGTCGCTGCCAAGGTTCAGCGAGGAGCAGCGAGCGAAGGGCTGCGTCATGATGTTCGTCAGAAAGGTGACTGGCCGCGGTGCAGGGTCGCTTTGGCGCCTCTGGTTTGCGACAGAGGTGCACGTCGTCGCTGCTAGGCTTGCTCGCGAACGGGAAAACGCCGGTGGAAGTTGCAGCGTCATGAAGGAGGGGTGTCGGATCGTCGGGGTGTTCATGGAGCGATAGGATGTTGTCACTGTGGAGGAGGCTCGCCGGAAAAGCTTCGCGGAGGGAGAACTCGCGAAGAGGGTCATCTGCTCGGTGACGGGATGAATTTGCAGAGGAGGGCTTCGCGGCGTGACGGCGGATCTAATCGCCGGAGGAGGGTCACCGAATTGGTTCGCGTCACTGAAAGTTGCAGAGATTCACGGCGATGGGGAGGTCGCCGGGGTTTGGGCTGGCCGCAGCGGGATTTGCAAGTGGTGGAGGAGGGTGCTCGGAGATGGTGGCGCGATCATTTTTCCGCCGTGAAGGGTTCAGCGAGGGGAGATGGCGACGAGGGTGATGATGGTAACGACGATGAGAAGACAATGGCGATCGAAAATTCAGAGGAGAGGGAGCAGATTTGATGAACGAAATCTCTTCTGCGACAAGAAGAAAAAAAACGCGAACAGATAAAAAAATAAAAAGGCTGCGGGATGCTTTTCTCACGCGTACAAAATAAAAAGAGGGACTAGGGTACAATTAAGGAGTGGGATTAGGGTTAATTAATCCTTTTTTTTATAACCCTCAAGACATACACTCACACATGGGGCGAACCGGGTCGGGGCTGGATACGGTTCAGTTCGACGGGTTCAATGAAAAGATTCGGTTCTCGGGCCCGACTAATCGTAGCGATAATACGGTTTCTCGGGCTCGATAAATTAAATCGCACAAATAAATAAACCGGATATTATATACATTTATGATACACATAATTAAATATTTAAAATAATAATATTATTAGTAAAAATACAATTACACATTTTAATTAAATAATAACACTTAGACAATTTGGCAATTAATTACTATTTGGAACTTAAATAATATTTAGACAGTTAAGAAATTTGACAAATAAATCATTTAGACATTTAATAATATTTAACATGCAATCATTACTAATAACAACAACAACTAAAGGCAAATAAATAATATTAGACAATCAATAATAATAATAATAACAATAATAATAAATAATTAATTCCCAAAAATTCAAAAATCAAACGGGGCATTACAACCTCCAAAAAGGGAAATTGAGCATCACATAACCTTGAAAATAGGGAGTTTGCCAAAGTAGCAGTACCCCTATAGGGTGTCACATGACCAGAAGAACACCATAGAAGACATTGTACAGGAAATGCCGAAGACATGAATTGTGCAAAACAACAAATCGCCTTTTGCTGCTCCAGTCTTACTTGTTAAAAAGAAGGATTTAACTTGGAGGCTACGTGTGGACTACAAGTATCTAAACAGCCTCACAATCAAACATGAATTCCCCATTCCTGTAATTGAGGAGTTACTGGATGAGTTGCAAGGGGCCAAATGTTTTTCTAAAATTGATTTAAGATCAGAGTACTTCCAGATACTGATGAAGGAAGAACACAGACACCTCACTGCCTTCAAAACCCACAGTGGGCATTATGAATTCTTAGTTATGCCATTTGGGCTTTGTAATGCACCTGTCACATTTCAGTCCCTAATGAACCAAGTTTTTGGGAAATGCTTGAGAAAGTTTGTCTTGGTATTTTTTGATGATATCCTGATCTACAGTAAGAACTGGAGTGAACATTGTGATCATTTGAGAATTGTCTTGCAAATTTTGAGGGAAAACTCTCTGTATGCCAAACAGAGTAAGTGTCAATTGGGACACCAAGGTTGAATACCTAGGGCACATCATTTCAGCTGAGGGAGTGGCCACTGACCCTAAGAAGATTGAAAGCATGTTAATGTGGCCTACACCAACCACAATCAAGTAGCTAAGGGGTTTTTTGGGGTTGACTGGATATTACAGGAGGTTTATTAAAAGGTATGGTGAGATCAGCAAGCCACTTACTATATTATTGAGGAAGGATCAATTTAAATGAGGAAAGGAGGCTGATATGGATTTTGAGGAATTAAAGGGGGCCATGACTAAAGCACCTGTGTTGGCACTACCTAATTTCTCTAAACCTTTTGTGCTTGAGATAGATGCAAGTGGACATGGGATTGGTGCTGTATTAATGCAAGAGGGCCAGCCTATTTCTTTTCTTAGCAAGTCACTATGTCCTAAGAATCAGACACTCTCAGTTTATGAAAAGGAATTTTTAGCTGTTCAGGAATGGAGACATTATCTCCTTGGGCACAAGTTTGTTATCAAAACAAACCAACAGTCACTCAAGTACATTTTAGACCAAAAGGCTACTTCTCCATGGCAACAAAAGGGGATTATTGAGCTCTTAGGGCTTGACTATGAGGTCCGGTACAAGAGAGGAAAGGAGAAAAAAGTTGTTGATGCTTTGTCCAAGGATAAAATCGATACAGGGTCTTGCTCTGCTATGACTATTGTTGACACCCGAGTTCGAGAGCCGAACCAGAGACCCGGTCCAGTGCGTAGGTGCCGAGCTGGACTCTGAAACTTTTTGACCTTGACCCACCTGCGAGCCCATCCGTTAGCCCGGCGTTTGCGACACTCAAGTCCCGGTGCCGGTCTGATAAGTGACGATCCGAGGAAAGGCTCCCCAGAACCGGAGGAGCAAAAAGAAAACAGGAGCCGACCCGGGGTCTCAGGACGGACCTCCAACGAGGAATGCCGATCTCAATATTAGTATAATAATGCCACTTGGAGAGTAATCATTGGTGATTGGACGGGGCACCCTAGCCTGCTGACCTACCTCCCCTAGCCAAGACATAAAGCCTGCCAGCATTAAATGATCCCCATGTACGCATTAAATGCCTGCCAGGCAATGATGAGGAAAACCTCAAATCGCATTAAATTCTGTCAGGGAGGCGCCGAACTGCTCTGCAAGAACACTGTACGACAAGACTGGTGAACAGTGCCTGAACAGTGTCACATTTAAAGCCACTATAAATAGCAGCCCACTTTATTTAATTTGGGTTGTTGAATCCCAACTGTAATTGCTCTCTCTACATTTTCTCTCTCTAGATTTGTAAGAAACTCGTGTAAGAATCTGCAAGTACATCGGGAGTGCCGACCTCGTACGAGAGGCCGACCTCATGATCTCTTAATAAAATCGTAATTAAACCATAATTCTTTGTCTTTTTCCCATTACCTTTTTATTACTTAACTTTTTAACCGTTGACCGGAAACGTCCGTCAACAGTTTGGTGCTAGAAGAAAGGTACCATAAGTTGCTTGGAGTCAATTTTTTGACCTTGTGAAACTCCACTTCGCATTCATCTTTTCCCACTTTTTCCACTTCCAAAAACTTTTCAAAAATGCCTTCATCCGGCCATGATGACTCCACCCAGCAGTCCGGCTCCCAGCCTCGTGGACGCAACGGCGGGGAGACCTTCCGTCGTGCTCAGCAAGGACCCATAGTCCCAGTTCCACCAGTTCCTACCTTTGATGCGGCCTTGCAGCACCCTGATGTCCTCAAAGCCCTCGAGGGGGTCTTCGCCAAGGCCCTCGCCAGTCAAACAGCCGGGGCAAACACCGTGGTGCCCACGAAGAACCCCGGCAATACCCTGCTCCACACTCCCGAGAAGAAGACCGGGGGGCAAAGGAACCCGACGAAATCCAAAACCACGGCTCAGTCAGCGAACCGCGAGGCTCAGAACCGCCGCGACAAAAGCACCAGACCGGCTCCTACCGAGCAGACGGGGGAGAGCCGGCCGGAGCGATGCCTCCAGGTCGTCCGCCGCTCTGTCCACCAGCGCTTGGGTGACAAGAGCCAAGCCAATCGTGATCTCCGGGAGGTGATCAGGCGGGGCAAAGCCATAGGGCACGACACTGAGGAAGTCGCGGCCCTCAAATGCAGGATTGCCGAACTGGAAGGTCGGCAGCCCACCGGGAGTGAGCTTTCACTCCCAGCCCATCCACAGACTCGCACGCGACCCACTCCTCGGGTCATAGACAACGCCTCGCCTCTTTCTCCCGACATCCTACAAGAGGCCGTCCCGAAGAAGATCCAAGTACCCCAGCTCGGCCTCTATGGTGGGAGTTCGGACCCTGACTCCCACATCGGTCTGTACACCTCGTGGATGGACCTGCACGGCGCCTCTGATGCCCTGCGCTGCCGCATGTTCTCCTTGACATTGGGGCCTAAGGCGCAGAGATGGTATCATTCTCTTTACCCCCATTCCATCTCAACCTGGGCACAGCTCAGGTCGGCGTTCCGGTCGCACTTCATCGGATCGCAGGTCAACCTCGCCCCCAAAGAGTCCATCTCCAATATCGTTCAGGGCGAGAATGAGAGCCTCAAGGACTACATTGCTCGGTTCAACGACTGGGTCCAAAATATGGAGCGGTGCCATCCCGACGCCCTGCTAATCACTGCTCAGGGTGGTCTGAGACCAAAAACGCTGTTTAGGTGGTCCCTATGCCAGAATAAGCCGACCACCTACCAAGAATTCCTCGCCCGCGCTTAGGATTACATAATGGCGGAGGAGTCCTCGTCCATCCCAACGTTTGATACCGTGTCGGCGCCAGCAAAGGCGAAGGCGAAGGAGGAAAAATCGGGGAAGCCGAGCAAGTCATTCGCTGAAATCCGAGCACAGCGAAAACAGAGGGCTGAGGAGCTGAGGGAAAGCTACCAAAGCGTCTTCTCAGTGGGAGCCGCAGCGGTTTACGAGGAGATCAAGGCTAAGGGGCTGCTGCCGGACCCCAAGCCCATGTTCACCGACAAGGATAAGGTGGATAAGACCCGCTACTGCACCTACCACAATGCGCACGGGCACAACACCGACCAGTGCCGAAACCTGATCTCGGCACTGCTTAAACTCATCGATGATCCCCAACTCCGGAGGTTCACCCACTCCGGAGAGAAAAGGAAGAAGGGAGGCCGCTTCGAGGAAGGCCTCGACAGTGACGAGGACGCCGACATGAATCCTCGAAGAAAGAAGCCGCAGCAGGGTGGCCCCCACGAAATCATGACTTTCTGCCCCACCCACCAAGACGAGGCCGGCACCTCTAGGGGCAGAAAGAGAGACCGGTCCCCACTAGCCAGAGCGAGTCCCTCCTCTCTAGGAGGCAAACCAAGGCCTATGCCCGTCAGGCCTACCATGCCGTGCAGAGGGTGATGCACGCCGACCACAGACCGGCGCCGGAGCCAACTCCGAACACCATCTCCTTCACCGATGAAGACGCCTTCCTGTTCGACCACCCACACTCCGACGCCTTGGTGATCACGGCGCCTATCATGGCGATAAAGATCCATCGCATCATGGTCGATACTGGGGCCTATGCGAGCATCCTTTACTACGAGACCTTCAAAAAGATGGGGATCGATAGGAAGGCAGTGCAGCCCTGCCGAGAACGGATCCAGGGTTTCAACGGGCAGACCATCGCTCTTGTTGGTCAAGTCACGCTGCCAATCCGGTTCGGGGAGAAGGGCCAGCCCACGAAGACAATCTTAGAAATTTTCAAAATCGTGGACTATCCAAGCAAGTACAACGCCATTCTGGGGAGGACGACCCTCTACAAGCTGAAGGCCGCCGTCTCCATATTCCACTACTCCCTCAAGTTCCCAACTTTCGATGGAGAGGGGACCCACCGAGGGGATCAGAGAGAGACGCGGGAATGCATTCTAACCATCCCGCGCACTGAGATAAATACGGTAGACCTTCAGGCCGACGCCGAGGTGACATACATCGGGTTGGCGCGCGATGGTCTTAGGGGCAACCGCATGCTGGGAAACCAGACAGGTTCGCACCCATTGACCTCGCTGGGTGCCGACCCCGCAAACATGGAACCCGATGCGGGGGCAGGTAGCCTAGCCCCCGATGCCGAGCCGACGGACCCCTACCTGGGAAGCGACCACGTGCTGGCAAATCCGGCAGCCCCACTCCCGCCGGTTGACGAAACTGCCGGCCAGACCGAAGGCGGCACCGAGGCCGACCTCGATCGGGATAGGGGGAGAAGGGCCGGCAAGAGGCCAATCACGGAGGAGGACGAACTCGACCCCCGGACCCAATACGAGGAGAAGCGGGGAACAAAGAGGGCCGAGCCTATGGACGAGGTCGAAGTCATCTTCATCGATGAAGAGACTTGCCAAAAACAGCTCCGGATTGGGAGCAGGTTGCCGGGGCCTCTGAAGGCCGAGCTGACCAAATTCCTCCGACAAAACGCAGATGTCTTTGCATGGACCCACAAAGACATGGTCGGCATCGACCCTGGGGTCGCCTGTCACCGGCTGCAGGTCGACCCCACGGTCAAGCCGGTCGTGCAAAAGCGAAGGAAGCTCGGCCCGGATCGACAGCAAGCCTTGGAAGAAGAAGTGATCAAGCTCAAAGATAACGAATACATTCGCGAGGTCCGGTACCCGACTTGGGTAGCCAATCCGGTACTCGTGAAGAAAAGCAGCGGAGCATGGCGCTTGTGTATCGACTTCTCTGATCTGAATAAGGCTTGCCCCAAAGACAGCTACCCCCTGCCCCGCATCGACTACATGGTCGACGCGACCTCGGGGCACGAGCTGATGAGCTTCATGGACGCGTACTCCGGCTACAACCAGATCCCTATGCATCCGGATGACGAAGAACACACCTCCTTCTACTCGGCGCGCGGGCTCTATTGCTACACGATGATGCCATTTGGGCTGAAGAACGCCGGGGCCACCTACCAACGCTTAGTGAATAAAATGTTTGCTAGCTTGATAGGTGAATGTATGGAAGTATATGTAGACGATAATGTTAGTCAAATCCGTGTACGCGTCCAATCATGTAAACGACCTCAATAAAATGTTTTCCATTTTACGCGATTATTCTATGAAGTTAAATAAAAAAAAATGTACTTTTAGCGTCGGTTCGGGGAAATTCTTGGGATATATCGTCAGCCAGCGCAGCATCGACGCCAACCCCGAGAAGATCAAGGCAGTGCAGGATCTTCGACCGCCGACGTCGATCAAGGGAGTTTAGAGCTTGACCGGCAAGCTCGCCGCCCTGAGCAGATTCATCTCAAAGTCCACCGACCGCTGCAAACCTTTCTTTGACGCCATCAAGAAAAACCACAAGTTCGAGTGGACGCCGGCCTGTCAAGAAGCGTTGGAGGCTATCAAGGAGACCCATAGCCAGGCTCCGACGATGCAGAAGCCCCGCCCCGGTGAAATGCTCTATCTATACCTGGGGATTTTCGAGGTGGCCGTAAGTGCCGCCCTGATTCGGGAGGATGACTCGGGCCAGTTCCCAATTTATTACGTGAGCAAGGCCCTCCACGATGACGAGCTGAGGTACCCTCCGATGGAGAAACTTGCCTTTGCTTGGTGACCGCGGCGCGGAAACTGAGACCGTACTTCTTGGAGTATTCGGTCACTGTCCTCACAGCTTACCCGCTTAGGCAGATCCTACACCGACCCGATACTTCAGGTCGGATGGTCAAATGGGCGGTGGAGCTGGGGCAATACGACATCCAGTACCGACCCCGAACAACAATGAAGGGGCAGGTACTATTGGACTTCATAGCCGAGTTCACGCCGGGAGTCGAGAAAACGAAAGGCGAGGAACCTTGGGTGATGTACGTAGATGGGTCCTCCACTGCCGGACGAGCAGGCGGGGGAGTCGTCCTCGTGGATCCCCAAAAAAGGCTCTTCCGCCATTCGATCCAATACCTCTTCCCGGCTACCAATAACGAGGCCGAATACGAGTCATTGCTATCCGGACTCGCTTTGGCCGAAGCCATGAGTCTGATCGATCTCGCCATCTATTCTGATTCGATGTTGATGGTTAAGCAAATTTCCGGGGAATTCGAAGTCAAAGAGCCAAGGCTGGTCCCCTACTTGGGACTAGTAAAGAAAAAGTTATCCAAATTCCGGACCCAAATAGAGCACATTCCCCAGACGGAGAACGTGCAGGCCGACGCCTTACCCGCCTCGCTTCAAGCGCGGGATAGAAAGCGTCGAGTACGTGCAAGTCGCCCACAGAGAACAACCTTCTGTGCTCGGCACTTCCATCCTAAGCGCCGGACAGCTCGGTTTACGATCGTGGCCGGTGAACTGTTCAAGAGGGGATACTCGGCACCGCTGCTCAAATGCATAGACGAGGAGAACGCCGAGTACATTCTCAAGGAAGTCCACGAAGGCGTATGCGGAAACCACTCTGGTGGCTACGCCCTTGCCCACAAAGTTCTCAAGCAAGGATACTACTGGCCTAGCCTGAAAAAGGACGCCCTGGGCATAGCTTGAAGATGCGCAAATGCCATACATTCGCGCCGAACGTCATCCAACCTTCACAGCCCCTGAAGTCGATATTCAGCCCATGGCCGTTCGCCAAGTGGGGTGTCGAACTGATCGGCCCCCTACCTACCGGAAAGGGCAGAGTGAAGTACGCGGTTGTCGCCGTGGATTACTTCAGGAAATGGGCAGAAGCCGAGCCGCTCGTCACTATAACCGAGCAGAAAATGATCGACTTCCTATGGAAATCCATCATATGTCGCTTCGGGGTGCCGAACTCGATAATCACTGACAACGGAAGACAGTTCGAAGGGAAAAGGCTGGAGGCATTTTGCGAAGAGCACGGCATCAAACACTTCTTCTCGACTCCCTACCATCCCCAATCTAACGGCTAGGTTGAAGCTGTAAATAAAATTATCAAACAAGGGCTCAAGGTCCGACTTGAAGCCGCAAAAGGGGCTTGGCCAGAAGAACTCCCAAACGTATTATGGTCGTATCGCACCACAGCCAGGTCATCCACGGGAGAGACGCCGTTCTCCCTGGCATACGGGACCGAGGCGATGGTTCCTGTCGAACTCGGCGCCCCAACCTTCCGGGTAACTCACTTCGAAGAAGAATCCAACTCCGAGTCGCTGAGAGCGAACCTCGACCTGATAGACGAGCACTGGTCACAAGCCGAGCTCAGAAACGCAGCATACAAGAGGCGAAGCAAGAGGTACATCAATTCCCAAGTCAAGTCGCGCTCATATCAGGTCGGCGACTTGGTGTTAAAAAGGGTAACGGGGCCGGACCCCGGACCACTGAAGCCGAAGTGGGAAGGTCCCTACAAGATCAGCAAGGTCCTCCCACACGGGGCCTACCGTCTCGAACACCTGGACGGCACCCCCCACCAATACCCGTGGAATTCGGCGTTTTTGAAAAAATTCTACCAGTAGGTCTAAGACAATCTTGTATTTTCATTTTTTGTAATTTTACTTTGTAAAAGATGAACGAACCTTGTAAAGATGTGTGATATTTATTTATTTGCGTTTGCCTTTAGTAAGTATAGATCGAGTCGAAGCGGCGTAATTAACGTAAGGAACAAAGTGTCGGCCAGGATCAGTACGATGACCTGGTCGGCACTAGCTGGGCTCAACTAGGAAGCCCGGTCAGGCCAATAATACCTCCGGGTCCGAACGCGAGACCGATCAGGTAAGCTGCCACGTAATTATGTGCAGGTCGGGTCAGTACGGTGGCTCGGCCAACACGAGCCGGGCTCGGCAAAGTAGCCCGGCAAGGCCACAGCGCCAATGTAAGAAATGAATGACGGGCTCGAACGCGAAGCTCAACATAACCAAACCATCGCCCGATCCCATGAATGGATCGGAGAGGTAATGCGCCAAGCAAATAAGAAGTACCGAGCCTAATCTCGGGCTCGGTCATGTAAATAAAAGTAAGTATTCAACACGGCACCAAGCTCATGCTTGGTCAAAAATCGCAAACACGCATAAGTAAAGAAGCTTAAAAACCCATCCACTCAACATAAATAAAAGTAAGCGCATCAAGCGTAAAAAACAAAGCATTTGCGACCATTCAAGATAAAGTTAAAATATTCATTACATGGACAAATTGTTTTGGAAAATAAGACCACAGGCGTCAAAATATCAAGGCACGCAGGCCGGAGGACATCCTCAGGTAACGAGGTCGGGGCCTTCAAGGACGATCTCGGCGTCCACTTCCGCCTCCTCAGCCTCCCCCTCCTTGGTCCCAGAGGTGCCGACCCCCGCCTCGGCGTCCGCCGCGGCCGCAGCCTCCTCCGCCTCCTCCATCTCGGCGACCACGGTCAGCACGGCCCTGCGTCTCGGCTGGGACTCGGGGTCGGGGTCGGCCTCGGGCACGAACAGCTTGTAGCCCGAAAGAAACTCCCCGGGGGCCAACCGCCACGTCTGCAAGGACAGAATGGCGCCGAACTTCTCGAAGCCGACAATAATGTCGTCGGCCCAACCCCGGAGCCTCCGAACCACCACGGCCTCGTCGGCGTTAACCTCGCAAACCTGGCCTTCGAAATCCAGGTCGTACCGGCCTGCCTTCTCGGAGAGGATGGCCCTGAAATCGTCGAGGGACAGCACCCCGGCGTCTAGCCTTTGGAACAACCAGTAGAGGTTGAAGGCCGCCGCCATGTCCATGCTCTCCCTCATTTCTTCAAAGTATTGAGCTTGGACCTCGGCGAAGGTTGCCGGCAGAGGGAGAGCGATGGGCTCATTGTCTATTTGCTTCGCGGCCTCTTTCAGGAGGATGAGCTGAGAAGTCAGTCTCTTTCCGTAATCCGCCAGCTCGGCGACCACCCCCTCATGTTTCTTCTTGAGCGCGGCCACCTCGGCGGCATGTAGCTCCGCAAGATGGGCGAGGTCGACTTTATGCTTTTCCTCTAGCCCGGCCACCTCTTCAGCTCGGCGTTTCTCGCTCTCCGACAGCCTGACCGCCCGCTTCATCTCCAGCTCATCCATCTGTTCGGCCCATGCCGCCCTCTAGCGGGCCAAATCCTCCACGGCCTTGGCAGCCTCCTTTTCCGCCACGGCGGCAGCCCCTCGCTGAAGGACGAGCTCGTTCTCCAACATCGAGACCTTCTTGGTCTCGTCCTTCAGCTCGCTGGTCCGGCCCTTAGCGGTAGCGAGATCCTCCTCGGCCTTGTCACGGGCGGCCTCTTCCTTTTGCATCGCCCCGGCAGCGTGCACCAGCTCGACCATGGCCCGGCCCATGGTCGCCATTGAGTGCTGAATAAGCTGCGTCGGGGAGAGCATGGCCACCGCCGTCTCCGCCACCGGGGTCCAAGACGTCATCACGGCGCGCGCCGCGGACATCACCTCCCCTGGCAGACGATAGGGGTTTGGCACATCGAGCGGAACCGCCGACCTCGAGTCTATGAACCACTGGTCGGGGAACCGCTCAAGGCGCTTGGAAAGGCTGGCCTTGCGGCTCGGGTTCACCGGGATATAGGTAGAAGACCCGGCCTGGTGCACAAAGGCCGATGACTCACTTGCCAGGGCGGCCCCCTCTACCACGGCCGCCTTTTTCTTCGGAGGCGGGGGTGCGTCATTCCTCACCTCGGTGTCCCCCTCCTCCTCATCTGGCTCCTCCGTAAGGAGCCCGCGAACGTCGACACGGCCGCCGCGGCTGCCATCGCAGCCTCGACCCACGGCGCCTGTAGGCGCCGGTACCGGACCCGAGGGGGCCTAAATTTCCCGCGGTAGAACCACCTCGGCAGGCAGTTTCGGTAGGGCGGGAGTCGAGGTCCCTGCCGAGCTGGACCCTGAGGCCTTCTTCTTACCCTGCCTCGAGGTCAGAAAATCCATGCGGCTCGCCATCTTCCTTCCCTTCAGCGGATTGGGGTTGGCGCGAGCATACTTGGTGGCTCTTTGACCGAGCTAAATCCGCACTTGCGAAGGAGGGGATAATATACTGTCCAAGGAAAGTGAAAGACCGGGTGAGAACAAGTAGGGAAAGGAGACCAAACAATATCACAAGTAAGGAAAGAAGAGATACCGGGCTCGAAGGATTTGCTGTTGTACTCAGGGCAGAGGTTGTGCTGGATCAAACTCTCCTCCGCGACAAGGTCTCGGTAATAACGCTTCCCTTCGGCGAGACCTAGCAAAGTTTCGACTTTCGCGACCAACTCGTCACTCGGCTCAACGCGGGGATTGTGGACTGAAACGCAAACACCGACCTGTTAGCAGGGAGAGACAATAAATCAGAAAAACGAAAGCGAAATAGGTAAATGACTCACAAGGGCCAGAGATGAATTCGGTGGACGGGTGTCGAGCTGCATCGGGCGTCCTCCACTCGCCGCCGACCAAGAACCACTCCGGCATATAGCCGTGGAGAGACTCTGGGACCCTATGAATTAACGACTTGTCCACGCCCGGAGCGACGGAGTTATAATAATTGTCGGTCTCTCTGGACTTCTTGAAGACAAATAGGGAGCCCACGTCTGCGCTAGTCGGGTCTGCCCATCCTTGCTGACGGAACAAGACAATGAGGCCGACGAGCCGAGCGAAAACTGTCGGGACTAGTTGGCTGATGCCGATGCCGAGGTCGCAAAGGATATTGTTCAAAGCCCCTGGCAGCGGAAATCTGAGACCGAGTAAGATGCTCGCCCGATAAATGCCGATGCAACCCGGCGGAGGGCAGTGGATGCGCTCATCCGCGTAGGGAGCAAAGATCCTCACCCTGGCGCCGAAGCAAGCCTTGCCTCTCAGTTTGGCCAAGTCGAGGTCGGTCAACACCGACGGGGTTGTCCATGCGGTCGCAGAAGCAGCGGACGGCCACATCCGCGGAGGACGGCACCAACATCCCGAAGGAGCCGTAGTGGCGGCCTCGACCACGGCCTCGACCTCGGCATCCTCACGAGCCATGGGGACCCGCTCTCTCCCATGGGTTTCGCCCCGGAGCGTCTCTTCTACCAACTCAGCGTCGACGTCGGATTCAACGGGAGAGACGGAGCCGGTCTCCTTCACCGCCTCCTCGGCATCGGACTGACTTGTGCCGAGGTCAATAATCTCGATCGTGGGGAAGTCCGGATGTCCCCCACGACGCGGGCCCGCCGCCGCCGACGTGACGCGGACAGCCGAAATCGGGCTGACTCTAAGCGGCTGCGCCGCCTCAGTCGTCGGAGGGGAGTAGACCACCAACTCCCCGGTCTCCTCCGCCGCGAAACCGCCATCTCCGGCAGGGAGATCGGTTGCGTTACCAGAAAGGTTCGACATAATCGAAAATAGAATAAGAAAAGAAGATCTAAGATAAGCGGAGTTACCGAGGTGAAAGTCGTCGAAGGAAGTCCTGAGAATCTCGAAAAGGTCGCCTTGAATGTCTGTTCGAAAAAGTCGGCAGCTCAGAGATTTGGTTGCTCAGAAATTGCAGAAGTAGAAAACCCTTCGAGGAGGACGATGACCCGTATATATACGCACAGAGGACCAATCACCGCATCACACGTGGCGCAGCGTTTGAAATTCAAAATTAAAAGCTCGATCTAGCGGTCAGGATGAAAGCAATCTGACGGCTCTAGAAAAACAGCGTGGGCGTCACGCGCTCGAGATAACCGCCACCACCCAAGGCGACACGCCACTCGACGCGGGCGAATCAACAGATGACGCATGTAAAGGTTCTAAACCGGCGCGACTTTTCATGATCGACAGGAAGCGTAACGGTCACGACGCATTAAATGACTCGTCGTTTCGGGTCTAGGAAGGATGTGCGCAGCAAATGGGAAGTAACTTTGTGAAGTAGGAGTTATGCGCCGACCTCGGATGTCTTCTTAGATAGCGACCTCACAGAGGATGCTGAGGGCACCCCCTCTGAGCTCGGGGGACTGTATGTTGACACCCGAGTTCGAGAGCCGAGCCAGAGACCCGGTCCAGTGCGTAGGTGCCAAGCTGGACTCTGAAACTTTTTGACCTTGACCCACCTGCGAGCCCATCCGTTAGCCCGGCGTTTGCGACACTCAAGTCCCGGTGCCGGTCTGATAAGTGACGATCCGAGGAAAGGCTCTCCAGAACCGGAGGAGCAAAAAAGAAACAGGAGCCGACCCGGGGTCTTAGGACGGACCTCCAACGAGGAATGCCGATCACAATATTAGTATAATAATGCCACTTGGAGAGTAATCATTGGTGATTGGACGGGGCACCCTAGCCTGCTGACCTACCTCCCCTAGCCAAGACATAAAGCCTGCCAGCATTAAATGATCCCCATGTACGCATTAAATGTCTGCCAGGCAATGATGAGGAAAACCTCAAATCGCATTAAATTCTGTCAGGGAGGCGCCGAACTGCTCTGCAAGAACACTGTACGACAAGACTGGTGAACAGTGCCTGAACAGTGTCACATTTAAAGCCACTATAAGTAGCAGCCCACTTCATTTAATTTGGGTTGTTGAATCCCAACTGTAAATGCTCTCTCTACATTTTCTCTCTCTAGATTTGTAAGAAACTCGTGTAAGAATTTGCAAGTACATCGCGAGTGCCGACCTCGTACGAGAGGCCGACCTCATGATCTCTTAATAAAATCGTAATTAAACCATAATTCTTTGTCTTTTCCCCATTACCTTTTTATTACTTAACTTTTTAACCGTTGACCGGAAACGTCCGTCAACAACTATATTGATTCCTAACTGGATGCAACAAGTTGTAAACATCTATGCTTAGGATCAAACTTTCAGAGAGTTGAGGGAAAAACTGGTGTTAAATCCTAACACTGAAACAAACTATACTCTACAGGGAGATATAATAAGATATAAGGGGACGATGTGTATTGGAAATGACCTCAATCTGAGGCAAGAGCTGATTGCCTATATGCACAACTCTTCAGTGGGGGGTCACTCAGATGTGCAAGGTACTTACATGAGGATCAAAAACGTATTCTACTGGAAGGGAATGAAAGTGGATGTGACCACTTTTGTGTCCAAATGCGATACCTGCAGGATCAACAAGCCTTCACATAAACACACACCAGGGTTGTTACAGCCCCTGCCCATACCCCAAGAGCCATGGAATCATATTTCAATGGATTTTGTGGAGGGTTTACCTAAATCATTTGGAAAGGACACCATTTTGGTGATCATTGACAGGCTCACCAAATATGGCCATTTCATTGCCTTATCTTACCCCTACACTGCTGAAAGAGCGGCAAAGGTGTTTCTAGATTATGTCTACAGGCTTCATGGGCTACCCACATATATTGTCACAGATAGAGACAAAATATTTACCAGCATATTTTGGAAGGAGTCGTTTAAATTAATTGGAGTTTCCCTGAATTACTCATATGCTTATCACCCTCAAACAGAGAGGCTCAATCATTGTTTAGAGAATTATCTCAGGTGTATGGTGCACCAGACTCCAAAGAAATGGACCAGTTGGCTTCCTATGGCTGAGTATTGGTACAACTTCAATTACCACACTTTCCCTCAAAACTACATCTTTTCTGGCACTATATAGGTAGGCACCTAACTTATTGCAAACTAAGGCTTACTTGGATTCCCCAAACCATGAAGCCAAGGAATTTGTGCTAGACAGAAAAGTAATGATGCAGAACTTAAAGGGAAATCTACTAAGGGCACAGAACAGAATGAGGGTGAATGCCAACAAACAGAGAACTGAGAGAGAATTCAAGGTGGGTGAAATGGCTTACCTCAAGCTGCAGCCATACAAGCAAAACTCGGTCCAGTTGAGAAAGAATGTCAAACTCTGTTCAAGGTACTTCGGGCCCTACAAAATCATAAAGAGAATTGGTCAAGTGGCATATAAATTAGCATTACCAGAAGGCTCTAAGATTCACCCCGTGTTTCATGTATCGCTCTTGAAAAAGGAGGTAGGGGAAGGAGACTCAACTATTCTGAAAATCCCAGATGCTGGAGAAGATGGTCTGTTCAAGGCAGAGCCCACCGAAGTCCTTGACCGTCGTATGGTGATGAGGGGTATTGAAGAAGTGCAGCAGCTACTGGTTGTTTGGGGAGACAAATCACTCAACATTTTTTCTTGGGAAGATGAAAATTCTTGGGAAAGAAATTCAAAAATTTCGATCCTTGCGGACAATGATCTAAAGAAGGGGAGGGAAATGTTATAGATCTGCAAGTTATAAAAGATGGATTGATGGGAAATGGCGTTTTACAGAAGGAAGAAGAAGGTGAGAGAGGCGTGATCGAATTTGCAGAAATGAGAAATGAGGCAGAAGATAGGGTTTGGTCTGAAATGGGGAAAAGACTTGAGGAACTGACGCGTGGCGACAAAGTGACCGTGGATCTTGATGGCAAAAAGCTCGATCTAGCCGAACACGTGGAAGTCAACAAAGAGACGTGACTGAAGCTTTATTAGCATTGTTGCTATTTACATTTTCTTTTTCTGTTTTATTTAGAGGATAATTTAGTGAGAATGGAATGTAGGTTTTTTACCCATTAGGGGAATTAAGTGGGCCATGTGTAATTCACGGTTAAAACCAAGAACATGCAGAGGAAATGGAATCGATTTGTTATGCAACCAATTTTGGTTTTCTCTCTCTTCCTTCTAGTTCTCTCTCTTTCATTCTGTTTCTCTCTCTAAATTCATCATCTTCTTCCTCATTACTCAAAATTATTGAAATATAAAAAAACTTACAAAAAATACAAAAAATTCAGTACAAATTATTTTTGGACATAACACTATGTCGATCTAGGCTAGAGGAGGTTTCGAGTACTATGTGTCTTTCATAGATGATTACTCGAGATTTGGGTATGTTTACCTGTTGCACCGCAAGTCTGAATGCTTTGAGAAATTCAAGGAGTATCGGGCAGTTGTGGAGAAGCTTCATGGTAAAAGTATCAAATCACTTCGTTTTGATCGAGGTGGCGAGTACCTCTTTGAAGAGTTCAGGACATACTTATCGAAAACTGGAAGGTAATGTTTGGGCCTACGTCCCGAAAACGTGATGCGATCTCTCTCAAATAAGTGCAGTGTCATCTCCCAGTCACGACATCTGATGTCTGCGCGGCACCTTCAACCAATTCTTGCCGAGGATTTAGGACAAAATCCTCCATCTTGTTCACAAACGCGTCTTCTTCTAGGGTTCTGCCTCCGATACGATGCTTGGCCAGGGAATCCATGACTATCTCCCTCGCGAAGCTATTCTGTCCTCGAGAGGGTCGCAGTACTCATTCCCTGGGCCCTCATGGCCGAAAAAAACACTTGGCCTAGATGAACGAATGCGTCGCCCTGGTATCAGCATGTTTTCTTCTCCTCGGGGTCTAAGAGGTGACGAGCGAATGCGCTCTCTTAAGAATTCACGATCGTATTCCTCTACCGAGTGGCCTCTTGCTGAAAAACACTGGAATCTAGCTTTAACTTTCCACGAATAAGGCGTTGGAACTTGGCTTCCAGAATCTTTCTGTGCCAGTCCCAAGTCATCTCATCATGCTCATCGTCTGTCTCATACGCTAGTAGTCATTCCCCCCAATCCATGTAATTGGCCCACGATTACTGCCCGTTCTCGCTCAACGGGTGGGTCTGGAGCTCTTGCGGGACGGCATCTTCTGAATATCCACTAAGTTTTGACGAGAAACAGTATAGCCAATTAAGAAATAGCTATACCATACTTGAAACGTTTTAATGAAACCGAAAACACCTAGCTTGGCTAGAGTTCCGGTGTACTTAACTCTTTTGAGTTCTGGCTAGAGTTCTGACTTAGTCTAGAGTTCTGATTCAAACTGTAGTTCTGACTTAGGCTAGAGTCCTTGGACTTAGCTGTTCTAGAGTTCTGTATAGAGTTCTTGGTCTTAGCTCAACTTTCTAGAGTTCTCCCTCTAGAGTTCTCTTTCTTATAGGAGGATGGATATCTAGGCCCCATACTTGAACTGAAATAAGCACTTGCGAAAACTTAAACTTAACTTAGGTGACTTACCTCGGAGTCGGCGCGGAGTGAGCATGGCGTGGTCATGCTTTTCTTAAGACTTTTAAAAGTATCCAGAATAATAAATGCTCTGATACCAAGCTGTAACACCCCGCCTTGACTAGCTTTGACTTTTCAAAAATCAGAGTAAATTTTTCGCTTTTATTTTCGAAATGTCGTGCGAGTTTATGTTCGAAAATACTTACTTAATTGCGGGATGCTACTAAAACTTACTTAACTTACTATTTCGGGTATGAATAAAACATACAACCCATCGAGCCACTACGGCGATAGTGAACCATACATGAAGTCCGATAATCACACACTACTTAGTTTAGCGGAAGCTTTAAACTAAAAACATACATAACACATGCATACTTATAAATACATGTTCATGAATTTAAGACATAAAATGCGTGTAAAAATGTCCTCTGCTCATGACTGTGGGAGTGTGAGCACATCTGCATGCTCGTGGGAAAACTGGAACTGTAATAATCTTAACTATAAACATAAACTTAAAAGCAGCAAAAAATAAATAAATAAGTTTCGCTGAAATGGAAAACTTTTCTTATACTTATACTGTAGTCTCAAAGACCCTTATAGGCCCTTACTTCGGCCGCTTGTGTGCACATCACCCGATAAGATGGAAGGCCCTTAGGTCGGCCCCTTATCAGGTACTAGGTGGAATATGAAGGCCCTTAGGTCGGCCTCTCATCTGGGAGAAACATTATATCTCGAACATACTTCAGTCATGGTACAATAATTATGGATGGTGTAAAACCCAGTACATGACCTTTACTCCGGCCGACACTGAATTAAACAACATCTATAATAACATATCATGAACTTCAATATATACGAGCTGAATTTAATCTTTCTTTACTTTTCTTTTCTTTTCTTGTGGTCAAAGACCCTCGGCCCTTAGGTCGGCCGCTCGATGTGCACAACCCGATCTGCGGGTACTAGGCAGAATAGGAAGGCCCTTAGGTCGGCCTCTCACCGGGGAAAAACTTAATTGAACCACAAACGGGATGGTTCAACCGTCCGGGTAACTTACTTACTCACGTACCTTAGACAGGATAACTGAAATGCACAACGTAATGCCCTGTAAAGGCTCCCACCTGGTATACTGAAAATAGGTGGCAAGTGCATGAACTGAAGTAGCGGTTGGAGGCTCAACTCTCCTTTAGCTACATAACATATAGGATAATGCTAAGTATGATGCTCGGAATATTTAATTATTATGCTAAGATGCTCGATTCTAAAATGCTCATTTGCCAGATGAAATAGACTGTGTTAAGGGTTTGCTTAAAATATACTAAGTCCGGATTTATATCTGGTATGATTGAACTGACTGGTTTGGCTCGAAAAATACTTAAAGTTCGGAGTAAAATCGGATCGAAAATTCACGAACCGCCGGCTCGGCTGAACCGGGCGGTCGCGTACTGGCTCGGGTTGACCAGGCTCGGTCCCACACCGGGCCTGCTGGTGCCCGGGTGCGGCGCTGGGCACGCTGAGGTGCGACCGGGCGCGGCTCTAGGTGCTATTTCGCGTAGATAAGACCAAGCATTTTAGCATATAATTAATTATTCTGAGCATTATACTTAGCATTATTTTGCTTAAATATTTATGTAGCCTAAGGAGAGTCGAGCCTCCGACCGCTACTCCAGCTTCCGCACTTGCATATCAGATTCCAAGTTTTTCAGGTGGGGGTCATGTACTGGATGTCACATCATAGATAATATCTGTACCATGGCAGAGGTATGTTTGAGACAGTTTAGTTCCGGGTTGGGTGGCCGAGGCCTTTATACCCACCTGATGACCGTTGGGAGGGGCGAGGCCCTTTCTACCCCCATCGGCGTGTGCACACGAGTGGCTACGGCCGAGGGTCTTTTGACCACAGATCAGAACAGACATCAGAGATCAGTTTACAGTTTCAGCTCTTATATATTTATGTTTCATGATACGTTATTATAGATGATGTTTTGTTCAGTACTGGTCTTTGCGGAGCATAGTGGTTTGCTCACGCCCCCATTGTGTTTTTCAGGAGACGGAGTCGAGCGTGCCGGATGAGCACAGATGTGGCGCAGCGTGGTCATGAGAGTCGGACATATTTTACCAGCATTTTTATGTCCTAGATTTATGATCATGTGTATTTTATTCAGTTTATGTACGCATGTTATGTATTCGTATTTCGGATGCTTCCGCCAGCGAGTTTTCTAGACAGTGCAAGACAGTACAGACTACGCATGTATAATTCCATAATCCGCGAGCAGATAGTTTGGTTGCATGTTTTTATTATGTCTGCGGGCAAGCCCGAGTTCAGTTTAAGTTTTTATCTGCCACATCCCGCAATAAGTCAGTATTTTCGAAAATCCAGGTCGCACGTTCTTTCGAAAATAAAAACAAAAATTTTACTCTGATTTTTAAAAGCTAGTAGTAAGGCGGGGTGCGACAATTATTGTGCTTTTTATTGATTTCTTTTATGCTGAGCTTCTTGTGTGTGTAATGTTGTTTTCTTGTGTGTATATTTAGAGATTGAATTGTTGTTACGTGAATAAGCAAATGCTTGAAGATTAATCATGTTGCATTTTCTAAACTTAAGTTCAAGAACTAAAAGGACAATAGTATTGTCTTAAGTTCAAAACAACATTATTATTATTATTTATCTTTATCTGTTGTTATTATTATTTGCTGAATGTTTAACATTATTAATTGTCTATATAATTCATTTGTCAAATTGCTTAACTGTCTAAATATTATTTAATCGCCAAATTGTAATTAATTGCCTAATTGTCTAAGAGTTATTATTTAATTAAAGTGTATATTTGTATTTTTATTAATATTGTTATTTTTAAAAAAATTTGATTGTGTGCATTATAAATATATATATATATACATATATATATATATATATATATATATATATATATGATCCGATTTAATTTATCGAGCCCGAGAAAAACTGTATTGAAGCTGCGTCTAGTCTGGCCCGAGAGCCAAATCGTTTCATTGAACCAGCCCCGAACCGCGCGACCCGGCCTGTCAGACCCGACCCGAACCTCAGATATTTATTTTTTACCCCATTTGATGTTCATTTTTAGTCCATTTGATTTTTATTTCTTGGCCCAATTGATTGATATTGGCCCAAGTAACACTCTCTTTTTTTTTTCTTGGAAGACCCTAATTCCTCCTATATTCGGCCGCAACTCATCAGATTGCCATCATCTCTCGACATCAAATTGTCACTCTTCGCTGACGACCCAACCAACCAACGTCGGCGACCTTCGGCTGAGCGAGAATCTCGACGAGGCGAGTTCTATCCACGGCTGAAACCAGTAGTTGCCCCGGTGACCTCTTGTCCCTATACGACGACTCGTATTTACCATGCTCTGTTCATTTCCGACGGACTCGACTAGCAGGTCGGAATCCGCGAGCCTCAATCGAGCCCCGTTGAGGAAAGTCGCGACTCGTCAGCAGGACCCTTGCCGGAACTGAAGCAGCGAATCACCGCCGACTCCTTTTCAGTGAACAGAGAGGGCCATTCCAACGGGTTTCGCCGTTGACTTTGAGTATCCATCTCCCCATCGGCTTCTTTTTCGAACAGCGGCAGCTTCGTCGTCCGACAGCGAGCAGCCGACGACTCATGAGCAACAGCAAGCCCCGTTCTCAGCCAGGAGACCTTCGAGCATAGCAGCGGCACCCCGTCGGCCTTCGTTTAGCGGCTCGAACAAAAGCAGCAGCCCTTTCGGGCTCGTGCGAGAGTAGCGGCTGCCGTTCGAGCAGGTATATGGCTGAGCTTTTGCTACCCTTAAAATGGCTATGAATATTTGATTATGTGCTTGATATGATGTGCTATGATTGTGACCGGTTGGCCGTGTGGTTGCCTGTATAGTTGAATTAGTCATATATGTTGGTTGTGCCTCATTTGGTGTTAAATTGTTCATGAGAGAGAGAAAGGATGGCATGTTATATCATGAATTTGATCTCTGTGGTTTGATATATTGTTGTTGAGGTTTGGTGATTATTAGCATGTTGATTTCGATTACTATTAGAAGTTTTAACCTCAGTTAGTATGACTATATATGTGCTGCTATGAGATTGAGAAAAAAGAAAAAGATAAGGCTTTATTATTATTATTATTATTATTATTATTATTGTAACGCCCCAAAACAGTAATGATATTCAGAACGGTTTCACTGCTCGACTATAAGTGAAATCCGTAATTTTCAGAAATTATCGAGTTATATTATTTATGCTAAATGCTAAAACATGATAAATTATTCTTTGAATAATTCTATCTCAAGTATAAGTTAAGATTAATCCATTAATTTGGGTTATTAAATAATAGCGGTTAATTCGAGAAATTACCGGACACGAACCCTAGTTGTCGTTCCGAGTATATTTCTCTAAGTCATAATCGAGAGTTGATATTTTAATACTTAGAATATTTTTCGAAGTGTATTAAAATATAAAAGTCAAGTTTTGATCATTTTAAATCGAGCCCTAGTCGAGCCTCGTGCCCGAGTCCCGAGCTCGCGCCTTAGCCGCGCCCGAGCATCCAACCGAGTCCCAAGACCTTACCAAGTCCTTAGCATCATATCTCATATTTTTCTAAGTGTTGGGAAGCCATTTCTAACCCATTGTACTTAGCCCAAGTCCACTCACCCGCGCAGCCCATCTCCCCGCGCAGCCCAGCTGCGCCCTCGCGCCCAGCCCGCGCCCCTCGCGCCCAGGGCCCAGTGCCGCGCCTAGCAGGCCCAGCGACAGCCCTGCCAGCCCAACTTCATAAGCCCATTTCATATGTTTCCGGCCCAATACTCTCAAGACCCAAAGCATGCGATCATTAGGCACTTAATGAGGATTAATTTGGGGTAAGATTGCCCTAAGAAAGATTAAGCTAAGTCAACTCCATTAAGCTTGCAAAGTGGAGCATGGGTCTTTGAATATTTTATTCACCCTTGTATGAGTTTGTCCCCCATGCATGCTCCATTCTGTCCAGACCCCTTGTGACCCATTATAATACTATTAAAGTGTCCCAAAAAAAGTGCAAGGCATGCAGCACTCATGTCCTAAGGCCACCTCCACCCATGCACCTTGAAAAGACCATGTCCCCCACTCTCACCTAGTGAATTCCGCCCCATCAGCCTATTTAAGCCCTCCCATCTCAGTTGGTGATAGTTCTTGCATCCCTTAACATTCTAAGACTTGTATACCTCGGCATAATTGGAGAGGAAAGTGAGATAGGCCAAGGAGAAGGCCAACCGCACCACCGCGAGCGCATGCGAGCCCGGGAAGGGGGAACACCGCACCTCAGCCACTTGCAGCCAACTTCTCTCGAGGCTTAGCCATATCTAAGTGTTACTTAGATTTTTCTAAGTCTTGTGGAAGCACCAAGCTCGGCCAAAGTCAGCTCCTTGTCGGCATTGAGCTCAATAGCCGTGAGCAAAGCCCTAGAGAGCCCTAGTGCTCGTTTTTTATTTCTACCCGAGGTAACTCCGGGCCTTATGACTTCATTAACTATTTTATGATGTTTTAAGATTTTTCATGAAGAAAAACCGAGCCATGCATGCATTTATTTGTGAGTTATGAATTTTTAAATTAAATGACCTTAAAAATGAAATTTGAGTAGGAAGCATGCCTAAGTCGAGATTTCGTGTTTAAACACCCTCAAATATCATACCATTGATGCTGTAAAAATTTGAGAATAAAATGAGTTCATTGCCTTAGTCAAATCATGCTCGAAATTATGTTAAAATGAGCCACCGAGGTCAATTATAATGCATGCAAGATATGGCATAAGTGCTAGCATACATAGTCATCATTTTTGATGTATAACATTCGGCCCTGAGTAGTTTTTCAAGTTATGAATGTTGGTTCGGGAGTTAACCTACTCGGTCATGCCATTTAGGCCTTACCGGGTAACATGCACGTGGACCCTGCATGCAAGATATGGCATAAGTGCTAGCATACATAGTCATCATTTTTTATGTATAACATTCGGCCCTGAGTAGTTTTTCAAGTTATGAATGTTGGTTCGGGAGTTAACCTACTCGGTCATGCCATTTAGGCCTTACCGGGTAACATGCACGTGGACCCGGGTCCACTAGTGTTTCATAGCATTTTTATGCCTATTTTATCATGTTGAGATCTTATGCCATGCATGTCACCGGAAAAGTCGCCAGAGGTCCGGCAAGGGCCGGCCTTGGTCACTGGCCGCGCACATAGCGCGACAGTGCCCGGCCCAGCGCCAGTCCGTGCCCGCGTCAGCGTGCGCATGGCACCCGCAGCCCCGTTGTCGCGACAGAAGGTGGTATCAGAGCGCAGAGTGCGTTTCTGTATACTTTCAAAGTTTAGAAAAGCATGACCACGCCACGCTCATCCGCGCCGACTCCGAGGTAAGTCACCTGACTCAGTTTAAGTTTTGCAAGTGCTAAATTCAGTTCAAGTATGGGGCCTAGATAACTATCCTCCTATAAGAAAAGAAAGAACTCTAGATGGAGAACTCTAGAAAGATAAGCTAAGACAAGAACTCTAGACAGGACTCTAGAACAGTTAAGTCCAAGGGCTCTAGACTAAGTCAGAACTCTAGTATGAGCCAGAACATAGCAGTTTAAGTATACCGGAACTCTAGCCAAGCTAGGTGTTTTCGGATATTATTTTTTTATTATTTTAAGAGTAGTATGGCTATTTCTTAATCGGCTATACTAATCAATTCAAGCGTTTCCAGAATTTCAGAATGGCACCGCGTAGAGATCCCCAGGCACCAGTTGAGCAGAACCAGGCTGTTGTGGTCAGCCGATTCCGTACCTATGATCCGCCCCGTTTCACTGGGGAGAGTGGCCCGTTAGCCGTGGCCGAGTGGATCCGGAAGATGGAGAGGATCTTCCGTATCATGGGGATTTCTGAGGCGCACAAGATGGCGTGCGCCGAACTGCAGATAGAGGGAGCCGCCGGTGACTGGTGGGAGGATTACTGGCGTCTACGCACCGAGGATGAGCGTGACGCTATGAGATGGGCTCAGTTTAAGACGATACTGGAGGACAAGTTCTATCCTCGCCATTTCAAGCAGAGGATGGCACGGGAGTTTGCCGCTCTCCAGCAGGGTGAGCGTTCAGTGGACGAGTACGAGCGCGAGTTCGCTCGTAAGAGTGCCTTTGCTTCGCATCTTGTTGATACGGAGGAGAAGAAGGCGGCACAGTTCCTCGATGGTTTGAGGAGCAACATCAGACTCTTGATCACCAGCAATGGTTTCCTTGACTACGTCGAGACTGTTGAGCGTGCTCAGCAGATCGAGGCGTGTATTCTGAGAGACACCCGTGCCCAGCCACCAGCCAGACAGCCAGCCGCTATTCCGCCACCCCAGCCAGTCAACAGACAAACAAGAGAAAGTGGGACGGTCGCAAGGACAAGAGGAACCGCAGACAGAGAGGCCCAGCTCAGGGAGGCCAGCCAGCCCGACAGGACCTGCCGGCATGTGCTACCTGCGGACGTCCGCACCGCGGGGAGTGTCTTGCCGGGCAGGATATATGCTTCCATTGCTGCCGCCCAGGCCACCGTATCAGAGATTGCTCAGACCGCCCTCAGCCACAGCAGGACCAGAGACCACCAGCCCCGAGACAGCCAGCTCACAGACAGCCAGCACCCAGACAGCTAGCCTAGAGACCCCTAGGACAGCAGCAGCAGCGCGGAGCACCTGCTCATATTTACGAACTTGACCAGGAGCAGGCCGCAGAGCAGCCAGGTACCATGTCTGGCATGTTGTCATTGTTTCATACTCCAATCTTCGCTTTATTCGATACCGGGGCGACACATTCGTTCGTCTCGACCAAGTGCTTATCTGCCTTAGGAGCCCAGGGAGTGAGTGCTGTCGACCCTCTCGAGATCAGTCTTGCCTCGGGAAGGAAGATAGTTACGAGTTCCCTGGCCAAGAACCTTAGCATCGATATCGGAGGCTGAATTCTAGTCGTAGACGCGTTTGTGATCGATATGAATGACTTCGACTTGATTCTCGGCATGGATTGGTTGACGAGGTACCATGCTGACATCCGTTGTCGCGACCGGGAGGTGACGCTACACTTATCTGAGGGAGACCACATCACGTTTTTCGGGACGAAGTCTCGAACCTTGCCGCGCATTATTTCCATGGCGAAGGCGACGAAGTACATGCAGCGAGAGGATTGTCAACGATTTCTCATCAATATCGTTGGGGAATCTTCAGAGAAGCTGTCTCCCGGAGATATACCCATTGTTTGAGAGTTTGTGGACGTTTTTCCCGACCAGCTCCCGGGAGGACCACCTAATCGCCAGGTGGAGTTCACCATCAACCTGGTCCCCGGAGCGGGACCAGTGTCGAAAGCGCCGTATCGCATGGCGCCGAAAGAGCTTCAGGAGTTGAAGGCTCAGATTCAGGAGCTTTTGAGTCTCGGTTTCATCCGACCGAGTGTATCACCTTGGGGAGCCCCTGTCCTCTTTGTCAAGAAGAAGGATGGGTCTATGAGGATGTGCATCGACTACCAGGATTTGAACCGGTTGACGGTGAAGAACAAGTATCCGCTTCCCAGAATTGAGGATTTATTCGATCAGCTGTGGGGAGCTAGCGTCTTTTTCAAGATCGATCTCCGCTCTGGCTACCATCAGCTGAAGATCAGAGAGGCCGATGTGGCCAAGACTGCTTTCAGAACCCGATACGGCCATTATGAGTTCGTTGTGATGCCGTTTGGCTTGAGCAATGCGCCAACGGTATTCATGGATCTCATGAACCGTGTCTTCCATCCATTCCTGGACTAGTTTGTCATCGTCTTCATTGCTGACATTTTGGTCTATTCCAGCAGCCCGGAGCAGCATGAGGAGCACCTGAGGACAGTTTTGGAGACTCTTAGGCGTGAGAAGTTGTACGCCAAGTTCTCCAAATGCGAATTTTGGCTTGACCGAGTGGCTTTTCTTGGCCACATTGTCACCTCCAGAGGGATTGAGGTTGACCCGAGCAAGATTGAAGCCGTTAGGAACTGGTCGACGCCGAGAAATGCCACCGAGGTTCGGAGTTTTCTCGGTTTGGCAGGCTCTTATAGACGCTTCATCGAGGGGTTTTCGAAGATTGCCCTGCCCTTGTCTCGTCTGACGAGGAAATTGGTGAAATTTGAGTGGGATAGTCATTGCGAGTCGAGCTTCCAGGAGCTCAAAGCGAGGCTTACGACGGCACCCGTGTTGACTATTTCGGACCCCACACAGGGTTTCACTATCTATAGTGATGCCTCGAAGCAGGGTCTAGGCTGTGTTTTGATGCAAGACGGCAGGGTTGTGGCTTATGCTTCACGTCAGCTAAAGCCGCACGAGGTGAACTACCCGACTCACGATCTTGAGTTGGCAGCAGTGGTTCACGCCCTGAAGATCTGGAGGCACTATTTGTAGGGGGGCCACTGCGAGATTTATACAGACCACAAGAGCTTACAGTATATCTTCACCCAGAAGGAGCTCAACATGCGCCAGCGGCGATGGTTGGAGCTGGTGAAAGATTATGACTGTACCATCAACTATCATCCGGGTAAAGCGAACGTAGTAGCTGACGCCCTCAGCCGGAAGGGAAAGGGCGAGCTGACCTGTATGATCACTCAGCAGCGTCAGTTGATTCATGAGTTCGCCCGGATGCAGCTAGAGGTGGTCGAATCACCTCCCAAGTTGCCAGTTGTGGGAGGTATTCGAGCGATGAGAATGTGGCCCACGTTGCGAGACAGGATCCGGCGGGATCAAGCCTTCGACGAGTTCATTCGCTCGATGGGGGCGAAGATTCATGCTGGAGGAGTTGAGGGTTTCTACCGAGGCACAGATGGTGCCTTGGAGCATAAGGGGAGGATCGTTGTGCCAAATGTCGAGGCCCTGAAGAAGGAAATCTTGACTGAGGCGCATAGTACTCCTTACTTGGCGCACCCCGGTAGCACCAAGATGTATCACGACTTGAAAGGGTCATTCTGGTGGAAGGGGATGAAGAGAGATGTCGCCGAGTTTGTTGAGAAGTGTCTGATCTGCCAGCAAGTGAAGGCTGAGCACAAGGTTCCACCGGGTCTCTTACAGCCTTTAGAGATCCCGCAGTGGAAGTGGGAGAAGCTGACCATGGACTTTGTCACGGGTTTGCCGATGTCGGCCAAGCATCATGACGCAGTATGGGTAGTTGTGGATCGACTGACGAAGTCAACCCATTTCATGCCTGTCGGGATGGACATGTCCATGGAGCAGCTAGCCGATGTGTATCTCCAAGGAATCGTTCGACTCCACGGCGTTCCAGCCGAGATTATATCAGATAGAGATTCCCGGTTTACCGGACATTTTTGGGAGAGTCTGAACGAGTCCATGGGGACGAAGTTGAAGTTTAGCTCCGCCTATCATCCACAGACCGACGGCCAGTCGGAACGAACCATCCAGACGCTTGAGGACATGCTCCGAGCTTGTGTCCTAGAGCATGGTGGTTCGTGGGAGCAGTTGATACCCACTGTGGAGTTTGCCTATAACAACAGTTACCACTCGTCGATCAAGATGGCGCCGTTCGAAGCTTTATACGGTCGCAAGTGCCGC
>BKCP01005894.1:314722-361877 GCA_008636005.1 Striga asiatica | reverse complement strand
ATTATTATCATTATTATTATTATTATTATTATTTATTATTATTATTATTATTATTATTATTATTATTATTATAGGTATCTTGGAGAATAAGTTAGGAATTAAATATTATTATAAGAGATCTTGTCTTGTTGGACAAGTTAGGAATAGGGTTTAGAAGCCTTATTTAAAGGATTCCTCATCTATTGTTTTATTCAGTTGATTATGGAAATGAAATAAGATTTGATATCGTGTTTTGGTGTTCTTGAAATTGCGATCTCATTAATATCGTCCCACTCGTACGCTTTCCTACATCAGTTGAATGGTGTAGATTATTATTATTATAATGCCCCGTTTGATTATAGAATATTTGGGGATTATTATTTATTATTATTATTTATCTTTATTTGTTGTTATTATTATTTGCTGAATGTTAAATATTATGAAATGTCTATATAATTTATTTGTCAAATTGCTTAACTGTCTAAATATTATTTAATTGTCAAATTGTAATTAATTGTCTAAGTGTTATTATTTAATTAAATTGTATATTTGTATTTTTATTAATATTGTTATTTTTAAAATTTGATTGTGTGTATTATAAATATATATATATGATCCGATTTAATTTATCGAGCCCGAGAAAAACTGTATTGAAGCTGCGTCTAGTCGGGCCCGAGAGCCAAATCGTTTCATTGAACTAGCCTCGAACCGCGCGACCCGGCCCGTCAGACCCGACCCGAACCTCAGATATTTATTTTTGACCCCATTTGATGTTCATTTTTAGTCCATTTGATTTTTATTTCTTGGCCCAATTGATTGATATTGGCCCAAGTAACACTCTCTTTTTTTTTTTCTTGGAAGACCCTAATTCCTCCTTTATTCGGCCGCAACTCATCAGATTGCCATCATCTCTCGACATCAAATCGCCCATCAGATTTCCTCATCTCTTTCGATAATCCCTCTTCGCTGACGACCCAACCAACCAACGTCGGCGACCTTCGGCTGAGCGAGAATCTCGACGAGGCGAGTTCTATCCACGGCTGAAACCACCAGTTGCCCCGGTGACCTCTTGTCCCTATACGACGACTCGTATTCACCATGCTCTGTTCATTTCCGACGGACTCGACTAGCCGGTCGGAATCCGCGAGCCTCAATCGAGCCCCGTTGAGGAAAGTCGCGACTCGTCAGCAGGACCCTTGCCGGAACTGAAGCAGCGAATCACCGCCGACTCCTTTTCAGTGAACAGAGAGGGCCATTCCAACGGGTTTCGCCGTTGACTTCGAGTATCCATCTCCCCATCGGCTTCCTTTTCGAACAGCGGCAGCTTCGTCGTCCGACAGCGAGCCGACGACTCATGAGCAACAGCAAGCCCCGTTCTCAGCCAGGAGACCTTCGAGCATAGCAGCGGCACCCCGTCGGCCTTCGTTTAGCGGCTCGAACAAAAGCAGCAGCCCTTTCGGGCTCGTGCGAGAGTAGCGGCTGCCGTTCGAGCAGGTATATGGCTGAGCTTTTGCTACCCTTAAAATGGCTATGAATATTTGATTATGTGCTTGATATGATGTGCTATGATTGTGACCGGTTGGCCGTGTGGTTGCCTGTATAGTTGAATTAGTCATATATGTTGGTTGTGCCTCATTTGGTGTTAAATTGTTCATGACAGAGAGAAAGGATGGCATGTTATATCATGAATTTGATCTCTGTGGTTTGATATATTGTTGCTGAGGTTTGGTGATTATTAGCATGTTGAATTCGATTACTATTAGAAGTTTTAACCTCAGTTAGTATGACTATATATGTGCTGCTATGAGATTGAGAAGAAAGAAAAAGATAAGGCTTTATTATTATTATTATTATTATTATTATTATTATTGTGCTTTTTATTGATTTCTTTTATGCTGAGCTTCTTGTGTGTGTAATGTTGTTTTCTTATGTGTATATTTAGAGATTGAATTGTTGTTACGTGAATAAGCAAATGCTTCAAGATTAATCATGTTGCATTTTCTAGACTTAAGTTCAAGAACTAAAAGGACAATAATATTGTCTTAAGCATCCTGCTGAAGGCTCCATAAAGTATTTGAGAAGTCAATTTCTGTTTGAATAAGTTTTAATTGTTATCTGGAATTTAAAAAGTGTCATTCATGAGAATTAACTTGTGATACAGTTTCTCGCTCGAAAATGCAATTTCCTCAAAATTTAATGGGTCACGCATCTTCGTTTTCATGACATGCGATTAATATGGCTGAAAGTGTTTGAGAGTTCATGCTCTGAATATATGTGCCGTGAGATATTGCAGTTGTTGCCTTGTGTGTGCTTATCAGCCTTAATTGCTGGCTTTGTGTGTCTCTCTTTTTGTTAACCAACCTAATCAAAAACCCTTATTAATAATTAAACCCCTAATATGTTGATTAACGAGGAGTCGAGCCCTCGCCCTTGTTTGAACGTGCATTCACTATCATCCTCCGCAGAATCAGGTGGGTTGTTATTCTAAAATTGGCTATGCTGTAAATGTTATAAACATATAATTTGTGGGTTTTATTTTAAAATTTGCTATGCCTTAAATGTTATTACTGTTTTAATTATGGTATGATCAAGTATGCATGTGGAACATGTAGCCTTCGATGTGAGCTGTACCGGCCGTCTAACGGTTATCCCCGTATCTGTAGAACGTACCCGTTGGGTAGTCTCATTATTTTGAGCCGTAAGTCTTGGGTTAAAGGTCCCTGTGCTGGACACATTTTTAGTCGTAAGTCCTGGGTTAAAGGTCCCTGTGCTGGACACATTTTGAGCCGTAAGTCCTGGGTTAAAGGTCCCTGTGCTGGACACATTTTGAGCCGTAAGTCCTGGCTTAAAGGTCCCTGTGCTGGACACATTTTGAGCCGTAAGTCCTGGGTTAAAGGTCCCTGTGCTGGACAACCCCGTTGGTAAGACCAAGGAGAAGCCTTGGCCGGCGGGATACTCCTACTGGCCGGACACTCGTTGTAAGGCCTTAGATAAGGCGTTCGGTATATAGTTCGGCAGTAGTCTATTTGTATAAGTGTGCACATGAGTCTGTTATTGATATGATTGATAGGAGATTGGGATAATTAATTGATTTGTATACATGCTGAGACCATACCTTATTGATTATTGATTACTGTTTCACTGTTGTGAATAATGTTTACTGCATAGTGGTGAGCACTACTTTTTCCAACTGTGCTCATCCCCACCTGAAATTCACGTTTCAGGTTAAGCGAGGCAGGTACGACGGCGGAGTAGAGCGAGTGGTAGTCGGTCTATGAGACCGATTACTAATTGATTTTGCTTTCGCTATCTTTATTACTATTTACGATTTATGCATTTTCGAACTTGAGAATTTATGAAGTATAGAGATACTGTTGGGGAGATGCCCCGTTGACATTAACATGTCTTAAAAACTTGAATTTGATTTTGGGAACCCGTTTTGGGTAAAATGTTGATATATGGATTTATGGAGTTATGGATCCCGGTTTGGGAGTTAGATGATTGAAGTTATGTCGTTTGAAAAATAAATGAGTAACGCCTTATATATGTTTGAAATAAATTTTGAAAAATTTATTCTGATTTTCGACAAATAAAAGTGCGGCGTTACATCTAACTTGCATGAATGAGTATGGACGAGTTCTTTACATGTAAAAACATGATTTTTAAGACCAATATGATAGACTTTACATACATGGACATCAACATGGCTCGGGAGAGAAAAATAGGATAATTTCATGGGCTAGTTGACCGAACAAACGTACTCCAAAAATTCTCAAACTTATACATCTTAAATCTTATGATTTTTAAGTGACATTAAGCTATCAATTTCGGCTTTTCCATGCTTGTGGCTAAAAATTCGAAAATAAGGTACTTAATTCCTAAAAATCGAAACTCAAGGAAAATGACATGCTTGGCTTCATTTCTCTTCATGATAAATCATATTTTATCATAAAACAACTAATGGAAGAAGGTTGCTCGAACTTACCTTCACCAAAATGAAAAACGAGTGCTAGGGATTTTTGTCAGTCACTCGCGCGGCTAGGGACTAGTAGCTCGAATTGAGGAGGAATGGTTGAGCTTGATGAGTTCAAAAGACTTATAAAATTCTAAGAAATACTTTGAAAGTGATAAGCCTCGTGAAAAATGGCTTGGAACATGAAAATGGCTCGGTTCTCTCTTCTTTGGGCCTTCTCGCGCACTTGACAAGGCATGGGGGTTGCTCTTGGTTTTTCTTTGATTCCTCAAAGTGTTGGACGAATTTTTAAGAGTCTAAGAGCTTATTTGGGTATGAGGAGTTGGTCTTTTAAGAGTGAGGGGAGTGGGTTCAAGACTCTTGGTCACGGGGACAAAATGAAGGGACATTTGGTCTTCCTAGGTGCATAGGTCTTATGGGATGTCTTGGTCATTGTCTCACCTGAGTTGGGACGTTTTTGGTGGTCTCCAAGGAGAAAAATTGCTGAGGTAAGTGGTCTTGTCTTGGGTATAGGGGATGGGGGACATTCGCTACACTCTAGGTAATTAAATATTCACTTTAAACCCCACTAACCTGGACCAAGACTAGGGGACTCTTGGATTAACTTTGACCAAGGTCAATTGGGCTCAAATAATTCCTTAGTAAGTGGGTTGTAATCCCAAAAATTTGGGCTCGGTTTGGGCGCTGGGCCTCGGGCGCGGCTTTCTGCTGCTGGGCGTGGCTGGCGCGGGGCAGGCCTGCTGGGCGCGTGGACAGGGCCTACTACGCGTGGCCTACGGGCTGAACGCGTGAATGACTTGGGCTGGTGTTTTTGCTTCTTTTTGTTGATATTTTGGACTTAGAAAAATATACCAATGATATAATAAGGCTTAGACAAGTCTTGGGTAAGGCCATGCCATCGGCTCGAACTTTGGGTGCACGACCAAGGTCATGCGCACGGCTATGGTGCGGCTCGGGGTCTAAAACTTGAACTAGGGACATTTAAAACGCTTAGAAATATTCTAAGTGTTATACTACTATGGCTTAACAATGTCTTGCGAAAAATACTCGGAAATGACTTTGAAATTTGGATCGAGACTAAGGTTCGAGACTAAAATTCTCGAGTCGACTAAATTACACTTATCAACCCAAATAAATAGATTGATCTTGACCTTAACTTGACATAGAAAATTCTAACAGATGATCTAACATAATTGAGCATTTAGCATATAAATTAAATAAATCTTGAATTTCTGAAAATTACGAATTTCACTTTAAAAGTCGAGCAGTGAAAAATCTTCTTAATAATATAATAATGATCGGGCGTTACATTCGAGTTTGGGGTAGTCCTGCACACGTGTTAGTGCAAGAACCTAGCAAGTTGGAGAAACGTTCGGAAGCACGAGTTTTTGTTGGCTATCCCAGGGGAACGAAAGGTGAATTTATTTTATAGTCCTGAGGATCAGAAGGCTGTCGTTTCGACGAACGCAAGATTCTTGGAAGAAGACTATATTATGAATCATAAGCCTGCGAGTAGACTTGTCTTAGAGGAGTTTAGAGGTGAAATCGATGGTTCCCCACCGAGTGCGCAAGTAGATACATCACCTAATATTGCAACACTACACACAGAGAGTGTACCAGTGCAGACAGTGCCTCGTCGTAGTGGGAGGGTTTCTCATTTACCCGACCAATGGATAGGTCTTGGAGAGTCATTGGATTCAGTTTCAGGAGGCCTAGAATCGGACCCAAGAACTTATGATGAGGCACTCCAAGATAAAGATGCAGATTCATGGAATGTTGCAATGAAAGCTGAAATGGGGTCAATGGACTCCAATCAGGTCTGGGATCTTGTAGAACCACCCGATGGGGTACGACCCATTCGATGTAAGTGGATCTATAAGAGAAAGAGAGGATCGGATGGCAAGGTGCAAACCTTCAAAGCTAGGCTTGTTGCGAAAGGTTATACCCAGATCGAGGGAATTGATTATGATGAAACCTTTTCGCCAGTAGCTATGCTTAAGTGCATTCAGTTTCTTTTGGCTGTAGCCGCTCATATAGACTATGAGGTCTGGCAGATGGATGTCAAGACAACTTTCCTTAATGGGAACCTGCAGGAAGACATCTATATGCAGCAACCAGAGTTATTCATTGCTGAAGGTCGTGAGCATCTAGTGTGCAAGCTTAATCGGTCTATTTATGGACTGAAGCAAGCTTCGAGATCTTGGAACATCCGTTTTGATGAGGTGATCCAGTCGTAAGGGTTTACTCAATGTCCGGATAAGCACTGTGTTTACAAGAAAATCAGTGGAGCGTGGTGGTGTTTCTTGTGCTTTACGCAGATGACATACTGCTTATTGGAGATAGTAAGAAGGAGTTATCAGATGTAAAGGTGTGGTTGTCTAAGCAGTTTCATATGAAGGAATTAGGTGAAGCATGACACATTCTTGGTATTAGGCTCATTAGAGACTGTAAGAAGAGAATGTTGTGCTTAGCCCAATCTCCATACATAGATACTGTCTGGGACAGATTCAACATGCAAGATTCCAAGAAAGGTATGTTACCTTTCAGAAATGGAATACCTCTATCTAAGAAGATGTCTCCTAAGACGTCTAAGGAGATAGAGGAGATGAAGACAGTTCCTTATGCTTCGGCAGTAGGAAGTCTCATGTATGCAATGTTGTGAACTAGGCCGGATATTAGCTACGCCGTTGGTATGGTAGCTAGATATCAAAGTAATCTGGGAAGGGAACATTGGTCTGCGGTGAAGCATATACTCAAGTACCTGAGAAGGACTAAGGAGTACATGTTAGTTTACCGTGCAGGCATCTTGTTACCTCAGGGTTAAAGTGATTCTGATTTCCAGTTAGATAGGGATGAAAGTAAATCAACCTCAGGCTATGTGTTTACCTTGAGAAGTTGAGCCATTTCATGGAGGAGTGCTAAGCAGAAATGCGTGGCAGAATCCACCATGGAAGCCGAGTACATAGCAGCCTCAGAGGCAGCGAAATAGGCAGTTTGGCTCAGGAACTTCTTAGTGGACTTAAAGGTTATACCGAGTTTGCCACGTGGTATCACCGTGTACTGTGATAACAGTGGAGCAGTAGCGAACTCAAATGAACCTCGAGCCCATAGGGCAAGCAAAAACATAGAGTGCAAGTACCATCTGATTCGAGATATCGTTGGTAGAGGAGACGTTGATGTTGCCAAGATTACGTCAGAGGACAACCTAGCTGATCCTTTCACAAAGAGTTTGCGGGGAAGGTCTTCGTCAAACACGTGGAAGGAACGCGAGTAATGAGCATGACAATAGGATCGACATAGGTCTTTTAGAATAACGGATTGATAGGACTATACTGTAAAAGTGAAAGCTTTAAGTATAAGTGGGAGATTGTTAGTGTTATATACTGAAAGCTTGCCCTTTACGAATGAGAATCATGTTAGATTAAACAAGTTCTACGTTCTGTTGTTCTGCGCTTAGATAAAGTGGGTCGTTATCGGGCGAACCGAAGATCACTCTATTAGTTACTTGCAAACAAGAATGGTTGTTCACAACTTAGATGGACATGAACACCCCATCCGAATGATTGTAGTGTCAACTGTACAGTTTGTCTTGACTGATTAGTTGCACTAGTACATTTATGTATTGAACAAGATCCCAGAGAGGAGAAGTTCATTTTATACTGATCGTCGTAAATGAACTAGGTCTCGGTTAATTACTGGGTTCTCTTAACCCGTAAGATATTAAACAGGCAGATATGTATAATATATATTATTTGATTCACTTGGGTGAGGTTCAGTTCACTGGATCAACATTCCTACTGTTTTGGGTAATATTATAATATGTAGGATGTGTTGTTAGGATATATACGGTCACGATGTGCATTAGTTTGATGATGTCCCCGGAGTGAGTTCATGAAGGATTGTTATGCTAAACCCTGCAGCTGGATTAAGTTCCGGCATAATAAGAATGTGATGAACGAGCGATAGCTTCAGTGAAATAATAATAATTTAATTAATTCTTGATTGTCAGTAACCGAATTAATTAATGGATATTATATCTTAAACGTGGGGAGATAAATCGAGTAATTATTATTGGAGCCTCAAATATAATTTGGTCTAGGAAAAGGGAGTGCAATAATATAATGTTGGTGGCCCAATAATATTATTTAATTAATTAGAGGAGTGGGCTTGGCCCACAGTTAGTCTAATTAGTTAAGGAGCCCTATTCCTAATCTCCTAAGGGTCCCAAATGTAGCTCTATATATACATCATTAAGCTCATGAGAAGAGAACAGACATCACATTATACACGTGAAAAAATGCCTCCCCCCATCTCTCTCTCTCTAGATCTCATTCAAGCTTTATTTTCTTCTTGTTGCTCCACTGGTACAAGTTGAAGAAGAGTGTATTGAGTAATATGGTAGAAGATCTGTAGGTAAATCGAGACGAAATATATTTTATCGTACATAACTAACCGGAGGTCTGATCAAGGTACATAGCATCCCCAGACGACCGTCGCGACAAGAGCTTTCCATCGCCGCCGAGAATGCCGTTGTCCGACGCACTCGCCGCCGAAGCCGTCTGAATACAAGATCCGTTTGCACCCGTTTGATCCGGTTTTGATATGATCTTGTTTGTACAACCCAAGATGTGATTTGCGGTCAACTGTCTGTGGTCAACCAGATCTACATAAATTTTAAGCCATAAGTTCTCTACGTCAAACCTTTAGATCCGCTGCGCATAGGTTTACGTTTGCTATTGAATTCGTGACTGGTATATAACGAGATCCTCACAGATCCCACCACATCGTTGCCGGAGGCAGGTGGTGATGGAGGTGCTCGACGGCGGACTGATTTTGTACAGTGGCGATAGCAGTGGCGGGATGCTGTTGATGGGCTGAGAATAGCCACGACAAGCCGAGAAAGGGGACGACAACGGGATGAAAAGGGCCGACAGGTAGAAACCTGACAACGAGATGAGAGGCGGCGGTGGTTGTGCAGGTACAGGCAGAGGCGGAGGCGGATGCGCGGCGATGCTTCGGTGGCCGGAAGGTGGGCGAGAATGGATGGATGTTGGCAGAAGGCAGCGGCGATGTGATGGTTGGACTGCCGGACTGTGTGTGTATGTGTGTGTGTGTGTACTGTGTGCGTTTCAAATCGTGAAAAATGGAGAGAAGACGTGTTGAGGTGAGAGAAAACTTAATGGTGAATTGATTTAATGAGTGGGTCCCACTTGATATGTTTATTTACCACCTTACCCTTAATTATTGGTCAAATACACATATTTGAACACAATATGATCAATAATTACCAGATTGCCATTAATGATTGACCATAGTTTGACTTCATCGTAACCATTGATATGCTTGATCCCATGGTCCAAACTTATTCTCATTTCTTTCATTATCCATTTTTCTCATATGATCACTTCTATATATATATATATATATACATAGAGAGAGAGAGAGAGAAGGGATCATATGAGAATGGTAGATAGTGAAAAAAATGAGAATAAATATGTACCATTGGATTCAACATATGAATGGTTATGATATAGTCAAAATTAATTATGGCAGTCTGATATGGGATATTATATAGGGGTAAAATACGCTGCGCCCCCCTGTATTTAACTAAATGTGCGCGCTTTTACCCCGTGTTTTAAAAAATGCACCATACCCCCTTAAGTTTTACTGCCGTTTGCGCGAATTCCCCCCGACCGTTTGAGTTAACGCGTGTGTATGAAACGCGCTAAATGAGCAAGTGTGTGGATACTTTTTGACCGTTATTGTTTACAAAAAGTCACTTTTACCCTTACTGAGTCTCTTTAAGTATGCCTGCCTTATATCTTCTTCTTCCTCACAAATTCCTCTACCACCTGGGAGCAAAAAAACAGGTATGTTTGCCATTTTTTTTTTCCGCAGCTTTCAACTTTTTATTTTCACAACCTTCAGTTTTTTTTTTCTTGCACAAACTTCTACTGCTTTCCTGTTTTGCCCAGATTGTAGGGATCCAAATACAGGAAATGCACCATAAACCCTAAATATTTCATACTTTAAAATTTGCAGGCTGAAAAATTTCCCAAAAATCGAAGATGGAGAAGATTGAAAGCTTGGATTTACGATACAGGTATCTAAAGTGTTACTGCAATGTGTGTGCACAAATCAGGGTAGTTGGTCCTACAAAAAGAACGGTTGGAAAGCTATTTTGCAATTGTCCGAACAACAAATGTACGTTTTTTGCTTGGTTTAAACCGACAACAGTGAATTGGGTGAAGCCGTGTGCTCATGAAAATGAAGATTATTGTGAAGATGATGTTGAAGTTCAATCAACTGGAGCAACATTAGCACATGAAAATGCTGAAGTCATGTCAATGCTAAAGGAGATGCATTCAAGGATGGAGAAATTGGAAAAAAGATTTAACAATGGAGTGATTTTTCTTGTAATTGTAATCCTTGTAGCGGTTATCATGCTCAAGTAATTGTAGAATGTAATGCTTGATAATGTAAGCCTTTATTTTGTATGAAATTCAAGATTAGAATGAACAAAATGAACATTAGTTGAATGCAAAACATATCCTGGCCAACAACATAAATGCAAAACAAAGCTACAAAATAGATTTGTAGCACCATAAATACCAATATAGTACAATCTGCATTAATAAACAACAACATATTTACCAATATACTATCTGCATTAATAAACAAAACATATAGGCCAAAACAGACTTATAACAAGATAAATACCAACATATTATAAATACCAACCAAAACAGCCTTGTTGCAACATGCTTACAAAATAACAACCAGCCAAAATATGCACTAATGCCAACACTAATGGCCTACAACTTACACAAAAGTGCAAACACCAATGGCCTACAACCAACATCAATAGCATATACAAAATAACTGGTCATAAATGTACCACCATACCACCTTCAACTTACACAAAATAACTAACCAATATGCTTAAGAGACAAAATAAGTGGTTCAGATTTTGGAAAACAATGCCCTTATGACAAAAAAACAATGAAAGGTCCATTTCAACACACCTTGAGCTGGTAGGCACTAGATGCTTTGTTGAGTGGAGCTTTGAGGGCCAGTGTTGTGGAAAAAGTCTTCAACAGGATCAGTAGTAGGCTGAGATGGATGTTGCTGCAATATTCATGGAAGTTAAAAACAATATTTAGCAATAAATTATGTGAAGCTCTTAAGAATTTTGTGAAGCTGAATGCATAAATTATGGAAAATAATAAATTTACCTGTTCAGGTGCACCAGAATTTTCCCTAGCCCTTTTCCTGCAGCTCCTCTTGTTGTGATTCTTCTCCCCACACAATTGGCAGGTCTTAAGATGACCCTTTCTGCTGGCACTTCCTCTCATGGTCTTCATGTCATTACCATCAGCCCTCCTTTTCTTTGTTGGCCTACCTCTTTTTTTCACAGGATCAGGTGGTTGAACTTGGCCCATTCCAGAATCTTCAAAGTCATTCATCCCTGGAACAGGGTTGATCATATGACTATACACTCTGACATACATCTCCTTTTTGAAAAAATCAGACACATAGTTGGAAAGAGTAAACCTGTGATATGAGATGCATGCTAATGCATGGCAACAGGGATACCCAACCAACTGAAACATGCCACAGGTGCAACTTCTAGCATTCAATTGCACAACATGACTCTGAACCCCATGCACCATCTCATACTTATCTTCTCCACCCCAAGTTGGGAAACAATTTCTGCTTAAAATCCTTTGCTCTTCAATTTTTCTTACTGTGTTTGGACATATATCCTCTGCATATTTTTCAATACCAGTTCTCTTCACCTGCATCCTTTCCATCATTCTTCTTCTTATCCACTCAAACATGTCTATGATAGGCATATCCCTAGCTTCCAAAATGTAACTGTTGAAAGACTCTGATAGATTATTCACAATTACATCACACATTGCATTTGGAGTGAAAGAACACCTTGCCCAGTGTTCTTCAGGGATAGCCTTGAGCCACTCAAATGGAGTCACCTTGCCATCTTTCTTAGGGACAAACCTTTGGATTTCTTTCATGCACCTAATGTGTTCTCTCACACTGTATGTACTGGCTGCCTTCCAAAACCACTTTCTTAGTTCCAAATCGCCCCATTTCTGCTTGAAATTATTGTACATGTGTTTCAAGCAATACCTGTGTTCTGCCCCTTGGATTTTACCAACAGCATCAATCAAACCTTTCTGTCTATCTGAAACAAAGGTCCACTTCTTCTCTAGGTATGGTTCTATATCTCTTAACAGCTTCTGAATGAACCAAGTCCAAGAGTCCACCTTCTCAACTTCCACATAGGCCATTGCAATCGGCAGCATGTTGTCATTGCCATCTCTACCAACAGCTGATAGAAGTTGACCACCATGTAGAGTCTTCAGAAAACATCCATCAAGCCCTATAATGGGCCTGCATCCAGTCACAAAGGCCTGCCTCATTGCACTAAAGAAAACATACATCCTCACAAACTTTGGAGGTGTGAAGTCATGGTTGAGCTTTAGGATAAGGCTACTACCAGGGTTGTATTTGACTACAGTGGAACAGTAGTCATACAGTCTCCTAAATTGCTCCCCAATGTCAACCTTCAACAATGACAAACCATAAGCTCTAACTCTGTACACCTTATGAATGCTTATATCAACTCCACAATCTCTTTTAATGTTGTTTCTCAGACTTCGAAGTGGCTCACCAGGATTGTCTCTCAATGTGTCCATCATCCTTCTCCCCAAATACTTGTAATCTGCTTGTTTGTTTTCTGTCCTATAGGCACATGAATGTGTGCCTTTCAGGGTCTTGATCTGAAATGTTGATATATCAGCTATGACTGAGGCCCTCAAATTCCAGTCACACCCACTTTTGCACTTTGCTGTGATGAGCTTAGCTTCATTCTTTGGAAATTTCAAATCATAACCCTTTCTGACAGACCAGTCTTTAAGAACATCCTTGAATTTGGTTCTGGTAGGGAATTTCATACCAACCTTCAACTCAAAACTTGTCGTACTCATGCCATCATTCCATTCATCATCCATTTGAGACAACTGCTCATCATCTTCAACATCACTGTACCAATCATATTCATTACACTTTTTCTTATTTTCAGCTTCTTCTCTTGCTGCTTTTTTCTTCTTTCTTCTCTGTTTCATCCATTCTCTAGCCATCTTGTGAACTTTCTTAGCATGATCAGGATCCCTGTGCTGGAATATATCATCATCTTCAGGTCCTTCTAGATCTTCCAGCTCCCATTCAGACAATTCAGATGACATATCATCACTACTTTGGTCAGGTACATACATTTCATCATCTGAATCATCATCCTCCTCGCTTTGGTGTCCTTCATCCTCATCATGTGATTCACATTCTCCCTGTTGTGCAGTCTCATGTGGTATCTCAGGTTCTTGGCCACCATGTGATTCACATTGTTCATGTTGTGCTTCAAACTGAAGAGGCATTTCATGTTCTTGGCTGTCACCATGTTGTACTCCATCTTCATAAGGTACATCATTATTCTGGCCTTCAGGTTCACCCCTAGATACCTCTTCTGCTATGGCTTCTGTAGTTTCTTCATTAGCCTCATGAAATTGGGAACCATCCTCATCAAACTCCATGTGTGATGGTTGTTGGTCATCATACAACTCCGCTATAAAGCTCTCTTGAGTGTGGGGATACTCAAGAAGAGGTATCTCTTCTTGTGAAGTAATGATGTTCCCATCAATGTCCATCTGTTGTATAGGTCCAGGTAAATCCTCGAAGTATAGTGGAATGACATAAACCCCTTCATATTTCTTCACCAACTCTATGATATCCTTATCAGAGTCTATCTTCATGAGCTTCTTTGCTGTCTGTAGGGTCTTCCCAGGCTTATGTGAATGAATTTCCACAGTTGATGATTTGCCACCAGCTTGCCTGTAGATATCCATGATTTCAAAGAAGGACAACTTGTCCACATCATCCCATTGAACTGCAACCCTCTGTCCCCCAAAATAGTGCCGAAAAGGCTCCCATTTTATCTCTCCCCTAACTCTAACATCAAAACAGGCTGCCATCCTGCATAAAAACAAGAATAAAATGATCAATTTAATTGGTTAATGTAATGGAGTATGTAAAATTAAAATAAAAGGGACCACAATATATACAAAGCACACTATATATTGTTGGTTCAATTCAATTAACATATACAAAGCACACTATATACAAAGCACAACCCTAATTTGTATGACAAGCAAAGATTAGAAAATAAGTAGAACACTGCAAACCCTAATCTCATTTGCATTTCACATAAGGACCATTAACATAAACAACCCTAATTTGTATGACAAGCAAAGATTACGAAATAAACAGAACACTGCAAACCGTAATCTCATATATGCATTCAACAAACAAGCTTTGAAGGTTCAACCATACATAAACAATCTATTAAAACATAGGAAGAAAGGCAATGTGAAAATACCTTAGTATATGAGATCGACAGCAAGAATGAGAATCCTAATTTGTCGCGGACTGAAAATAATGAATCAATTCTTCTTCGACCATATTGAAAGATATTAAGAAGTCGCCATCGACGTGAGATTGACAGAAGTTCTTTGTCGATTTAGTACATTTGTTTGAAATTTGTGATTTTTCGTTGTTGAGATTTTTCGAATTTGGGGTTTTTCGTTCAATCTGTAGCAGTGGGTGTGAATGTGAGACGACTGTTCTAAACCAAGGGACATAACGGGAAGTTTGTAAAATAACTAACGGTGTTTGCACCCAGGGACAAAAAGGGGAGCGTGAGCCGTCGACACTAAAACATGATGGGATAGTATGCATTTTATATAACACAGGGGGATAACGCGCACATTTATGAAAACACAGGGGGATTTTGTGCAATTTCCCCTATTATATAGCTAAAGAATAGACCGTTTACCACATTGGTCGGGGGAGCTCGATGTAAAGAAAACTGCATTGGTCGAAGGATAATCGACCAAAAGGGAAGAGATCGAGCAGAACAGCAGAACTGGTCGAGGATCGACCTAGCGATGGGGGACTCGGTCAGATCGAGCACTCAACAGGTGAAGAGCAGTCGAGAGCGTGGCTTGAACGCGAGAAAGCGCGTGGGTGGCGTTAGAAGATCCTAACGGGATGCACAGAGAATAATCTCCATATGCTCAGAGGGACATGTGGCGAGAGTACATTGGTGCAGAGAAATAGTGGTGATAACCACCTCTGACGCTTCTGACACACACACACTGTGTGTGTACGGACGGGCAGTACGGGCAGGACAGCTCACCAGATCCGGGCAGCTCCTAGGGCAGGTATCTCACTCCTATATATATAGGAGTGGGTCTTTTCTTGTGACTTACGATTTATCCATTACATACTTTGGAGAATTGAGTAAAATATACATTGACTTAAGCATCGGAGGGTCTTCACTGGAAAACCCCTCCGGTGTGAGAGTTCTGTGCAGGTGCGCGGCGTTCTACCGGCGAGGAAGAGCAAGGCGAGCCAATTTTAAGCCGGTCGGAGTGGTTTGCCTTACCATTTGACGCCGTCTGTGGTACCTTCGTTCGAAAAGTGGAGTGCTGAGATTACCGAAGCTTGGCGGCTATGGCGGACGGAATCCCTTGGAAAGATTTGCAAGCATCGTTCGACGAAGCTTGGATGATGACGAGGCCGTTTGGAGAAGGCCCTCCCCTGGGCATCTTTGGACCCTTGCGTACACTGGTGACTCTGACGCCCATTCCCCAAGGTGTAGGAGTCATGCCGGTGCAACCAGAAGCTGACGTGGGCTCAATCCGAGCTCAGGAGGCCTGTACAACTGAAGGAGCGGCGATCCTAACGCTGTTGCAACCAGATCTAGCCGTGACGCCGCAGCAAGGAGCGGTGGTGCGGGGAGCTGCACCGCGGTCGGTGGAGGAGCAGCGCCTCGGCCAGCAGGTGGGGATGACCAGGCAGGAGATGCAGCAGATGGTGGCAAACGCGGCGGCACAAGGGGTTTCGCATGTCACCCAAAGCCTTTCGCGAGTGGCTGCTGGGCCGATGATGGTGGACGAAGATGTGTCTAGCTACGGAGGAGATGGAACTCTGCGAGATCGGGAGGTGGAGAGACTCACGGAGCAGGTGAGGCAGATGCAAGCCAAGAAGGATGGCCGACCTGAAAGACGTGCTCGAGGACAACTGTTCTCGAGGGACATATTGGCTGCACTATTACCCGCGAATTTCAGGGACATGAGTTTGGTGTTCGATGGGACTACTAACCCGTCGAGACACGTAAGGGCGTTTGAGAACTTGGCAGTGTTACATGGTTATTCTGATTCTGTTAGCTGCAGGGCATTCTTATCGATCTTGAGGGGAGGCGCGCTCGATTGGTTCCAGCAGCTCCCTTATGGATCGATCAAGGACTTCAACGATTTCGCGGAGAAGTTGATGACCTAATACGCGAGCACTGTGGCGCAGGAGAAGACGTATTTGACACAGATGGCCATGAGGCAGGGGGAGAAAGAGTCGTTGTGCAAGTATGTAGCTCGGTATAATCAACCTTGTTTGGAGATCCCCACGGCCGTGGACGAGGTGAAGGCTGGAGGGTTGATAAGCAGTTTGCGAGCAGGGCCTTGTCGAACATCCTTAGCCAAAACCCCTGCTCATACATATGACGAGGTGCTGAAGAGGTGCAAAAAGTGCATCAACTTGGAGGAGACGGAGGCAGAGTTTGCTAAGTTGGAGGAATTAGCTAAGCCAGAGCCGAAGAAAGGAAGGGCGAACTCGCCTCGTAGGGTGTCACCAAGGAGGAGATCACCCAAGAGAGAGGGGCGTGGCAGGATGGATCGTGGACGAGAGGACAGGTGGAAGGATCGACCAGTGTTTGGAGGGAAGCGGTTCCATAACTTTACGCCGTTGAATGCAAAGATGGCAGAAGTGCTGATGGCCATCGAGAAGAAGATAGAGGACAAGGACATGACGTGGCCGAAATCGAGGCATGAGGGGCCGACACAACCTAGGTCGAGAAAGTATTGCCGTTTCAATAAAGATTACGGGCATACGACGGAGAAGTGCAGACACCTCAAAGATGAGATTGAGCGCCTCATTCAGGCAGGGTATCTCAAGGAATTTGTGTATGAGGACAAGGTGAAGGGGAAAGATAAAGGGAGGTGTTGGGAAGATTCAGTGGAGCGGAGTGATCGAGATGATGACGAGGAGGATGAACCTCGAGGGGGAAGAGGTGATCGAGGAGGTGCCGGAGGAAAACAGAGACGGGGGAGTAGAGATCGAGGAGGCCAGGAGGGTCACGATCCCGTGAAGAGAGGGACGATCTATATGATTTCGGGAGGTCCAACGGATGGGGACTCGAACAATGCAAGGAAGGGGCATGTTCGAGCGATGAAAAGGAAAAGAGAGGAAGTGGGGATTACTGCTCGAATGCCGAAAATAAGTTTTTGGGCAGAAGATGCTGAGGGAGTAGTGTTGCCTCACAATGATGCATTGGTGATTACGGCGGAGGTGGCAGGTTTTGATGTGAAGAGGGTGTTCATTGATACCAGGAGTTCGGTGGATGTAATGTTTTATGATTGTTTTGTGCAGATAAACAAGGAGCTTAATCTTGAGCTGAAGCCGATGACCACAGCCTTATACGGATTTAATGGAGGCGAGGTGATGCCAATGGGAGAGGTGAGTCTATCTGTAGCCCTGGGGCAAGGGGCGACAAGGAAGGTGAGGATGGTAAGGTTTGTGGTCGTTGGAGTAGAGTCATCATACAACATCATCATGTGAAGGACCAGTTTGAATGCATTCCAGGCGGTCGTGTCGACGTACCATATGACGATCAAATATCCAGTGGGTGAAAACATTGGTGAGGTCGCAGGGGATCAGCTTACCTCAAGGAGTTGTTATCAAACCACGGTGAGCAACAATAAACAACTCTCGAGGAAACAGGTGAAGCTCGAAGAGGGAATGTTGAATCGACCAGGGGGTTCGAGGTCGAGGGAGAAAAAGGAGAAAGCGAATAGAGGGAAGGAAAAAGTGGAGATGCAGCTAGGAGGGGAGATCGAGGAGGTCCAGATGGTGGAAGGATGCGAGGAGAGGAAGTTTCAGGTAGGAAAGGAGCTCGAGGAGCCCATAAGGTCGAGATTGATTGGGTTGATCAGGGAGTTCGCGGATGTTTTCGCGTATACATTTGAGGAGTTAATAGGGATAAAGGCGGAGGTGATTGAGCATCGTTTGAATATTGATTTGACGGTGAGGCCGGTGAAACAGAAGAGGAGACGTCATGGCGCAGAGATGGACAAGGTGATCGAGCAGGAGGTTGAGAAGTTATTGAAGGAGGGCCATGTTAAGGAGATCCAGTTCCCCGAATGGTTGTCGAACACGGTGATGGTTTCTAAGTCGGGGGGAAAGTGGAGGATGTGCATTGATTTTCATGACTTAAACAAGGCATGCCCGAAAGATTTGTATCCATTGCCTAGGATCGACCAGTTGGTTAATTCCACCACGGGGTGTGAGTTGCTCAGTCTTATGGATGCGTCCCAGGGATACCACCAGATCCCTTTGGCTGGAGGATAGGAAGAGGGTGAGTTTCATTACGAGCAGGGGCACTTATTGTTATGTGGTGATGCCCTTTGGCTTGAAGAACGCGGATGCGACGTATCAACGGTTGGTCGATAAAATTTTTAATGAGCAGGTGGGAAGGAATATGGAGATTTACGTTGACGATATGTTGGTAAAGAGTAAGGCGGAGGCCGATCACGTGAATGATTTAAAGGAGATGTTCTTGACTTTGTGGAGGTATGGCATGAAACTGAATCCTGCTAAGTGTTCTTTTGGAGTGAAGTCAGGAAAGTTTTTGGGATATATGATAACAAAGAGGGGGATCGAGGTCAACCCGGAGAAGGTGAGGGCGGTGATCGAGATGAAACCGCCCACAAAGGTGAAGGAGGTGTAGATCTTGATGGCCAGGATTACGGGACTGAGCTGTTTCACATCGAAGGTGAGCGGCCCTCTGTTTCGAACACTGAGAAAGAGCTCGAAATTCTAGTGGACGGAGGAGGCCCAGAGGTCATTTGAGGAGTTACAGAAAGTGTTAGCCAATCTACCTTTATTGGCTAAGTCGGTTCCTGGGGAGGATCTAGTGCCATACATATCGATCGGGGAAATGGCGGTAAGTTCTATTCTATTGCGGGAAGAGGGCACGGTGCAATTTCCAATCTATTATGTAAGCAAGGTGATGCAAGGTGCGGAGAGGAGATATTCGGAGATCGAGAAGTGTGCTTTAGCAGTGGTGGTAATGGTGAGGAAGTTGCGGCCGTATTTCCTAGGCCATAGGGTGAAGGTGAGAACGAATATGCCGCTGGGAGAAACTTTAGGTCGACCTTCTGTATCGGGTCGACTAGTGAAATGGGCGGCCGAGTTGAGTGAGTACACGATTGCGTATGAGCTTAGGAGGGCGATCAAGGCACAGACGTTGGCCGACTTCATACAGGAGGGTACGAAAGTAGAGAAAGAGACAGAAGGTGTTTGGCAAATGTTTGTGGATGGCTCGGTGTCGAGATTTGGTGGGGCTTGGGCATCGTGTTAATTTCGCCCAAAGGAGACAATTTGGAGTTTGCAGTTAAAGTAGGGTATCGGGTGTCGAACAATGAGGCGGAGTATGAGGCGGTCATTAAGGGAAGGCAGTTGGCTATGGCCAGAGGGGCTTGAAGGATTCAGGTGCACTCCGATTCCCAACTGGTAGTGGGCCAGTTCTAGGAGGATTTCGAGGTGAAGGAGGAAAGGATGCAGAAGTATGTGGAGGAAATGAAAAGGTTGCGAGAGGAATTCAGCTCGTTTGAGCTGTTGCAGATACCTCGGGGAGAGAACGGTCGAGCAGATCTGTTATCCAAAATCGCACAGAATCTGGTCGACTGTAAGAGCAGAAGTGTGACTTTGCTACACATGGAGAAGAGTGTAGTCGAGTGTGAGGTGGCGAAAATAGAAGAGGTTGATGACTGGAGAGCCTCGATATTGAAGGAGTTGAACGAAGGAGGGGCAAAGGTGTTGCGGAGGTTCTTCGAGCACGGAGGGGTATTGTATAAACGGTCGTACGCTAGACCTCATTTAAGGTGTATTACGCGAGAGGAAGGTCGATACGTGTTAAGGGAGACGCACGAAGGATGTTGTAGTGATCATAGCAAGGCGAGTTCCCTGGTGGCAAAAATTCTGAGGGCCGGATATTTTTGGCCGACTATGAAAGAGGATGCGAAAATGATGGTGAGGAAATGCTTGCAATGCCAGAAGCATGGTCCACTTATCCATCAGCCGACGGAGACGATAACTACGATGAGTGTCCCTATCCCATTTGCGCAGTGGGGTGTTGATCTGGTGGGGCCGATGCCGCATGGAACTGGTAAAAGGAAATTTCTGATCGTGGCAGTGGATTATTTCACGAAGTGGGTGGAGGTCGAACCGTTGGCGAAAATCATGGAGGAGAAAGTCATACAATTTTTATATAACAGTATTTGCTGCAGGTTTGGTGTCCCCAAGGTGTTGGTGTCCGACAATGGGACACAATTTAATGGCAAGCGGATTCGAGCATGGTTCGAAGACATGAAGATCGAACAACAATTTCGCATCAGTCGCTCATCCACAAGCCAATGGACAAGTCGAGGTGACCAACAGAATCATATCGAACGGCCTAAAAACAAGATTGGAGAAGGCGTCGGGAGCATGGGTTGATGAGCTCACGTCAGTACTTTGGGCGTATCGAACAACGCCAAGGTCGACCACGGGAGAAACACCATTCAGTCTTATTTACGGCATGGAGGCGCTACTTCCGATAGAAATCGAGGTTCAGTAACAGAGATCGAGCACATATGATCCAGCATAGAACGAGGACTTGATGATGGCGGCCCTCGACACAATTGAAGAACTTCAAGAACATGCCTCGATCAGAGTCGAAACGTACAAACAAAGAATGCGAGCATCTCATGATAGAAAGGTGAAAGTCAGAAGATTCCAGGTGGGTGACCTAGTCTGGAAAAGGGTGGACGTGCTCAAGCATGTAGGCAAGCTCGAGCCCAACTGGGAGGGGCCATACTTGGTCGAGAAGGTTCATGCGGGAGGAGTGTATTCACTCAAGGACGCCGAAGGAAGATCACTCCCCAGGTCATGGAACGTGGCTAACTTGAAGAAATATTATGTTTAAATTTTTCTTTAGTTCCTCCCATTCCCCCTTCCCTTTTGCTAGAAATGTTCCACAAAAACGATGTAATCGAATGCCCAGTTTATGATTAATGAAATTTCAGTGGCAATTTTCAATACCTTGCCTAATTGTTACTATTTCTATTTGGCATATGCAGTGTCTTATAACGACTGACTGGACATGTGCTTGAAGAAAAAAAATCCATCATGACTAAGGCCGAGAGACTGGATGGTCGCATGTAACGACCACCCCTTTGAGGGTGGACATGTGCTCGAAGACAAAAAATCCATCATGATTAAGGCAGAGAGGCTGGATGGGTCGCATGTAACGACCACCCCTTTGAGGGTGGACATGTGCTCGAAGACAAAAAATCCACCATGACTAAGGCCGAGAGGCTGGATGGTCGCATGTAACGACCACCCCTTTGAGGGTGGACATGTGCTCGAAGACAAAAAATCCATCATGATTAAGGCCGAGAGGCTGGATGGTCGCATGTAACGACCACCCCTTTGAGGGTGGACATGTGCTCGAAGACAAAATATCCATCATGATTAAGGCCGAGAGGCTGGATGGTCGCATGTAACGACCACCCCTTTGAGGATGGACATGTGTCAGGAGACGCTTAAAGTCATCGGGATTCATTAATTCATCAAGCCTAATTAAGTGGATGAATGGCGTGACTTAAAAAATCGGTGAAAACAACATTGACACATAGCGATAGTGCAGGCTTGATAACGAAAACATCATATACAGTGGTACATCGACAGACAAATGATCGAGAAATAACGAGAATTCAAAAACATCAAAAAGAATGATATTTATTTAGCGAGAAAGGAGTACAAAGTTCAGAAAAAATTAAAACTACAATTTCACGAGGCAACATTATTTGGGTCAGCATCAGCATCAGGGTCATTTGGGGTCTATTCTAGCGGCGGCTCGAGCTGCTGCCCCACTGGCTCAATCGGCTGACTCGAGCTAGAGGTCGACCCAGTCTCACTGGTAAGACTGATTTTACGAGCGAGTGGGGGAACATATCCGTCAGGGAGCTTGAAGGTACGTCTCAGCAGGTCGTCTTGATTTACGACAAGCTCGAGCAGGCCTGACCACCAGTCGTGGTCGTCGGGCAGGTCGAGGGCACTCTGATAGCCGACGGGAGCTTTGGGCATAGCATCCCAGATGGTTTCCATGTTGAACTCCTTGAAATCGTCCTCGGCTACCTTGACCCCCGCCTATTGCATTATGGCCCAAAGCAGTGGGTGCCATAATTTTGCACGTCCTTTAGATACTGTGGCGACTGCTCGAAAGCCGCCACCACTTGTTCCCGGTAGTTCTACAGGAAGCGTTGACCAGTGGTCGTGTGGAAGACCATTGTCCGCGCCCGAAGGGCAGCCTCGTCGATCAAGGGCTTAGCCCTCTGCTCGAAAGCAACGTTTTCACGTGCCCGAGCTGACTTCTCCTCCTCGAGTGCAGCCTCGAGAGCTTTTTGAGAAGCTAGGAGGGCCTCTTTCTCTGCTCGCTCGGCTGCGAGGGCCTCCTCGAAGGATTTCAGGGCCCTCTCGAGCGTTTCCTTCTCGGCTGAGAGGACCTTATTCCGGGCGGCCGACTCCTTCAGCCTTGCATGAAGAGCATTGCTCTTGACAACCATCTCATCCAACCGATTGCCGAGCTGAAGATTGCCTCGCTCGATCGCCGGGATGGAACGGCTCGGGCTAGCTAACGTCTGCTCGATCAGCGGCGCAAGCTCGACCATACCGTACAAGAGCACGTAAAAGAAAATGTTAGGCCACCAACGATGGGAGGAAGTGGAGTAAAACAGATAAACATTAAATTATAGTAGGTTAACTGAGCCAGCCATCAGGCAATTCGATTGCCCCGGTCTCGAAGGGTATGACCGTCATTGTAGCGGTCGGTAGGATGGTCGACGGGAGGAAGAATATCCCGGAGGTAATGCGAGAATCCCACGCCGTCAAGTGAGGTGATTGAAAGTGCAGTCTCCTCAAGACGACGACGCCTGCCGGCATTTTCGTCCCCCTCAGCAGAGGGACGCTTAAGTCGATTCTCATCGAGCAGAGTCTGCTCGGGAGAAGCGGGAATGTGGATGACCGGGGTGGTCTGGTCGTGCGGAGGAGAGTGTGGCGGAGGAGATGCTGGTTTCTCTACCTGTTCCGGTTGCTCGGGTTGCTGGTCAGCTTGAGGGTTGGCCGAAGATGGCTGCTCGACGGTTACTTCTCGAGGCAGTGAAGTCGAGCGGGCGGACTGGGAGGCGGTCGAGTCAGCGGGCTTCAAGCTCGACCCCTCGCCGGGTTGCTTCCTTTTCAAAGGAGCTCTCCTCTTGGGCACAGAGATAGTAAGCATCTCTGCCAGAAACCACGGACAAGTTAGAGCCATAACAGGTAAAGCATATATTGAATAACGGCACGATAATGCCCAGGCACACTCAATAAAAATACAAATACCTGGATCATCTGTAATTCGAATGAGATCGAAAACTTTTTGAGAGGGAGGAGGAAGAGACTTATGAATAAGAAGGCTGCAGAAATGTAGGAGGTTATCATCCTCGAGCAGAATTTTCAACGCAACGGGCTTAGTGTTCCACACAGCGATCCGTTGGTCAAAGAGGGCGTTGTGAGAAGGTGCCACATAATCGCGTTTGAGCTCCTTGAGCCACGGAGTTGGCTTCCAAGGGAAGGCAGGGTTAGACTCGACAAAGGCGAACTTATCTTTCCACTTAGGGACAATTGAAGGGGTGTCTGAGATGAAGTGGACATCAACACGGCTTTTGAGGTAAAGCCCTTGAGTGTGTTTTGAAGGGGCATAGCAATAATGAATGAAGTCAAGGTCGAGCCGACCCAGGCGGACATGACAAATGATGATGAAGATGGTAATGAACTGGATAGCATTAGAAGGAAGCTGGTTCAAAGGCAGTTCGAACCACTGGCAGATATCGATCAAATCTTGGCATAGAGGGAAGCGGATACCAAGTTTAAACTGAATCTCGAAAAAAGTATAGCAACCCTTGGGGGGACAGTCATATGTATCCTTGGGACCAGAGGACACGAAAGCCCATCTAGTCGGGTGACCAACCGCATTGGTGTCCAACCAATCAGCGACGAGAGGACGAGAGGGGGTCGGATTAGAGAAGGAAGCTTTGACTAACCTTCTCTTCTTGGCCGGCTTGGGAGATGCAGTAACAGGATTGGAGCGGGTTTGCAAAGCAGGAGTGCTCGAAGGTTTCAAAGCAGATTGGGAAGGAACATTTTGCTTCGGGTTACTCGAGGAGACGACTTTAGAAAAAATGGAGTGCCGAGAGAGGGGGATATCATCTTCGTCCCTCTCCATGGCTGCCTCAGCAGCGTCGAGAGCTGCCTCAGCGGCATCAGAAGCTCCAAACACCGGCCGACGGCGGTTGAGGGGGATATGGTCGAGGGCATCCTTGTCTGATTCATCAATCAGAGGAGTAGGTTGGCGAGGAGGAGAAGGTGTTGCACAATCAGAAGGGCGTAAAACGCTGATAGGAGTGGGATTGTAGATTTCCTCGACAGAGGGGGAAGTCGAGTGAGGGATAGGCCGATGAGTGGGGAATGATGACGCGGCGGTCTCATCTTCACCAGAGTGATGGCTTTGCGCGTTAGAATCGACGGAATCTGAAAAGTAGAAAGGAAAATTGAGAGGGAAGAAGAAAAGTTAGGGTTTCGAAAGGTGAAGAAAGGGGGTTTTTCCACAGATGAAACGAGAAGGTTTCGGGGAAAGGAAGAAGCAACAAGGAAAAAACCAAAAATCGACAAAATAAACACACGCGAACACAAAATTAAAGCATAGGAGACTTACTCATGGTTGCAGTAGAGAGCGGTTGCTGGAAATTGCTTGAAGAAAAGACGCCGAGAGCAGGAAAGAACAATTTGTAGAGGAAGAAATCAGGGCACAAGGGAGTTCGAGATTTGCAAAGGTGAGAAAAGTCGGAAAATTTATGAAGTACCGTATTTATAAGAGGGCAGATGAATAAGGTGAAGAGTTAATGTAGATAGCCGTTAGATAAAAGGAGATCCAACGGTGGGAAGAAATTAAAGAGGCACAGATAGCGAAGCTGCACAAATTGCAAGGAGGCGAGATGATTAAAGGTACTGAGCGCAAAGGACATATGGCAGGCGGAAATTACGCTAATAATAAAAGGAAATGAAAGATAGTTAAAGCGCACCATAAATTCGATCATGTGGTCGAAGAATGGTGGCGGCCTCAACGGAGACGATCGAGAGAGGAGATCAGATGTAAGCTGGAGGTCGAGAGGGTGGCAGAACGGAGAAGACAGCTCGAATTCACTCTTAGACCGAGTCATTTAGACTCGACCAGAGTAGGGGGGACTAGATGATCTGGGATATTATATAGCTAAATAATAGACCGGTTTACCACATTGGTCGGGCGAGCTCGAAGTAGAGAAAACTGCATTGGTCGAAGGATAATCGACCAAAAGGGAAGAGATCGAGCAGAACAGCTGAACTGGTCGAGGATCGACCTAGCGATGAGGGACTCGGTCAGATCGAGCACTCAACAGGTGAAGAGCAGTCGAGAGCGTGGCTTGAACGCGAGAAAGCGCGTGGGTGGCATTAGAAGATCCTAATGGGATGCACAGAGAATAATCTCCCTCTGCTCAGAGGGACACGTGGCGAGAGTACATTGGTGCAGAGCAATAGTGGTGATAACCACCTCTGACGCTTCTGACACACGCACACACACTGTGTGTGTACGGACGGGCAGTACGAGCTGGACAGCTCACCAGATCCGGGCAGCTCCTAGGGCAGGTATCTCACTCATATATATATAGGAGTATGTCTTTTCTTGTGACTTACGATTTATCCATTATATACTTGGGAGAATTGAGTAAAATATACACTGACTTAAGCATCGGATGCTCTTAACCGGAAAACCCCTCCGGTGTGAGAGTTCTGTGCCGGTGCGCGGCGTTCTACCGGCGAGGAAGAGGAAGGCGAGCCGATTTTAAGTCAGTCGGAGTGTTTTGCGTTACCACAGTCAAATTGGCGATGGCAGTTTCGTAAATAAATATATATTTCATAGTCAAATATACACCTCTCATCAATAATTAAGGACAATATGGGCATTACACATTTACCACACATGGTAATGGGACCCACACACTAATATCGTTCCCCCTCTCTCTCCATCTCTCTCTCTCTCTCTCTCTCTCTCTCTCTCTCTCTCTCTCTCTCTCTCTCTTCCTACGCTTACACTCGGATCTGTCTCTCCTCTGCACCATCGCTAAAACAACCGCCGACGTTCAGGACCCTACGGCACCCACGCACCCCACGGAATTAGAAGAGCTTCGGTCCACCATTGACGTCATCCCCCCCTCGGCGTCATGACCTCCGCCATGGAACTCAGCGCTGCCGACTAACCAACTTTTTCGGCGATTTCTTTCGCTTGTGGCTGTAGTCGCCGGCGTCCGCCTGTGCCTCGTCATCTCAGTGGCCATGACGTCCATTTTTGCTCTAATCCGCCGCTCGTCTTCTTTGCGAATCGTAAATACCTGGATTGACCAATAATTGTAAATGTCTATATTTTGATTTCGGAAATAAAATTGCGGTTTGTGTTCGATTTAATCCGCCTTAGCCAGGATCGATTCATGTTCATCCGCTCGTTTCAGGCGACCATCTACGGAGGCATAGGCGGACTGTTCCGGTGAATGTGGTGATGCAGTTTGTGGCCCGTGTGAGAATGAAATTGGGGCATGGTTTTGGAAATTAGATATCTTCTAGGGGCTTGTCTGCAAATTACAAAAATTAAGTATATTTTCAATTGAGTTCATGTGTTAAATTGATAATTATTAAAAATTTAAATGTACACAATATTAATAGTTAAATTGCACAATATTAACAAGTTAACCAAATGGATCGAACTTTTGTCACAACTCAAAATAACCGAAATATTATAGTAATAATAATAATAACTTTTTTTACATAATTTAACCGATTTGGATATTTTGATTATTTTGAAAAATAAAGTCGACCTCATATCGGAACAATCAATATTTGAAAAGTAAAAATAGATAATCGAGCTGAAATATGAGAGTTCAAACCAAAAAATTTAATTCATTTTATTTTGGTTGTTGTTATGCAGCTTGGCATTCATTAATGTGCGATTCGACTAACATTATTGTGCACGATTGTGGTTATTGTGTAATCAGAATTAGCCAAAACTTTTGTCCCAAATCAAATTAAAATTGAGTCGGATACAATTTTTTTTTTCGGTCGGTTATCGAATTAACAAAAAATAATTGAAATAAACTATTATTTATATTATAAAAAAAGTATTCATTTTTCTATAGTTATATTTAATATTGTATATTTTGTTTATGGATGAAAGAACATTATTTTAAAAATATATAGATATATAAATAATAATTTTTTATATAGTTCATTTATTTTGGTTATTAAAAAAATAAAATAATAATAAAAAATGACATCAATTTGAAATAAATGATATTTCGATAGTCAATAGTTAAACGAACTACAATAAAAATCTCAAAATTAAATTTTAATTCGTTCAATGTCATCCGCTATTTGTGCAATACGATAGTTATTAATGTGCAATTCGTCTAATACAATCGTGCACTCATAGCACATGCATTTCCAAGGAATTTAGTTCGGTCATGCTTAATCACCTAGTTCCAAGTTCACCACCTTTCCCCTAATCGATATGCTTAATCAAACGAATATTTAACAAAAGAAATAGGGAGAAATTCCCAAAGAGATCGAATATCGCATCCGCAGGAATGATCCTAACTCAGCGGTGATTGCCAAACAATGGAATGGTTAGCTTGTTTGACTCTTCCGTCTAACAGTGTCGGCCGTCACGTCAGCTCTTTCTCCAGTAGCTAATCGTGCCGGTAGTCCTAAACGAGTTCAAATTCACATTCTCTGCCTATAGTTTCACACTTCGAGATCTTAGCGTAAAACTTCTCTATCTTAATATGACTCACTCTAATCATCTATGATTCATACCAACCTAATTCAGTCCAACATAAGTCATATAGGTCACATAGACATGCATATTGAAGGTAAAACTTATTTTCAGAAACATAACACTAGTTTACCAAAATGGCACAGGCGCAACATTCTTTAATCAGGTATAACATGCAGCACACAAGTCGTATAAGCATGATTCCAGTTGAATATAAATCCTAAGACATGCGGGTACAATTCTTATGCAGAAATCAAAAGCAAATAGAGTCGTCTAGCAGGTTATAAATCAGTAAACATTCGGAACATGGGTGCTGGCAGAAAACTGGAATATAACTCATGCAGGGTCTCAGTAATACAGATACATCTCAGGCTACAGAGAAGATATCAACATGATTCGAACACCATCAGAAAGCTAACAAATGGAGATACAACTATCATGCAAACTATAAATTGATTTAAGCACATTAGGACATCAAAAACAGACCAGACATGAATAATACCTACTATCGGATAATTTCAGAAAAATGCATGCACCACGGTTTTAAAATAAACATATCTCCCTCAATTCAAAATGTTTTCTCAAGATTCTAAAACTCACGGAAAGCACACAGAACAAGCTATATTTTATATGTAGAACTCAACTCCAAGAACCACGATCTTGTGGGTCAAAACAGAGCATTAAACAGAGACATGGAAAAGTGATTTTGCATGCTAAACACATCGAAACTTAATCTAATTAAAACGAACATACGCAACTTAAACCAATCCTCTAAACATGATTCCTAATACATAAAAACATGAACATCAATATATAATGCCAGCCATTAGAGAAATTCACGTAATCATCATCAAACTTCAACTACACATGCTTTATATAACATCAAACTTAACATCTCGAGCCATGGTCAAACACAAGTCACGAGGCCCTGTAATTGAAACTTATGAAAATATATGGTTTCAACATGCTAACAGTCACAAAAGGATTGGCAATTAACTCCACAAAATTAAAGTTAAACACACGACTTAAAGCTCAACACACATGCATAAAAGCTTAACCATATAGTGCAACAACAACATGCATATCAACACACATTCAAACCTTTATTCTCATCACAATCGTGTGCCTCGAAATCATGGCATAGAATATTCACGTGGTATCGGATCAGTCTACTCGTCCGTTGTTGTAGTCTTTTACCCATGCATCAGTCTTCATTACTTCTGTTCAATTTAAATCACGAGAATTGACAACCTTCGCCTTTCTCGAGGCCTAGCCACCCTCGAGACCCGCGACAGTGTTACACACTAGATTTTTTGCCCCTACTAAATAGTCGATGAATAGCGTGAACACGACACTTAGACTTCACTCCCAGTTCTCTTTGACTGTATCCTATCATCAGTGGTTACAGACTTCTGAATAATCCACACACCTGGGACTTATTCGGTCATCTGCTCCCTTCATTTAAGCCTTATCTTTCAAGATGGCTTGCGAATGGTCCTCACTCGAAGACACTGAACAGAATCATATAGTGAGAAAACTGCTATGGACATAACCTAACTCGATAACAACATACCAAAAACTCACAACAAGGAACCTCTAAAGTCAAAATTAACTCTATATCATTAGAGTTCAACATTAACCGAATGAGGATAGTTTTTCCTAAGCCTCAAAATAATATAACACAACAAATCACATCATAAGCAGTTTCATTGTTACTTATGTAAAACATACAATTCACATCATCAGTAACTTCATTGTTACTTGTGTAAAACGTACCTTTGAGCGGTGTGGCATGATGAAGACGAGTGGTCGTACACAAGGTCACAATAACATTTAATCACGTAATTCACACATAGAGCAGTCTACAGAAATGAGACCTCGTTCTGATACCATACTGTAGCGTCCCACTTTGATTTTAAAGAAATTCCGGACTTTCAGAAAAATCAAGATAACATTTTCGAAATTCATTTTTCAAAATTAATTTTAACATGGGCATTATCATAGTTCAAATCATATTGATCTCACAGGGACTCATTACCCGACTTTTCACATGGATTTCATTATCCCGATACATAACATTCAACATGATATTTAGCAAAACACATCAGCATGAATAACCAAAACTAACATGATATTCAACATGTCTCAAATAAGAAACGTACCCACTCATCGGGTTCAAAGAAAACCAATCCACACGTTTAACCTTTTCAAAACGCAAGTTTGAAAGACAACCAACATGTCTTTAAAAACCAAGCAACAGGTTCATAAGACCAAATCAACATGTTTATAGAATCAAAACGGAAGCAAATAACATAAATAAAGGACCAGCCACTCATCCTCTCGCTGTCATGCCTGTCACTGCTCAACCTGGGGAAGAAACGTGGGGATTAGCACAATATGGAATCCGTGGTGCTCACCACTATGCAAATAAACAGAATATATTTATGACAGATAGGTATGATCGCAGCATGAACATAAATCAATTAATTCTGTCACATCTCCTATTCATATAATAACATTACTCCTGTGTACACTTCTTTCATTAGCCACGGGAAGGGGATTCATTACCTTAACACGACCTTTCATTAGGACTTAAGGAGATTGCCTCACAAGGGAACCGTATTACATTGACAGGGACAACAGTACCGACAGCCGAAACAACACACATCAGTAGGCTACATGGTTCACATGCATATATTGATCATACCAACCCAACAAGACATAAACAATTTACCACATAGCAATTTAAATAAAACCCACCTGGATGCCGAAGTAGCAAATATCACAAAGGCAAGAACATAGGTCGAGGGCCTAGCTCGTCGAACCTACATTAATCAAGATAGTCTTAATCAACAAACTACCCCGACACTTATAATCACATACAACAACATTCACTTAGACGAAATATTATCGACTAATTGATTCGTGGAATTCCTAATGGAGTTTGAAACCTTGGCTAAACTGTCTTGACTCAATAAACCAATTAAATATCATTTAGAACACATTCAGCATGTAAAACAAAGTGGCGGGTCAAAAGGAAGTCAACGGGTCAGGAAAGAGCCAAAACGGGGCACGGTTCGGTGCTGCCGGGGCGCTGGCACGGCCTGGGCGCGGACAGGCACGGGCAGGTGACCCATGCAGGCCCTGGACAGCTGACCGGTTGGATATATCATCCGATCCTTTTTAAAATCGACTCGACCAATTCCAATGAAATTTTGACACATCAAACTACACTCCAAAAACAAAGAAGTACACCAGAGATCATCCCTTAAAAATCATTTTAACCCAGTGAACAACTTTGGCAAAATATCAGTCATAAAGTGAAATTCCTAGTTCCCTAGTCAAACCTTCGAATTTTAAAGTGACATTTTGACACAATGACAACTTTGTCATGATAAGACAATCTCAAGAATTTCAAATAAAAAAACCTCAATTTCGAAATTACATGAATTTTACAAGTAAAAGGCTAGAACTCAAAATCATCATTTGACCTGGTTAAACATTGAATTTCGACCTGGGATTTTTACCACTTAAACAACAACATCAGAGGACTGGAATTTTACCACTTAAACAACAACATCAGAGGACCAACATATCTAAAATTCACACTAAAATCATCAGAATTCGATTTTTCATGATTTTTGCAAAGTACAGCAGCACATACAATTTCAAAAATCCATATCTCATAGCACAATCATCAAAATGATATAAGACTTTCACTAACAGGTCAAGGACACACCAAAGTACTCACAAATCCAGGGTATCCACGAAAATCAACCATGTCCTTCAGTTTTGACATTAAACCGAAGAGACGAACATAATACGACATATTTATATAAACACTTAATTACTCAATCGTATATAATAACCAAAGACAGCCCAATGATCACATATACATATCAAAAATAGGTCTGAGTAAGCCACCCATTCCCGTACTCCAAAGGGGAGACGAGAAAACAGAGCAAGGAGGCGACGTGGGGGCACTCGACGGTGTACTCGGCTTGCGCGGGGCTTGGTGTTCTTGGAGGCGAGGTCTACGAACAACTTAGGCGAGGGGCTCGATTTTTGCTGCTAGGATGATCGTGGCTCGTGGAACGTTCGTCGGGTGTTAGTGCGACGCGGGGCGCGCGACTGTCATAGAAAACGAGAGGGCTCGCCGGCGGGAATTAAGTGAAAGCAATGGACTTTTGGAGGTGGAAGGAAGGGTTTAGCGGCTCTGCTGGTCTCTTTGCGTGAAGGAAAATAAAGAACAGAGCGGGTGTCTTTGGGAGAAAGAAATCGTGTATCCTAAGGAGAGATTAAGTGAGAGATAAATACCTTCCTTAAATGAGCATTTTTAGGCACAAAATAAGGAAAATTTTGACCAAGATTGAGGGCTGGCAGTGTGGTTTAGGGGCTGGTCAAAGATCCCTCATAAAGCCTTAGCAATTATTTGAAATTCAAAATCAACATCATTCCATTTTAGGGTTTGGAAGGGGGCGGATTCCGTTCTTCGACTAGGGTCGGTTTCACTCAATTGAAAGGGCCGAAGGCCACCATATAATGGCTAGAATGAGTCGGTTTGAGGTTCTGTTCGCGAAGGTTTGAAAATAAAATAAAATACACAACAATCGGCTTACGCGATTAAACCGAAAATTCGAATGGCGAACGATAAAATAAAATCGAACGGCTTATATAATTATATTATCCACATAATAATATAATTTTAAGAACATAATCAAGACATATAAATAATAAAATATGCCATGAATTTAAATAATTCAGAAAAATCTAATATTTGAACGGGGCATTACATTTGGTGCATCCTTCTCGAGGCATAAGGCAGGGGGACCCTATTTCCCCCTTCTTTTTCATTTTAGTGGCTGAGGTCTTCTCTTCCCTGATTCTGAATGAGGCTGGTTTGGGTGGCATGAAAGGAATCAGAATACCCAGAAATGGGCCCACTCTCTCACACCTCCTATTTGCAGATGACACTCTTGTCTTCTGTAAGGCTGATAGAAACCAGGCATTCCAATTGATGGACATTTTGAGCAAATACCAATCCTTCTTTGGGCAGCAAGATAACTGGGGTAAGTCCTCCATTTTCTTTAGCAAGAACTCACCTACTCAACTGAGGAGAAGAATATGCCTCATTCTTAATAACATCACTGAGCAAAACTGTAACACCCCGCTCATCAGAGTAAATTTTTCGCAACTTTTACTTCGAAAATACTTATAACTCTTTCGAAATATTTTGCGACTAATTCGAGATGCTACTCAAACTCATCTTCTTGAAAATTCGTTTATCTTTAAACTTTCTTTCTAATACTTCTCTAGACATAAAGAAAACAGATTTCCTTTAAACTTGCATTTCACTGTACCATATTCATTCTCGAAATGGTATAAACTTGAAATCTGAAATTTATTAAAAATGCAAGTTCAATACTTAATGTGCATAGCGCAAATACTTAAAAACGTGGTTTATTATACAGTCATATCAAATACTTAATAAATGTCCACTTGAAATAAGTGCACGACCACCACCACCACATCTCGAGCCCATACCTCCGGCCCGACCCCGTTACCTGAAAAACACAATGGGGGTGAGTACTGATCCTCTTATACCCCGAAATCATCCATACTAAAGTAAACATCAATAATAATACAATATCATGATCTTTGGTATATATCTGGACTGGAAATCTGTTCCAGTAACTTAAACTGAATCTGGCCGATATCTGATCTGATACTTGTGCACAATCTGATGGATATTTCTCAAGGCAACTCAAACGGCCTCCATCAGAACTTAGGATATTACTCTGAGGCAACTGAATGCCTCCTCATCCCAAGCGTATAAACTTAAACTGTATACATACCTCGGACATGATATCAATATTATACTCAATGTAATACCCAGTCTGGGTCCCCACGTTTCTCCTTTGAAAAATCGTAAGTGTTGATCTCGAGTAGCTAACTCCTCAAGCTACATAAAAATATATAAACAAATATACTAAGTACTATGCTCGTATACTCAATAAGATGCTTGGATTCTCAACTCTTTCGGATAACTTATCCAAATCTTATAAAATTTCAATATTCATGCTATTGCTCAAACTTAACTTTTTTTTATCTTTTACTCAATCAAATACTTAACTCACCATATATCATATTTCCCAAATCTTATATATTGGCTTATACTCATTTTTCACTAAATTAACTTGAAAGTGAAAATAAACTCAAATCATACTCAACTTTTAATCATGATATTAATATGTGAGATTTAAAACAATCTTTATAAAATTGTATACTCAACATATTAAACTAAAACTTTTTCAAATTGTTCATCACTTATATGAGAATTGTTCATAATAATCTCATTTAAACAACTTCAACATATCATGAATATTCTTGCATATAAACTCATCTTTACATATATGCCATCTAATTATCTCAACTTAATCAATTCTCATTTAAATCTCTATAACTTAAGTTATACTATGCCAAATAACTTAATTCTTCTTCTCATGTACTCCTCTTTTACACAAGAATTACTCATTTAAATCATACTTTTCCAGATTATTCATATCTTCACCAACATCTCATCAAATCAAATACATATATCATATAATTGATCTTGAACAACTTTAACTCTTTGTATTCATATAATCAATTATAAATTTAACTTCCCAATCATCATATACATACTTATAAACATCTAAACTCATTATCAAAGTATGAACTTAAGCATAAAACTTTAAGATAAGTAAATTACCTCCTTCTTGCTAGAATGGTAACTTGATTCTTCACTTCTAAATTCTTCACTTCTTCACAATTTCTACTACTTATCTCTCTTACACTCTTATATATCTTTTGGTACTTTTTTTTGGTGTGAGAACTCTGATTTTTAGGCCTCTATTTATAGGCACAATTTGGCAAGACATCATAATGGAGTGAAGAAATGAACAAAATAAACAATTTAAACTTATAAACTTAATTAATCATAAACTATTTTATGATTAACTTGTATTCTTATCCAAACATAATTAATCATCAAAAATGGCCTCTATCTATAGCAATAAATGAGCTTTTTGGTAGATAAAACTTATTCCACCAAGTTTAATAAAATTCTCACCAATTGTTGAAAAAAATGCTAACTTAAAGACTTAGCAAAACTTTGTTGTGATTTTCTCATCTCATTCTCACCAATTGATGACCAAAATTTCATGCTTAATGTGATGTACTTGATTTCATATATTATTGAAAAAATGTCACCATTCATCATATAAAAATCTTTGGAACAAAATAATAAAAATAATAAATATCATTTTTTTTTATTACTTATGCATTTTCTTTCAAAATGGCTGAATTTTAAAACTCTTTTACTGAAAAGTAATGCTCATATATGGTCTTGGATCATGCTAATAAACTGAGAATAATATAATTTACGGAACTCAATTCGGACTTAAAACGAACGTTTACCGTAAAACTGAAAATTCTAAAATTTAAATTCTTTACTCTCAGTTTTTCTTCAATTTAATGAACATATTGCTTCTTATGATCTAATATAATTATCTTGAAATATTCTACATTTACATAACCACATTCGGACTTAAACCGAACGATTACCGTAAAACCGAAAATTCTACAAATTTCGGTTTCTCTTAATATAATTTAAATAGACTATAATGTCTAAATAAATTTTTTCACTTCTTTAAACATTTATCACTTAAATGTTCATGGATACTTAACCGCACTTCGAGACTTAACTTGTATCAACTTATGCTAAGGCTCAATATTATGATCTTATCTTGATGACTTAAACACTTAGAAAAATTCTAAGTATTTAATACTAAGGCTCGGCTATTTCTTAATTAAGTTCAACTCATGACCGAACATACTTGGGTTCAGTTCACTACTTATCTTAAATGATTAATCAAAATATACTCAATTTCAATTATTCGTCATCTTATATTAATTAATCTCGTCTTATAAATCCATTTATAAAAATAAACAGACCGGAATTAATTAATTATTGAACTGGATCGATTACTGAATACTATTGAACCGATAATACTTTCGACTTAAAGTCGAATTTTTAACTGAATAACTTAATAAAATGGCTCGGAACTAGGAACGAGCATTAATAAAAGTAATTAGTTCATACTTAGAATAATTACTTTTATTAATTACTGAATGGGATATTACAAAAGCTCTACTAAGTACCTGGGATTGCCCCTGGGAATTGGTAACTCAAAAATTCAGGCCTTCTCTTATATCTTGGATGTAGTTAGAGGCAGAATCAACAGTTGGAAAAATAAACTCCTTTTACTAGCTGGAAAGGAGGTGATGATCAAGTCCATTCTAAATGTCCTACCTATTTTTGTGATGGGATGTTTCAAACTGCCCATTTCTATCTGCAAAGAAGTGTCCAGCTTATGCGCAATCTTCTGGTGGAGCAAGGGAGGTGAAGACACTCACAGTGTGCAGTGGATAAGCTAGAAAAAAGTAACTCTACCTAAAGTTCAGGGGGGACTTGGCTTCCAGGATATCAGACTATTCAATGATTCCATGATCATGAAACAGACTTGGAGATTTCTCACTATGCCTGACGTCTTGGTTAGTAGAGTGCTAAAATCAAGATACTTCCGAGACACTGACTTTTGTCAGGCTAGGAAGAAAGTTGGAGGTTCTTGGCTTTGGAACTCATGGATGGGGGTTAAATCCAAATTTGATAAGCTTGTCAGGTTAGGCTTCAAAGTGGAAGAAACACAACAATTATGGGATACCCTTGGTTGCCCTCTTTGGGGCTGCAGAGAATACAATTTAAGCAAGGGGTTCAGACAACTTGTACTTGGGTTCATGATCTTCAGCATAGTATGGACAAATTTGGAACTCCACTCATTTATCAACTGTTTGAAAACCCAGTTGCAGAAGCTATCTTGCAAATTAACAATCTCCAACCTCACCTAGAAGACAGATGGATCTGGCATGGTGCTAACAAGGGTTTGTTCTCAGTTGCCTCTACTTATTCTAGCCTAATTACTGATAAGGTGGCTCTTCCAGACAGGCCTGGAAGTAGCTTCTCTAAGACTAATAACTTGAAAATAAGAAGTAGGACCTGACATTTAAAAATCAAAGAAAAAATCAAACATTTCCTCTGGAAATGTATCAACGGATCTTTTCCAGTCAGTTCTAACTTGCTCAGAAGAGGAATGACTATTGATCCGATCTGCCAGGTGTGTGGGGATTCAGTTGAAACAGTTGAGCATGTTATGTGGCAATGTTCTAAAGCTCAACAGGTGTGGCAAACTGCTCTGCTGAACTGGGATTGCTTCTCTTGGCCTGCTGCAACATTTAAGGACTGGTGGTGGTCCATTTGTTCAATAAGCTCGAAAGAGATTGATGATAGCAGCATTCAACTTTTGACCTATTTATTGTGGTGGTTGTGGAAATCCCGCAACCTTTGGTTGTTTCAAAAACAACACCTCCTCGAGCTTAGTCTTGTTAGACAAGCATCAAAGAAGTGGCTTGAATTCTGCTATATCTAGCTTGGTGACTTTGGGTTTGATAAACTAGGTCGATGACAATTTTTTATCACTTCCGGAGTGTTCTTCTAGTTGAACATTAGCATAGGATCTCAGCCATTTGCTGCCTATGTTAGTTTGTTTGATTTAGACCTCGTGTGAGAGGTCTCTCATTTCATGCGATTTATCTGGATTCTTCATTGTATTTGAACATTGTAATGCCCCGTGATTTTTGAGTGAAAATTAACGTTTTTATTTATCAGAAAATCAGAGTTAATTTTTCAAAAATCAGTTTAAAGATTTATCTAACGGGCGCTATTCGAATAATCACATAACAACCATCCCGAACATACATATCTCATGCCAAAAATCACCATTTATTCAATCATGTGAAATACTCAAATCCAATTCAACATGATTAAATATCCAAACTCGAGAGTTATAACAATAATCCAAATAACAATCCAGATCTAAAAATCCCAAATAGCATATTTAGTTTCCAAACAGAAATAATAAGTCTAACATGAGATAATCAAATGATAATAATCAAGCGGAAGCAGGTAAATAACAGTTCAACACAAATAATGACCCCGCCTTGCTTGTCTTTTGCCACGGCCACCAGCTCAACCTGAAAGATGGTTAATAGTGGGAGTGAGCAAACAACTAGCTCACCGTGGGAATATCATGCAGTATAATCAATATAAAGACTTAAAATCATGGTCACGGTATGTAAGCAAATCGGCTAGTCTACCCTCCCTCAACCCAGCCACTCATGTGATCACATCTAATCCTATCCATCAAACACAAGATAGGTATAGCCGCCACGCAAGGACGGGACCCGTCAATATAACCAAAGATGGGAGCAACCGCAGAGGTAACATGCACACGGACTAAGCTCTCTAAAGGCTAGATTTAGGCCTCATAGACTACCGGTTCACATGCATACCTAGATTATCAAGCCAAGCATTTATAGAAATTAACATACATGGTAAGGTTTATCAACACCCACCTATTCAATTTGGCAGATTTATCACAAGTTCGGATGTAGGTTGGCTGAGGCTCGACTCCTCAAATACCTACAATTTATTCAAGATAATATTTCAACAATACTTATCTTGACAATCAGGAATTCAAACGAGAATTCATACTTAGTCGAAAAATCGTCGACTAAGTAGCTCGCGGAATTTTGTGCAATTTGGCACCCTCGGATTTTAAAGAAATATTTTGAAAATTCATCTAAAAAGGCCAAAATGACCTAGTTCTCTATGAGAACAACTTACAAGAATCTAAGCATGCATAGGTGAATTAGGATAAATACTAGGAAAAGGTGGGAAGTGGTTGCTATACAGTGAAAACTAAATTCTTCATGGAATGCGCATGAATGTACAGAAAATATATCTATGAAATAATTACACAACAAAGGCTAGTGACAGATGCAATTATATACACAATTTCCATATGACACAATTGCAAATAAGAAATTTTCACCAAATATATGACAGAATTCAAACGGAATACGTACATAAGCTTCAGAAAAATTTGTACGTATAAGACTGGCCCGAACCAAGGTTTTGCAAAATAAATAAACATGCATTTTCTTTCCAACTCAACATGCTTAACAAATTAAATAGACATGCTGAACATATATCACACCCAAAAACAAAAGACTAGGCAACCCATAGCATTTTTATTTTTTACAGAAGCCCCAAATTTCAAAATAAATAATATTAATAAGAATAATAAAATCATGATACAATTCTAATTCCTCTGCGAAAACATAATTCGGCCACATATAACATGTAATCGCAAACACACAAACAAAAGCAGTTCCAGGCGGCCTGAATCTAATTTTTCAAGTCTTCTCCGTTCTCAATTAAAAGAAAAAGAAAAACGGGTTTTTGGCTCAAATGGCGAGCTCGTACGATAGAACAAGTGAACGGCAAAACAAATAACAGGGCTCGAGAATGAATAACGAGACTCCAAAATTAAACGATTTAATCACAGCAATACAAGGGTTTAATTTTGCGAACGAGAGGTCCAATCAGTTCCACGAAATTTCACGAAACACAACCCGATGAACAAAACGGATATACGAGCCGATAAATAATCCAACGCAAACAACGAGAAACGATTCCACGAGTACGAAAAAATCAAACGAATTCAAACACCATCACGACCCTTAATAACAAGAAGGTTCGAACAGTTACCTTCTTCGAGAATCTACGAGCTACCGGGAAGCGGGTTGGACGAACGGGCTTCGAAAGCTCGAAACTGGAAAGCCTCGTCGAACGGTGATTGGTGGCTGGATTTTCTTGATGACACGAGTGCTCTGCTGCGTGGACGTCGACGACGAACGGAAGGTCTCATCACGCGAACGGGGCTGCCGGAGATGTACGTCGGAAATAATGGCGAACGGAGTTTCTGCGTGTTTCACGACGGGCCTGCTGCGGCCACTCGAGTGACGTTCTGCTACTGCTCCTATCTCAGAGACGGCGGACAGGCTGTACGTGGACGGCGGGAAATGGAGTTCTCGCCGGAGAAGAGAGGTTCAGGCGGCGGAAATTCTCTTTATATATATGTATATATCAGCTGCGGGGAAGATGAGAGAACAGAGTTTGGATAATTCCTCTTGTGCGATGGTGATGATGGAGAGGAGACTCTGGAACGTGAATGTGCGAGGAAAAATCTCGTCAAAGATCGTAACAGAAAATTTGATCTGTTAAGGGAGATGGACTTGGTCGTTCAAGAGTACAAGAAATCCTACACACGTTTTTTTTTTGGGCTGGGAGGCTTAACTCAAGTGGGCCAATTAATAAAACAAGTAGAAATTGGGCCGAAATATTTCATAAAAAGGGCCGATTTTTAAAAACTCCAAGTTCTGGATATAAAGTACTAAAATGGGTCGGGACGGATCGAAATTAATATTACACGACATTAAACCGGAAATATCCAACGAACTAACTAATAATACTAATTAATCACACACATAAATAATAAAGATAATCACACAATTATTTATAATAGAAAGATAAAAGAGATGAGCAATTAGTATCATAATCGGCAATTAAATAAGAACNATATATAAAAATATTAAGATATATGATCATAATTGTGGTTAATTTATCTAGTTTCATCTAGAAGTTCACATCTACAATTATGTAATCTTGATTAAATTTTTTTGTTACAACTATATAATCTATTTGATTTCATTGGCTTCCAAAATCATGAAGCAATAATCATAAATGATCAGAAATTGAAATTTCATTTTGTTTCAGTAGTTTTTTTAAAATATACCTTTATCTTATTATATTGTCATTACATTGAAACTTTCTCAAATGGAAATCCAAAAACTCTATTAAGAGCTCGGATAATTAATCAGATCGTTATGATATTGAGTGAGCCATTTTGATATGATTTGCACTTCTTTTTGCCTCACATCTCGAAGCCACTTTGGATCTTCACTTGTTGAGAATCTAAGATCCACGTGATGTGCACCTATAATTTTGAAAAATCATTATATACTTTCAAAGTAGTAAATAAAAAATAAATAAACAAAATTTAGCAGGTTACATAATGAAAAATTATATTTAGTAGCCACTAGTTTGTAGTGGTACTAAAAATCTACTTTTCATAGGAAATAATTGCCTGTAAAAGTTGTGATTTTATAAAACCAAATCTTAAATGAGTGTGGATAAATGATCAAAATGCTACTACAGCAAAATGTCAATAGCCTTTTGGAATTTAGCTAATAATTAAAAACTGCACAAACAAATATGTAATAGAATTTGACTTCCCGAGTGAAAATTACACCTTGGTTTGAAAGCATGGCAATATATTAAACCACAATTATTGTTTGATACCGCCTTAAAAAATAGGTGGGTCTCGATCGATCGGCATATTTTTCTTTTTAGTAAAAATACTTTTATGTTTCAAGATATCATATTTTTATTTTCGTTATATTTTAGTTTCAAATTATATGTATATATATTGGAAGTCTATTAAACAAGCCTAACGGTTATACAGTCATACTTTTGTATGTGACAGGCATAATTTCAAAATTAGATGTCAATACTCTTAAAATCACCAAAAGTATGTGATATCGAAACAATTTATCTATGTAACATCCCTTCTATATATAGATTCAGAGTGTATGCATATGTGTCAACTTTTGGTGCTTCATAATCCTATGTGTCAAATTCTATTTCTTTATAGTCCAATGTATTTATTTTGGTGTAGTTTATGCAGATTTTAGACATCTATGTGCGCCTATTAGGACTTTTACAATTATGAAACATGTGATGCACTTAAATTATAAATACATCTATAAAGTTAATAACTTTTGCATTTTAATGATTTTTTGATATATAATACATCAAATCAATCGTCTCTTCATGGGCTTCAATTGGACGTACATATTGCATGTATAAATAAATATGTAGTTACCTTTATAATAAAAAATAAAATTATACATCAATATTAATTGAAAATAATAAAAATTTATATCAATTAAATAAATTCATCTATTAAATCATTATATATGATGACTTAGAAAAAAGTATTGCAGTAATATATTTCAAATGTCCACTAAATACTTTCACCTATGTATGTTTTTGCAATTTTAGTTATTTAAAACGCGGATGTTATACACTAGTCCTATTATTAACCATAAGACCAATTTAAATACAAAGATGTAAAAGTAACTTACCTTCTTTCGCAACAATTGCAACTATACTTTTTGATATGTTTTTTAGCACCCTGCCATTAAATAAGAAAGATCAAATCATATTTAATGCATAATTTTATTTTCTTTTTTTTTGGGAAAAAAAATAAAGAAAACGATTATTATGTGAAAAAATTCTTATCTAAAAGGCTAAATATAAAACAACTAATAAGAGCAAAAAAAGTACCCTCCAGGACTCCATGGATCCCTCAGCCCATTAAAGAAAATTATGTTGCTCCCAAAACGCTTTAGTACTCTATATATATTCTGCAATACATAAAATTTTGTATTATTAACGGAGATTATTGGGCCAATAAATAATGATAAAGGAGGTTATTTAAGTTGGGCCAAGAAACTGACATGGGCTCCAAACTCGGTAGGAATCCAGGAAGGCCTGGGCACTATATTGAAATAATACTTGCAATATTTTAAGCGATCATTGTAGGTGTAATTATAGGCCGAGAAAATGCTGTCCTTTGAGCTGCCACCTGTTAGTAAACTCATCTCTGTACAGGCCTGAAAAATAAGCCACAAGCCCACAACTTCTCATTTGGCTACAATTTATAGTGTAGCTAATTTATTCTCGGTATTCTTCGGTAAATCTAGCTGAAAAAGGCTTAGATAATTTCTGATGAATTAAACTGATAGCTTATAAGTTAGTTTCGAACTTATAGTTAATAGCTTATAAATTATAATCGATGACTTAGAACTTATAGTTTTGGGTAAAATGTTCAAAATTTCCATACCTGCCATGACCATCCATCAACACCGAGTTGATCTGAATTGTCGTTGAGGTCAAAACACTGGGCTTGACCAGTGTAGTTGTAGTAGACGCTAGCCGCACGATATAATTTCTCGAATGTGTTGATCCCGGTCTTTGCATCATCGATTGCCTTGCACATCTGCATTTCCATAATAAGTGAGCTCCTAATTTTCGCACCAATACAATTAGTTCAACTATGTATAGGAACACACATATGTTATGAGACATGCTTTCTTTTACAGGTCAGGAATGTTGACTGTGGTCACTAAACCGAAATATATAATGAAACCGAGAACATCGAGTTTGTATAAACTATATGACACCAAAACTTAAATAGAAAAATTTAATTTTCTGTTCTGTTTGTTTTAGTTATTGACTATTATCGTTCATATGATGTATCCCTCATATGATTCCATTAAAACAAAATATGTCGAAATATTTTACCATCACTAATATGGATTTCAGAGATTTTGTGTGTACCTGCTTGACTGGATATGCAGGCATGGGATTGAGGAAATTGCTAGAAGTTGGATAATCTGTCATGGCTGTATAAGTGTAAGCTGTACTTAGCCAACCTTCTAGAGAATTTGCAGTTATATAATTCCTATGAAACCAGTAAAAAGATTAATTAGCCTAATACACTAGAAAAAAATGAAATAATTAAACAAGCATATTATATATGCTACTCCAGTAACATATTTTAATCTCTCTAACAACAATGCCCTAAAAATAAGCATTTAGAAAATTTATAGTTGTTCTTCTTTTTTCTTACTTGCATATTTTGAATGACTTCCTCAGAATTTCTAGTCCTTCGGGTTTCGCCGCGGTTTCTTCTATTTCTTGCCACGATCTTTTGATCACTTGGTAACAATTCTCACTCTCACTCTATATTTATGAGGTCGAGCATAAATTAGAAAAAGGTTAGTATAATTTATATATCAATTAATCTATTTCATTGAATGTTGACTATTAAAAAAAATCATCAAGATAGTTATTTGATTGCATATTTAAAGTCTTCAGTCATTTTCAGATACAATTATTGAGGCAATGTGTGCATACTGTTTTTTTTTCTAGTCTTTGGGCCAATAGCAAGCAAGTCACCTTACCATTAGATTAACCACACATTAACTACATTAATTTTTAACTACAAGAACATGAAACAATTTTCATGTTAGGACAAGGCACAATATAATACTTAAGATGCATCACAATTAAGTCACAGATAACACATAATTTAAGTTAGCCAACAATATTTTAACTACAAAATTAGGACACAAGCAGAGTCATGAACTCACTTTACAGAAGAGAAATATAATTATATTTGTTGGAAAACTAAAATCAAATCTCATGAAGGCCAAAGATCATAAATTTCTTGTAAAAGAATAAGAAGGAACTGGAGTAAAAAAATAAATACAAGGAAAAGGACCAACCCGAAAATCTTTGGTGATGACATCGTTGAAACTATACGGTGAAGTAATGTTGTCGAAATTTAGAATAGGGGCTGAGGATGATAAAGCCCCTATAGCCACATGAGGATACTTCAATCTGAACCATGCAGCCAACACTGAATAAACAAGGTACAATCAGGTTGAAGCGCAATTTCAACTTAAAAAAAAAAGGCTAATTTGCCCCTAATATCACGACCTTTATCGAAGTTGCAATTTAATCATGACTTTTTTCACTTTTGCAAATTATATCGCAATATTTAGTTTGTTGCAAACAGCCTGAAAATAGTCATAGAAAAGCTGATGTGGTCGAACAATAAACTGAAGATTGTGATATAATTTGCACGGGATATGCAAATCGGTGCACCAATTTGCATCAAACTGAAGATTGTGATATAATTTGCAAAAGTGAAAAAGTCGTGATTAAATTGCAATTTCAAAAAAGGTCATGATATTAAGTGCGATATTGCCTAAAAAAAGGCTTATTTATTCAGAAAGTACAACTATTCTCTACGTACTTCCGCCATAAGAACCTCCGAAGACTACAACAGGACACTTTTCGGCCGTCAAATTCTTCTTAAGATCGAGAATCAAAGTCGCGTAATCCGCAAGCGCCTGTGTCGAGCTCAAGTAACCGAGCGTCGTGGAATTCGAATACGCTGTGCTTTGACTCCCCCCGAAAGGCATTGACTTCCCGTAAAACCTATGCTGCATCACGGTTTGTACGTACAACAATTAACATTTCATTCACATAAATACTAAAAAAGCGAAAGAAAAGAGTGACAGAAATTATGTACCTCGATGAAAACTAACATAGCTTTGAAAACGGGCGCAATTTCGAACATGAAGCCGGTGTTTTGTGCGAACCATTCGATTCCTCCCTCATTTCCCGTGTAGACGAATATCGGGAAATTTCCTTTGGGGCCACCCCAGAAAGTGTCGTTGATTAAGTACCTCTGTTGGAATATTTGGTAGCTGTTTAGATTGAAGTTGAAGTGATCAAGAGTTTGTGTGTAGAACTTCTCTTTATATAGCCTAACAACAGCTTTTGCATCAAGAGAGGCTTGTGCTTGCTCTGGCTGAATGAATGAAAAAGGGAAGCCAATTGGTTTGGTCTTTTTAGTGTTGATAGCATGTGTTGAGAATGATTTAGGATGAAATGAACTAGACAACATAAGCACTAACATTAGCCAAATTGCCATGTTTGAGAGAGTGTGTGGTGAGAGAGAGGGGGAGGAGAGATGTTGGCCAAAAGATTATATAAATTAAATGTAATGAAATTTGTCTGTTTTTTATAGGATAGGAAAGATTCACATGTCAGATAATAGAAGTATATAGTCAAAGATATGGTGAGATTGTTTATTACAGTAAATCTCTCTTATTTCTACAGAAAATATATCCAGTATGTTCATGATTACAATTACATTTCAATTGTATATTATTCTATGAGACGGCGTAACTGTTAGGTGGATTGGTCAGTCGTAATTATTTTAACAAAAATGTATATTTATGTTATGAAATAATATATTTTTATTTAAATTTTGTTAGAGCACGACATTTCAATTTTAAGATATGTATATCTATTAGAAAAATATGACTAGTACGTAATAATAGGCTTAGTGCGTCTAAATTGTTATTTGTGAGAAAAAAACTGTAAAAAAAGTTTACGTAGCTATATATATGGTTTTAGTCAAATCATTGTATTATTTACTTAAAAAAAAAAAAGAGGATGCGCGTAAGAATTTGGAAATTCTTTTCTCTATTTTTCAACACCTAAGAATTTTTTACGGAAATTATGATATAAATTGTTTTGGGGGGTGGGGGTCAAGTCAATATTCAAAATTGTTTACTAAATGGCAANTGTGTGGAAAATGATAGATAGATCATAGATGAAAATGTTTATAATAAGTAAATAGTATTTTATATTTGGTAATATTCTATTTGGGTCTTGTTTTTATTCATTGTGGAAATTTCAAAACACTATAGTATAGTAGGTTTTGCCAACACAATGCACGCTTAATAAAATATATAATTTCTTTAAGTGTTTGACTGGGTATAAGTTATTTATTATTTGATTGAATTTATTGGATAAAAAAATTAATTTAAAAAAATGATCGAGTTTGGGCTGAGTGAAATTTTGAAAATATTTAAAATATAATGATTGAAGTTAATGTGATGTAAAAGTAGAAAAATGTGGTTGGAAGTAGTGCGCAATTAAAACTTAAAATTATGCGAGTGAATAAATATTGAATTAAAATTTATATAATATGTGAGCATGATTGATTAATATTATTTAATTGTATTAATAATATTGAGAAATTATGAATTACTAATAAAGTAATTACCTAGATGCTAAAAGTTGAAATAAGTAAATTAATAATCAAGTTTTTTCTGTTCATGGCTTAATATGTGTAGCAATTGATGTGGTACGAGATTAATATACTTTTACGGTATAATTGAAAGAGCACAAGATCTTTTCTAACACATAATTCCTAATAAATTTAATTACCTTTTGAAGTTAATAAGATTTCACTTGGGCTCCTTCAACTCGAACGGCCACCGTACCTGCAAGAACCCAACGCCGGGAGGGATCCCGGTGTCGGGCCTCCGACGCTCAAGTCAAAATCCTTCCAAAACTCCAAATCCAA
>BKCP01005894.1:231903-313819 GCA_008636005.1 Striga asiatica | reverse complement strand
TAATAATTATATTTCTGATTCAGGGTGTTGGCAGACCTGGACAATCTAATGCCAGGGACGACGACGAGGCGTACGATGACTATTATGATGGTTCTGGCACCCGACACACTAGAAGTCGGGGTGTCAATGCGTCCGTTCGTCGGGAGAGGGACACGGAAAGGCAGGCGTTGATCGATGAGGCTCGTAGGTTACAGCTTCGTCAGGCTAGCCAGAGTTCCCGCCCCCCGGCACCAGTGCCCACTGGTCCATATCATTTTGAGGCCCAGCCAGATAGTTCGCGACCCCACGGAGCCCTCCCGTACGGCGAACATAGATTTTATTATCTTGGCCAGGCGGGCAGGACGATGCCCCCGGCACCAGGACCGTACGATCAGCCGAGATGTGCTTTTCCCCGCTACGCAGGGAAGTCGATACTGACCACCATCTCGCTTGTCCTACGCCACCGCCTCCAGCTCGTCTCAACCTAGAACAAAGGAAGAGAGAAGAAAATAAGAAAATAATGGGGGTGAGCAACCAACTAGCTCACCATTATCTCTCGTATAATTATTTTAAAAAGTAGTATCACAGTAAAACAATATCAGTATCCGTATGCATAGAATTCATAGCCTAAACCCTCTACCCGGACCTATCGCAAACCTCCTATGTACATATAACAACCTTCCGGATACAACGGCATGGCTGTAACTGAAAAATTTCCCCCACCCCGAACTACTCACGGAAGTCCACCCCGAACTACTCACGGATCATGGATGTTTTCTAGGAGACAGTGGAGATGTTTTTCCCCCCCGAAACTCACACGGATCAGGGCGTCTCCTCCCGGATACAACGGGCAGGTGACCTCTCACTGTTATGCATTCATCAAAGGCACTATCGTTCGGGACACTTGGACTAGGGTTCTCATGCATACAATAATTTTCAAAAGAAAACATTACACGAAATAATAGGTGCGATAAATATAGAATACATCATAAATGTACCCACCTGATAGCAGCAACAGTTCACAGAATCACAAATCTTGAAATAACGCAAGGTCAACACCTCTAGACACCTACATGATGTCAAGATCCTACAATCAATATCTATCTCGACTTAAATCGGAAATTACAAGGCAAACCTAGTCGAACTCGTTTCGACTAAGTAGTTCGTGAAGTCCTGTGGATGTTGGAACACTAAGACTCGGCACTAAACTCGACCAAACCACATAAGGGAGTTCACATAAATCCATCTAAGGATTGACCAAATCAACTCATATCAAAACTAAAAGCAAGTCGATTTCCAAATTTTCATATAAAAATCATGTTTCGAAAATAGAAATCATTAATCGCATGAAACTAGATGGTCAAGCTACCCTACGACTTAGGCTCTGAAAATTTACACAAAATTACATCTCCCAGAAACATGTAAAACCACAAATTTTCAGCTTCAAACTTGCAATACACTATTTTATAAAATTCGAAAAAGATATCAACAAAATGGGAACATTAATTCATACTTGAACTTAATGAACGAATCAGTAATTGAAAATTTTACATAACAACATACAACACGCTAAAGTCCATGTATAGAAATTTCAGCCTTAAATGTTGACTGCTGCTATTTTTAAAAATTCATACGAGCATCAGCAGTTTATCGAATTTAAATCCAAACGGAATCAAAATAAACTCCAAAAATTCCCATCTTTTACAAACATGATTAAACACATAAAATAGGCATCTCAGTAAAATTTCACAATTTTTCATGAAGTAAACAATTTATAAAAATTCAAACAACGTTTCTGCAGATTTTTGATAAATAAAATATTAACCACATCAAATCAAGTCCAAAAATTCTACAAATTTAACACAACATTTAAAAGTCACAGAGGCATGACATATTCGAATTTCAGCTCATTTCATTCACGAATGAATTTTTTATGCATTTCATACTATTCTGCTCAGATTTACATTTTAATTATTATAAATAGCTACAGGCCTCCAAAAATTACGAAAGTTTTACACAATGCTGGCAATGAACAGATAACTTATTCCTCAAATTTTCAAGTCATTCCGATCAGTGTGCGATTTTTAAAAATTCAAACACCAAAACAGCAATTCAAATGCTCGACAACTTAGGAATTAATTCACAACATAAAATTTCTCGTCCGAGGCCTTTTCATAAGACCAAGGGCTCGACATTGTTCCAATATCCACCGACTTACACGACTTTCGAGGTCTCATTCGATTCTTGAGAAAATCGAAGAGGTCCCGAACATACGAACACATAAAATCATAAAAATATATAACGCACATATTCACATCAAGAACTTCACACATATATATCATTGATCAACGAGCACTTCACGACAATAAACACCCAACGAAAAAAAAACATACACGAGTTAAACGAGACGGAAAAACGACGAGGTACCGTTCTCGGGAACAACTCGAAAAACGTCACGAACACGAACGGGCTCGACGGAGGCTCGACGGGGCTCGACGGCTTCGCGCGGCTCGCCGAGGAGAGAGCTGGGGTGGTCCTTCTCAGTTGCGGAGTTGCTGCGATGGCCGAGGCGAGCCGTCAAAGGTGCTGCTGCGGGAGAAAGAATCTTGCCGGAAAAAGCTTCGTAGAGAAGCAGGTCGCCGGAAGTTGCAGATGGAAGGGCTCTCGTCGTCTGGGCTCGTGGGCTGCTCGAACTCGCCAGAAAACTCGAACAAAGGGTCCCCGCAGGGCTGGTCGCGGGCTGCTGACAGGAAAACGAGTTCGCCGGAAGTTGCAGGCCGCCGGAATTGCGAACAGAGGAGGATGACGAGATGAAAAAGGCCTGCTCACGGGTTGTGGTGCTCCGGAGGTGATGTGACGACGATGAGATGGTGACAGCAACGATGATGAGGGACTGAGGATGATGGAGGGACGATGAGGGTGATGATGACCAGGGATCACGATGAAGATGATGGTGAAGTTGCAAAGAGAGAGAGATGGGATCGGAACCAGTTTGAGAAAATCACAAAAAAAAATTGCGGGTGTGGGATTTGAGAAGAGAACCAACGCGGAAAAATATATATACTCTCATTAGGTTAAAGAGAAGTCTTGTTGTCCAAGACAAACACAAAAACTCACGCCCGAAGAAAGAAAAAGAAGAATCTGTCGGGCCGGGCCCGAGTAATTGGGCCGAAATTTCGTGCTTCTTGGGTTGGGTTTGCGACACTAAATCGGCTCACGGGCCCAATTAAAATTCATTATTTATTATATACAAATTGATAATTTAATAAATCACAAAATCAATTAGACAATTACACATTTAGCATTTAATCACATTTGACAATTTATAAATATTATGGCATTCGAGAAAAATAAATATAAATATTAACATAAAAAATAACAATAATAATAACAATAAAAATAATAATAATATTTCTCAAATCATCCACAAATAAACGGGGCATTACAGTCTACCCACCTAACAAAGGATTCCGTCCTCGGAATTCGAAAGAAAACAAAGATAAAAAGAACACGAAAGAGTACAAAGGAGATCAAAAAGCGAAGTTCGGATATCTCCTCCTAATCTCGTCCTCCTTCTCCCAAGTCGCCTCGGACTCGTCGTGTCGGCTCCACAGCACCTTCACCAAACTCACTGCCCGGTTCCTCAGCTGATGGACCTTCTGGTCTAGTACGGCAACCGACACCTCCTCATAGGTGAGGTCTCGCTCGACCTGCAGCTCGCCGAAGTCCACCACATGGTCGGGGTCATGTACATATCTACGCAGCATGGAGACATGAAACACATCATGCACCCCTGACAAGTCCGGTGGTAAAGCTAAACGATACGCCAAGTTCCCGACTTGAGCTAGGATCTCGAAGGGTCCGATATAGCGAGGCCGAAGGTTCCCCTTCTTCCCGAAGCAAATCACACCCTTCATGGGCGAGACCTTCATAAAGATGTGATCACCAACAGCATACTCGTGCTCTCGCCTCTCCCGATCGACATACACCTTCTGCCTCTCCTGGGCAGACCGGATATGCTTCCGGATCGCCTCAACAGCTTCCGAAGTCCTACGAATGAACTCCTGACCCATGATCTTCCTCTCTCCGACCTCATCCCAATACAAAGGTGTTCGGACTTTCCGTCCATACAAGGCTTCGTAAGGGGCCATCTTGATCGAGGAGTGGTAGCTATTGTTATAAGACAATTCGACCAACGAGAGCGCAGTCTACCAAGTCAGGCTCTGGTCCAAAACCACAACCCTCAATATATCCTCCAAATACTGGATCGTCCGCTCCGACTGACCATCTGTCTGAGGGTGAAAGGCGGTACTGAACTCCAACCTCGTCACCATGGCTCGGTGCAGAGTCTTCCAGAACTGGCTCGTGAACTTCGAGTCACGATCAAACACAATCTCCACGGGCACTCCATGAAGTTTGACGATCTCATCAACGAACAACTCGGCATACGCACTAGCCTTCATAGTCGTCCGGACGGGCAGAAAGTGGGCGGACTTCGTGAGTCGATCCACAATCACCCAAATGGAATCATGACCGGATCTCGATCTCGGCAAACCCACCAAGAAATCCATCGTGAGTCGCTCCCATTTCCACATGGGAATCTCAAGCGGCTGCAACATGCCTCCGGGTTTCTGGTGCTCAGCCTTCACTTGCTGACACACTAGACAACCACTCACGAAACGGGCCACTTGCCTCTTCATACCTCGCCACCAAAACGACTTCCGGAGGTCCTGATACATCTTCGAGCTACCAGGATGGATGGTGTACGGGGCACTTGTTCGCGAAATATTTTCACTATCCGCAAGTGTACGGTATAGCTGTAGTGAGTGGCGAGCAAGGTCGTATTCCACAGAGATTGTTGTCAAAATTAACTAAGTATCAAAATGTAAACGATTAAATATTATTTAGTCTAATGCAAATTTGAATGGTGATTTTATTCTAAACTAATGAATGATTGCAAAATAAATTCTAACACTAATGAAGACTCGTTCTAAAATAAATCAAGAATGAGAAAATAGATTCTAGGCTATGCTTTCCTCGGGATTATTCTAGCAAAGATTAATTATTCATTCAAACCTTATTCAATTCTACCATTCGTAGGGATAATCGCTAAAGTAATTTACACCTTTCTCTCGAACAAGTTAAATCGTAGATATTAATTGTTATCTATCTCCTCTCGATCTCAAGATGAACAATCAACTCCCATAAGCTCCTAAGATTCTAGTTCCCTCGCAAGATTCTATCAACCTCTCGGTCTGTTTAGTCTCTTACGTTATGAATTTCCCAAATCTAGCAATCAACTATCTCCTCTCGGTCTCAAGTCAATCACAAATATGCATAAATACGGGCCCTATATTCACGCAATTAATAAAAGCACAAGAAATTTATAAACGAATGATAAACCGGAATGAATAAACAAAATCACTTCATAAAATAATCCGAGTACTCGCAAATCCTAGAATCCCTAAAAGTTTAGCTACTAAACATATTTTCAAAACTCAACATAAATATATTCATGAGTTCAATGAAGAAGAAAAAAAGAAAATAAAGAAGAACTATTGTCGCCGTTAGTTCCCGGATCTTCAATCTTGACTTCCTCGAATCCCTCGTGTGTTTCGTGCTTTCTCTAGGCCTCCAATGGTGTCAAAAGTCCCAAAAACGAGTTCCTAAGGTCTGTTTTATACTGTAGGGCTATTCTGGGTCGAAAAAGGGAAGAAATCGCACAAGAATCCTATTCCCCGCTGAACTAGTCTGCGCGTCACACGAGTCGTGTCACATGCCACACGAGTCGTGTGACTTTTCTCAACATTTCGGCGAACTTTCAGACTCACACGACTGGTCACACGACCGGGTCACACGAGTCGTGTGTGGTCACACGACCCGTGTCACAACCCACACGACCCGTGTGAAAAAGCCGCAGCTGCACTTGTTATTCTCTCAACCCACGACCCGTGTCACTACCCACACGAGTCGTGTGACCTCTTCTACACCCGTTTTCGCCGTTTTTCGTCCCGATTCACTTTCCAACACATTTCCGGGCATATTTCCTACAAAACTAACGACAAAAACACCTCTATCATAGATTAATAAATAACACAAAATGATGCACAGTCACACGATAACCATGACCAAATATCACAATATATCACTCATAATGCATGAAAATATGATGAATGTCAACTCCCCCAAACTGAAACCCTTGTTCGTCCCCGAACAAGAATAAGAAAATCAGACTCAAGCATAATGAGTAATATCAAACTAGAACAGCTTCAAGTCCTTCGATGCAACCAAGAAAAATTCAAAAGATCATAATTATCATGCTTTGACTATTAACTTGTATCCACCTTGAATCAACGAACTCTCAAATAGGAATATATAAGTGCCTCACTCACATGTCATCAATATATAAAAGAGAAGGACACGCTCAAGTCACATTGGACACCCAGTTAACTATATGTTTGCCAATCATCTAAAACTCTACTTCAAACACAACCAATAATCATGAGCTTTAAATCAAAAGGTCTTTCCAGGTTGTAATGTAGGCTATTTGGTCAATGGTAAGATATATATGGGTTAAGTGGCTCAAATAAACAATCATACCATTCGAGTAAATAGACTACTCGACATATCCCACTCTTCCTCTCTAATCAACATGAAGTTTCTCAATCCCAAACCAAAACAATCCATACACAACTCATAAATGCTCAAATCAAATTACAAAGGAAGTACTTGACCATTTTTTTTTTCTTTTTTTTTCAGAGAGTTCCATTTTTTTCCAAACAAAATCAAACTGCATGGACAACATTCTCTCGGTATAAACATTGGAGGTCATCCAAGTGTCCTAGAGTGGTTTCCCATTACTCATTACACGTCAAAATAAATCAACTAGTAAGAGGAGTAGAATCCCAACAGTTCGACTTGCGAGCTCTCTTTATTATCATTATTTTTCTTTTCTTCTTCTTTTTTTTCTTTCCTCATTTTTTTTCGGTCAAACACAGTAAATGCAACTCAATCATACCTCATTTCATACCCAATCATCCAATAAATAACTCCGTTATCCCCATGCATCCCAAATATCAGTCAACTCTCAAAATAAATAAGATAAACCGGTTGACAAGAAAAAGGCTTAAGGCTCAAACGGGCTACTAGTGGAAAATATTTTTAAGGACAAAGAAAAAGGCCAAACGAGCTAAATTCAAGAACTGCCTAAATCATTTTTTAAAGCTCAAAATCATCAATGCATTTTTTCAAGCGTAGAATCAAGGCAAATTCTAATAACTTAGGTATTCAATTGACACTCACAGACAAAGAATAAAGGCTCAAATCTCTCTAGGCTCAATATATCGCTGGCTCACAAGCATTTTCATCTGGACATGACTTTCACAATCCCATCACAATTCCTCAATCACATCAAATAACCATTCACTATTCAAGTTTTATCCATCATTCAGCCAAAGCAAAAGAAATACGCAAGGAATCGACTCAAGCAAATTCTTATTATATCCTACTAAAGCAAGTAAACGTGCATCCTAATAAAAAAATAAAAATAACCTAAAAAATAAATCATAAAAATAATAATTAATGCAAGCAACTACATGATATGCAATAAAGCGATAAAAACTCAAGATACGGCACCTCTCTCCCCCAAACTTATTCTTTGGAAAAGAATGAAGTTTAAGAAAAATAAGTGGTATATCTCAAGTAACTAACCGAAAAGTTGAGCGAGCTCCACCATAAGCAATCCTTGCACCCTTGAGCACGATCATCTCCTCCAAGCTTCGCTACAACACTCGATCACCACTATTTTTTTTTAATTTTTTTTTCCACTTTTTTTTTCTTTTTCCAAATTTTTTTTAAAAAAAATAAAATAAGAAAAATAATAATAATAAAATAAAAAAAATAAAAAAAAAATAAAAAAAATAAAAATAAAAAATAAAAGCGATAAACGATGGGTTGCCTCCCAACAAGCGCTTAATTTAACGTCTTTAGCTAGACGTCTTCCGAGCTCTTAAAACGGGTCGTTTCCATTCATCTCGACCAACTCCTTCTTCATATTCCGAGCCCGACGCTCCTTATTTTTTACTTTCTTTCTCTTTGGCCCTCGATCAATGACAAACGTATAACGCTCATCAAACGCCCGGAACGTGAGCTCTTCGCGCTCAATGTCTATTAATACTCGTCCGGTAGCAAGAAACGGTCGCCCCAAAATTAGCGGAACATCATCATCTTCAAGCATGTCGAGCACAATAAAATCCGCCGGATATATGAAATCACCGACTTTAACCATGATATCCTCTAAAATACCTCTCGGATGGGCTAATGATCTATCCGCCATTTGGAGTGCAATAGTCGTGGGCCTAAATTTCTCCATCCCCAACTTCAACTTCTCGAACATCGATAAGGGCATCACATTCACACTAGCTCCCAAGTCGCACAACGCTTTCTCAACATGAAAATCTCCAATAGAGCACTCAATAGTAAAGCTCCCAGGATCCTTGCATTTGAAGGGCAACTTCTTTTGAATTCTCGCGCTACTCTCCTCTGTCATAGCCACAACCTCGTACGCCTTGAAACGTCGTTCGACCTTTTCAATCATAGCGGGCTCGACTTCTTTCACTTTACCATTCGGCGGCTTCTTAACTTCATCCCTTTCCTCCTGAACATGGACGACATTGCATTGCTCCTTCGGATTCACCACTGTGTTGCTCGGAAATTGTCCTTTCTGATGTTGACTCCCAACTGCCGTGGCCAATTGCCCAATTTGCTGCTCCACCGACTTCAATTGATTCTCCATTGACGCCATCCGTGCGTCATTCGCGCCCAGTATTTGCTTTGTCTGATCCATAAATGATTGCGTGCTAGCCATGAATGAGGCGAGAGTATCTTCGAGTGCTGGCTTCTTTGGCTCGTTGATGACCCCATTGGTCACCAAAAATCCTGGGGGTGGCTGTAGAGCATTATTCGGATTTGCATATGAGAGATTGGGGTGATTCCGGTTGCCTTGGTAATAAGTGTTACCCGCTTGAGGCCCTCGAAAATTCCCAAAATTCCGATTATTCAGATAATTCACATCCTCGACCGGTTCTCCAACTCCTACACTCTCAGTCTTTACTCCTTGCAAGTTATTCATCAACAATGCCACCACATTAGCCGCAATAGATGACGCTGAGTCCGTCTCATTAGTCGCCGCGACTCTCCTAAGCATAGTTCTCTCAACCGGCCATTGATAACTATTCGAAGCCATCTCCTCAAGAATCCGCTTCGCGTCATTTGGTCGCCTTCCCAATAGAGCACCTCCAGCTGAGGCATCCACCATGGCCTTCATCGGGCCACTCAATCCATTGTAGAAGTAGCAAATCTGGTGCTCCTCCGAAAAACCATGCTGTGGGCACGTCCGAAGGAGTTGCGTGTAGCGCACCCAAGCCTCATATAAAGGCTCGTTATCTTGTTGCTTGAATTGAGTGATCTCCGTCTGAAGTCTCAGCATCTTACTCGGTGGGAAGAACTTCAAGAGAAATTTTTGATGCATTTCCTCCCACGATGACACTGTCCCGGTTTCCAGAGAATTGTACCAAACCTTCGCCTTATCTTTGAGAGAGAAAGAGAAAAGGCGGAGGCGAATAGCATCCTCTGGGACTCCATTGTACTTCACAGTACTGCATATCTCCAGAAATTGCGCCAGGTGCGCATTCGGGTCCTCGATAGCACCTCCCCCAAACTGCTCTTGCTGAACCATACGAATCAAGGACGGGCTCAACTCAAAAGTATTAGCAGCAATTCTCGGCCCGTGACCTCCTCCATATACTTGGTCAGCTTGAGGTTGGAAGATGCTCCGGACCGGTGGTCCTGTCTCCTGATGAGCCTGCTGCTCGGCTAGCTGGCGTTGTAGCTCTGCCAGTTGCTCTTGGAGCTGTCTGTACCTCTCTTCACCTTGTTCCTCCATTGCACCTCTCAGTCGTTGTTGTAGTCTCCGGTTTGCGTTGTTCCTTCGGCAACTAGCTTCAATCTCGGGGTTAAATTTTGCGGGCGAACTCCCACTAGACCTCGTGATCATGCAAGTACCTGTCAAAACACACAAATCAAAAAGGATGCAGTTAGGAACCAAAGTGTAAAACAAAAATCAAAATGACTAAAGTAATATATACCCGTCTTCTTCTAATATTAATTAATTTTAACAAAACAATCCCCGACAACGGCGCCAAAAACTTATTCGCGAAATATTTTCACTATCCGCAAGTGTACGGTATAGCTGTAGTGAGTGGCGAGCAAGGTCGTATTCCACAGAGATTGTTGTCAAAATTAACTAAGTATCAAAATGTAAACGATTAAATATTATTTAGTCTAATGCAAATTTGAATGGTGATTTTATTCTAAACTAATGAATGATTGCAAAATAAATTCTAACCCTAATGAAGGCTCGTTCTAAAATAAATCAAGAATGAGAAAATAGATTCTAGGCTATGCTTTCCTCGGGATTATTCTAGCAAAGATTAATTATTCATTCAAACCTTATTTAATTCTACCATTCGTAGGGATAATCGCTAAAGTAATTTACACCTTTCTCTCGAACAAGTTAAATCGTAGATATTAATTGTTATCTATCTCCTCTCGGTCTCAAGATGAACAATCAACTCCCATAAGCTCCAAAGATTCTAGTTCCCTCGCAAGATTCTATCAAACTCTCGGTCTGTTTAGCCTCTTACGTTATGAATTTCCCAATTCTAGCAATCAACTATCTCCTCTCGGTTTCAAGTCAATCACAAATATGCATAAATACGGGCCCTATATTCACGCAATTAATAAAAGCACAAGAAATTTATAAACGAATGATAAACCGGAATAAATAAACAAAATCACTTCATAAAATAATCCGAGTACTCGCAAATCCTAGAATCCCTAAAAGTTTAGCTACTAAACATATTCTCAAAACTCAACATAAATATATTCATGAGTTCAATGAAGAAGAAAAAAAGAAAATAAAGAAGAACTATTGTCGCCGTTAGTTGCCGGATCTTCAATCTTGACTTCCTCGAATCTCTCGTGTGTTTCGTGCTTTCTCTAGGCCTCCAATGGTGTCAAAAGTCCCAAAAACGAGTTCCTAAGGTCTGTTTTATACTGTAGGGCTATTCTGGGTCGAAAAAGGGAAGAAATCGCACAAGAATCCTATTCCCCGCTGAACTAGTCTGCGTGTCACACGAGTCGTGTCACATGCCACACGAGTCGTGTGACTTTTCTCAACATTTCGGCGAACTTTCAGACTCACACGACTGGTCACACGACCGGGTCACACGAGTCGTGTGAGGTCACACGACCCGTTTCACAACCCACACGACCCGTGTGAAAAAGCCGCAGCTGCACTTGTTATTCTCTCAACCCACACGACCTGTGTCACTACCCACACGAGTCGTGTGACCTCTTCTGCACCCGTTTTTGCCGTTTTTCGTTCCGATTCACTTTCCAACGCCTTTCCGGGCATATTTCCTACAAAACTAACGACAAAAACACCTCTATCATAGATTAATAAATAACACAAAATGATGCACAGTCACACGATAACCATGACCAAATATCACAATATATCACTCATAATGCATGAAAATATGATGAATGTCAGCACCATGGGATTCTCTCAATATCTCCTTTCGCAGTTCCCACACCTTCGGAACACATAATCTACCCTCAAAGACTAATGCCCCATCAGATGCGACTGCGAACCCTCCAACTCGACCGGCTTCCATCAACTCCTTCATCCGGCATAGAAAACGATCATTCGGCTGCTCGGCGACAATTCTCTCATGAAGAGTCGGTCCCACAACCAAGGCGGTCAACACACTTCCGGCTGCCGAAGTCGACTCCACTGCCTCTAACTGCAGTCGCTCGAATTCCCGAACAAGGACATCCTACCCGGTGAACAGACAAGACAACTGGCCATGACTCTTCCGACTCAACGCGTCGGCGACCACGTTAGCTTTCCCGGGATGGTAGCTAATCGTGCAATCGTAGTCCTTGACCAACTCAAGCCATCTCCTTTGGCGTATATTGAGCTCCTTCTGAGTAAAGATATACTTCAAGCTCTTATGATCGGTGAAAATCTCACACTTGCCTCCGTAGAGGTAGTGCCGCCAAATCTTCAAGGCGTGGACAACAGCAGCTAACTCAAGATCATGAGTGGGGTAGTTCTGCTCGTGAGGTTTCAGCTGCCTCAAAGCATAAGCTACAACCTTCCCTTGCTGCATTAGAACACATCCCAAACCCATCTTCGAAGCGTCACTATAGATGGTGAACTCCAAAGTAGGATCGGGAATCGACAAGACGGGTGCGGTGGTAAGTCTTCTCTTCAACTCCTGGAAACTATCCTCGCACTCGTAACTCTACTCAAACCTCACGGCCTTCTTCGTAAGGTTGGTTAGGGGTCGGGCTATCTTCGAGAAGCCCTCGATGAATCTCCTGTAGTATCCTGCTAATCCCAGAAAACTACGAACGTCGCTGGCACTTCTTGGTGTTTCCCACTTGCTCACAGCCTCTATCTTGCCGGGATCCACCTCAATGCCTCTAGCTGTCACGATGTGGCCAAGGAAGGCCACACGATCCAGCCAGAACTCACACTTCAAAAACTTGGCATAAAGCTTCTCGCGGCGAAGAGTATCCAGCACAATCCTCAGATGCTCCTTGTGCTGATCGATGTCCCGAGAATAGACCAGAATGTTGTCGATGAAAACGATAACGAACTGGTCCAGATAAGGATGGAAGACCCTATTCATAAGGTCCATGAATACTGTTGGCGCATTGCTGAGTCCGAACGGCATTACCATAAACTCGTAGTGGCCATATCGGGTACGGAACGCGGTCTTAGAGATATCCGACTCCCGGATCTTCAGCTGATGATAGCCAGACCTCAAACCAATCTTCGAGAAAACGCTGGCTCCCCTCAGCTGGTCGAAGAGATCCTCAATACGAGGAAGAGGGTACTTGTTCTTAACCGTCAGATGGTTAAGCTCGCGATAATCAATGCACATGCGCATGGATCCGTCTTTCTTCTTCACGAATAGGACGGGCGCACCCCACGGAGAAACACTCAGCCGAATAAAACCGAGCTTGAGCAGTTCTTGGATTTGGGCCTTGAGCTCTTGAAGCTCCTTTGGCGCCATACGATAGGGAGCCTTAGACACGGGGCCGGCTCCTAGGACTAGATCGATGGTGAATTCAACTTGACGGTTGAGCGGTCCTTCAGGCAGCTCGTCGGGAAAGACATCAAGGTACTCGCAGACGATGGATACTCTCTCGGGTGTATGCTCATCCACGGCATTGGACACCATTGAGACGAGATAGCCTTGACAGCTACCCTTGGAAAGGCTCTTTCTAGCTTGGAAAGAAGAGATGACTCGAGGCACAGTCCTCGAATTCACCCCATAAAAGACAACAGGCTGATCAGAATCAGGGAAGAGGGTGACTTCACGCTCCTGGCACCGGATATCGGCTCGATAACAAGTGAGCCAGTCCATGCCCAAGATCACATCGAAGTCTCGCATTTCAATCACATAAACATCAGCTTCGAACACACGCCCACCGATGGAAATAGGAAGATCACGAACCAGAGAATCAGACATACTAGTTTTTCCCGAGGCTAGGCTAACCTCGAGAGGATCAACTTGGCAAGTATTCACAAAAGATAGGGCCTCAAGACAATGGGATGAAATAAACGAGTGGGTTGCTTCAGTATCACACAAAGCAAAAACAGGCACGTTGGACAATGAAAGCATTCCTGACATGGTACCTGTGTTGTTGTTGGCCGCCTCGTCATGAGTGATGGTGTAGACACGAGCCTGGCCTCCAGTCCTCTGCTGGTTAGGTGGGGGCTGTCTGGGCTGCTGCTGCTGGTTCGGCCTCCTTGGCTCTGGGCAGGTGCGGGAGAAGTGACCCTTTCTCTGGCAGTTGAAGCAAGTCATGTCGGCAGCCCGACACTGGTTGCCCTCGTGGACTCGCCCGCATGCTCCACACGGGGGCGGTCCTGCTTGGAACTGACAGATAGGCTGAACATTATGCGCCACGAGCTGCTGCTGCTGCTGACGCTGGCCATGGTTAGGGCGCTTGCCCTTCTTGCGGTTCGGGCGATCATTCTTCCTCTTGCCAGAGCTAGAGGACGGGGGAGCTGAAGCATACGGAACCGGATACGGATAAGGCGCCTGAGCAATAAGCGGCGGCTGATAAGACAAAGGCGGGATGAGAGGAGGTACAGCCTGGGCAGGCTGAGCAGCATGATAAACAGAAGGAACAGGATCCGCCGGAAGGATTAAGCTCTCAACTCTCTGAGCCCGACTGACGGTGTCGGCATAAGACAACAGTCCGTGACTCCCAACTAGCTCACGGATTCTTGGATTCAGCCCCTTCAGAAACTTATTGGCTTTCTTCTCGTCGGTGTTCAAAGAATCACCAGCAAAGAGGCACATTCGGGTGAAAGTGCGGATGTAGTCGTCCATGCTGGTACTGCCTTGCTGAAGATGGTAGAATTCGTGCTCCATGCGATCCCAAAAACTCTGGGGAAGGAACTTGCTACGAACCATTGCGTTCATCTGCTCCCAAGTGAGGGCATTGAGCTCAGCCTCTGGCCTCCGAGCCCAGTGGTCAACCCACCAGTCGGAAGCATCTGCCTTCATCTGGAAGGCAGCGAGGGCTACTCGCTGTCTATCGGGAAGAGGGAGCACAGCGAATATCTTATCAAGCTCCTTCATCCACTCAAGCACAGCAGTTGGGGCCTCACTCCCCGAGAAAGTGGGCGCATGCATGCCCTGAAACTGGACAATGAGTCGGGGAAAATCCATGGCCGGAGGGGCCTGCTGGCGAGGTGGAGATGGAGGCGGGGTTTGCTGACGGTTGCGAGCATTGCGATTACGAGTGGCCATTGTTCTACATTGAACAAGCCGGAAAAGTTTAACACCCAAAACAAAATTTTTAAAAAAATAATTATAGGAAGTCTAGAGTTCGCCACGAAACACTAGAGTTCAAAACATTTCAAGGTGGATAGATTTCCTAAGCCCCAGATAAATAAACAAAACCATAATTTCATACCTTGAGCTGGCGCGGCGAGACGAAGCGAGTGGTCAATGGTCGTATAACAATTAATCACAAATGAACCAGTCTAAAAAAAAAAGCAAGACTGGCTCTGATACTAAACTGTAACGCCCCGTTTTATTTTAAAGAATTTACCGAATTTATTTAACGAAAATCAGAGTTTTTTTTTTCCAAGTTAAAACATTTATCGAGAAACGGGCGCTACTCATTAACAACAACAAACAAACACATCCAATCAAATCAATTCAATGAACCTACACATGCTCGAGCTATCAAAAGAACAATCTCAATAATCATAATTTCAAAACCATTCCCAAACGACTAGCATGAAAGCAAGGTTCAAATGAAATTCAACATAGTTCGAAAAATGACGAAACAAATAATCCAAAGTGCAATAGCAAATAAATAAATATCAAGTTTATACGGAAGCATAGGTTTTCAACACATAATGACCACCATCTCGCTTGTCCTACGCCACCGCCTCCAGCTCGTCTCAACCTAGAACAAAGGAAGAGAGAAGAAAACAAGAAAATAATGGGGGTGAGCAACCAACTAGCTCACCATTATCGCACAGTTATCTCGTATAATTATTTTAAAAAGTAGTATCACAGTAAAACAATATCAGTATCCGTATGCATAGAATTCATAGCCTAAACCCTTTACCCGGCCCTATCGCAAACCTCCTATGTACATACAACAACCTTCCGGATACAACGGCATGGCTGTAACTGGAAAATTTCCCCCACCCCGAACTACTCACGGAAGTCCACCCCGAACTACTCACGGATCATGGATGTTTTCCAGAAGACAGTGGAGATGTTTTTCCCCCCCGAAACTCACACGGATCAGGGCGTCTCCTCCCGGATACAACGGGCAGGTGACCTCTCACTGTTATGCATTCATCAAAGGCACTATCGTTCGGGACACTTAGACTAGGGTTCTCATGCATACAATAATTTTCAAAAGAAAACATTACACGAAATAATAGGTGCGATAAATATAGAATACATCATAAATGTACCCACCTGATAGCAGCAACAGTTCACAGAATCACAAATCTTGAAATAAGGCAAGGTCAACACCTCTAGACACCTACATGATGTCAATATCCTACAATCAATATCTATCTCGACTTAAATCGGAAATCACAAGGCAAACCTAGTCGAACTCGTTTCGACTAAGTAGTTCGTGAAGTCCTGTGGATGTTGGAACACTAAGACTCGGCACTAAACTCGACCAATTCACATAAGGGAGTTCACATAAATCCATCTAAGGATTGACCAAGTCAACTCACATCAAAACTAAAAGCAAGTCGATTTCCAAATTTTCATATAAAAATCATGTTTCGAAAATAAAAATCATTAATCGCATGAAAATAGATGGTCAAGCTACCCTACAACTTAGGCTCTGAAAATTTACACAAAATTACATCTCCCAGAAACATGTAAAACCACAAATTTTCAGCTTCAAACTCGCAGTACACTATTTTATAAAATTCGAAAAAGATATGAACAAAATGGGAACATTAATACATACTCGACCTTAATGAACGAATCCGAACTTGAAAATTTTACATAACAACATACAGCACGCTAAAGTCCATGTATAAAAATCTCAGACTTAAATGTTGACTGCTGCTATTTTTAAAAATTCATACGAGCAACAGCAGTTTATCAAATTTAAATCCAAACGGAATCAAAATGAACTCCAAAAATTCCCATCTTTTACAAACATAATTAAACACATAAAATAGGTATCTCAATAAAATTTCACAATTTTTCATGAAGTAACCAATTTATAAAAATTCAAACAACGTTTCTGCAGGTTCGATAAATAAAATATTAACCACATCAAATCAAGTCCGAAACTTCTACTAATTTAACACAACATATAAAAGTCACAGAGGCATGACATATTCGAATTTCAGCTCATTTCATTCACGAATGAATTTTTTATGCATTTCATACTATTCTGCTCAGATTTACATTTTAATTATTATAAATAGCTACAGGCCTCCAAAACTTACGAAATTTTTACACAAGGCTGGCAATAAACAGATAACATATCTCTCAAATTTTCAAGTCATTCCGATCAGTGTGCGATATTTAAAAATTCAAACACCAAAACAGCAATTCAAATGCTCGACAACTTAGGAATTAATTCACAACATAAAATTTCTCGTCCGAGGCCTTTTCATAAGACCAAGGGCTCGACATTGTTCCAATATCCACCGAATTACACGACTTTCGAGGTCTCGTTCGATTCTTGAGAAAATCGAAGAGGTCCCGAACATACGGACACATAAAATCATAAAAATATATAACGCACATATTCACATCAAGAACTTCACACATATATATCATTGATGAACGAGCACTTCACGAAAATAAACACCCAACAAAAAAAAACATACACGAGTTAAACGAGACGGAAAAACGACGAGGTACCGTTCTCGGGAACAACTCGAAAAACGTCACGAACACGAACGGGCTAGACGGAGGCTCGACGGGGCTCGACGGCTTCGCGCGGCTCGCCGAGGAGAGAGCTGGGGTGGTCCTTCTCGGTTGCGGAGTTGCTGCGATGGCCGAGGCGAGCCGTCAAAGGTGCTTCTGCGGGGGAAAGAATCTCGTCGGAAAAAGCTTCGTAGAGAAGCAGGTCGCTGGAAGTTGCAGGTGGAAGGGCTCTCGTCGTCTGGGCTCGTGGGCTGCTCGAACTCGCCAGAAACTCGAACAAAGGGTCGCCGGAGGGCTGGTCGCGGGCTGCTGACAGGAAAACGAATTCGCCGGAAGTTGCAGGCCGCCGGAATTGCGAACAGATGAGGATGACGAGATGAAGAAGTCCTGCTCACGGGTTGTGGTGCTCCGGAGGTGATGTGACGACGATGAGATGGTGACAGCAACGATGATGAGGGACTGAGGATGATGGAGGGACGATGAGGGTGATGATGACCAGGGATCACGATGAAGATGATGGTGAAGTTGCAAAGAGAGAGAGATGGGATCGGAACCAGTTTGAGAAAATCACAAAAAAAAACTGCGGGTGTGGGATTTGAGAAGAGAACCAACGCGGAAAAATATATATACTCTCATTAGGTTAAAGAGAAGTCTTGTTGTCCAAGACAAACACAAAAACTCACGCCCGAAGAAAGAAAAAGAAGAATCTGTCGGGCCCGGCCCGAGTAATTGGGCCGAAATTTCGTGCTTCTTGGGTTAGGTTTGCGACACTAAATCGGCTCACGGGCCCGATTAAAATTCAAACGGACATTCTCGGGCCCAATTTCGGTTCCAATGAAAATCCTCGGGCTCGATTTCGAATGCAAACGCGCAATAAAATAAACCGAACGGTATATATATATATATATATATATACATATATATATATATATATTCATATTTATTAAATACACATTGATAATTTAATAAATCACAAAATCAATTAGACAATTACACATTTAGCATTTAATCACATTTGGCAATTTATAAATATTATGGCATTCAAGAAAAATAAATATAAATATTAACATAAAAAATAACAATAATAATAACAATAAAAATAATAATAATATTTCTCAAATCATCCACAAATAAACGGGGCATTACAGATTTTTTGTTTCGAACACATGTCCACCCTCAAAGGAGTGGTCGATACATGTGACCACCCAGCCTGGAGGCCTTAGTCATGGTGGATTTTTTGGCTTCGAACACATGTCCACCCTCAAAGGAGTGGTCGATACATGTGACCACCAAGCTCGGAGGCCTTAGTCATGGTGGATTTTTTGTCCTAGAACACATGTCCACCCTCAAAGGAGTTGTCGATACATAAGACTACCCAGCCCAAACGCCTTAGTCATGGTGGGTTTTTGTCTTCGAACACATGTCCACCCTCGAAGGAGTGGCGTTACATGTGACCACCCAGCCCGGAGGCTTTAGTCATGGTGGATTTTTTTGTCTTCGAACACATGTCAAGTAAATCATACAATCATTGAAGGGACCAATCATTGACCGCCAAATAACTTTTTTTGAATAAATCATTGACCACTACATGTCGTTACACGTGTTCTGGCTATGTGTTCGAGTTGAAGGAGCCCGAGTGAAATCTTATTCACATCACCTTTAATGCTAACTTTTTTTTTGTTTTCCGAACGATAGAAGATTTATATTAACAAACTAACCGAACAACATTCGACCGTATTTACCAATCACAACCAAAACACCATGGGAGAGCCACTCAAAGAGTGGTCTAAGAGACCAACCAAAATCACAATAACACGGCTGAAGGCGGGGATGCAACCACCGGAACATTTATCCGTTTCACCATCCTACCTGTACACAAAACCCAAAAGAAAATTTAACACCTATTAAATACAAAAAAGACCAGGCAAAAGAAAAACAAACAGCTTAGACTACTCCTTCAACGATGCAAATTCCTGCCAATCTCGCCACGCCCCTTGCACCACAACATCCTCCGGCATCCAAACTTTCTCAAACATCCATAGGTTCCCGGACCGCCACAACCACCAAAGTATGTACGTAGATAGCTGGATACGGTCTTTTGCCACCTCCGACTTCTCAATCGAACACACCTGCCACCACCAGTTTTTAAATGATATGTGCGCACCTAAGTCTAGATTCCATTCAATCGGGGGCCTACAGCTTAAGAGAAGGTGTTTGGGTGTCTCTTCTTGTTCACCACACATTCGACAAATAATATCGACTTGCATACCTCTCCGGGCCACGTTGGTGCTAACCGACAATACTCCTGTAAAACACTTCCATAAAAAGTGTTTTAATTTTCCTTTGATTCGCAACTTCCACGTATGATTTCGAACCACCTTGTCCAGTATCGCCGAATTGCTGTCCTCGGTCTCGTCCATTTTCAGAATTTTCCCTGCCATTAAATATGCATATGAGCTCGCCACGAAGAACTGACCCTGTTGCGTCAACGTCCATTTCCATCTATCCCTTTTATTTCGATCAAGAGTGTTGATGGCTAGTATAGCCTTCCAAGTTTGCTCGGTAAACATCTCGTTCAGGATTTTTTCCTTTCAACCTCGGCCATCTTCAGTGATAAGCTCGGATGCCCATGTTAATTCCTGGTTGCAGCTGGTCATAATTTGAGAATGGCTTTGGTCTAACAGGGGCACCCAGCTGCTATTTGCGATTTTAGTGTTCGTCCAGTCTCTGATTTCTTTGGAAATTCCCTTAGCAAGGAGCGGGATTAACTCGACCCAAGTATTCCAAAGCCAAGACGCTGCTTGGCTCTTCTTCGCTTCAAAAATGGAGGACGTTGGATAGTACTTGGATTTTAAAACCTGGCTCACCAAAATCTCGAGTCTGGTGGTAATACGTCACATTGCTTAAGTACCAAGGCTTCATTGCACATTTAATAATCTTGAAAACCAAGCCCACCATGATCTTTGGGGAGTGTTAGCTTACCCTAATTTTTCCAATGGATGCCTTTTGCTTGTTGATCCCCTCTACTCCACCAAAAAGCGGCAGTTAAACGGCTGAGCTCATCGCAAATACCCCTCAGCAGTTTAAAACACGACATAACAAAAACCAGGAGAGCATTAATCACTGCTCTTATTAGTACCTCCTTCTCTGCTGTCGAGAGATACCTCTTCTTCCAGTTAGCCAGTCGATTTTTTACTGTTTGTAGCACATATGCAAAAGCTCTTTTTTTGGCTGGCTAATTCCAAGCGGCAACCCGAGGTATCTGGTGGACGTATGAATTTGAACACCTTGCAACAACTGACTGGTCTCATTTTTAAGGCCCTGATTTGAATTTTTGCTAAAAAATACCGATGACTTCATTAGATTGACCCGATGTCCAGAGAAACTTTGGTAAATCCGTTAGATTCTTTTCAGAACATGAACCTGCCCCACCTCCGCTTTACAAAAGACTATGGAGTCGTCCACAAACAATAAGTGCATTAATGTTGGGCCTCCCTGTACTAGTCTTAAGCCTATAAACTCTCCACTGTCTCCAGCCCCCCTTAACAAAGAAGAAATGACCTCAGAAACGATAAGAAACAGATATGGAGATATGGGATCTTCTTGTCGTATTCCCCTCGTCGGGTTTAGAAACCCCACGGCTTTCCCATTCACCAGAAAAGAGAGGACGGTGGATGATATACAAGCAAAAATCCATTTGACAAACACCCTCTCAAAACCCATTCTCAACATAGTTTTACAAATACTCCCCCATTCCACTCTGTCATAAGCCTTAAGCATATCGAGCTTAAGAGCCATAAAACAATTTGGCCCTAACATGTGTCTGTTCAAAAAATGAAAGCTTTCCTGAGCAATGATGACGTTGTCCAAGAGTTGTCTGCCTGGGATAAATGCTCTCTGAGCCGGCTAATATAAACATCCAGGCACAATATTAATCGACCCGCCAGGATCTTCGCAATCACCTTATAAACAATCCTGCAAAGGATTATCGGTCTGAAGTGGCTAATTGACATAGGATTCAAATGTTTGGGGATCAAAGCCACTAACGTATGATTCCAGTACCACAAGAGTTTTCCACTGTCGAAAAAACTGATCACTGCCTTGCACATATCGTCTTTAATCACCGGCCAAAAATGTTGGTAAAAAAGAGTCGTCATGCCGTCCTCACGAGGGGATTTTGATGTGTTCACTTGAAATAAAGCATTTCGAATCTCCAACTCTCCCACCGTGGCCTTTAACTTAGCATTCATATCCGAGGTTATCATTGTATTAATGTACTGCAGCCCTTCTTCCTATATTATTGATCCTTCTGAAGCAAACAACTCATCATAGAATTTAAGAATCTGTTCTTCGATCTCATGTTGTGTGGACCACATTCTGTTTCCTACAACCAACTTTGTTATTGCATTTTGTTTTCTTCGTTGCAACGTCATTGTAACGCCCTAATCATTATTATATTATTAAGACGATTTCACTGCTCGACTTTTAAGTGAAATTCGTAATTTTCAGAAAGTCAAGATTTATTTAAGTATATGCTAAGTGCTCAAAAATATATGAAGTTCATTTTAAATATTTAGATATTTTTATTCGAATTAAGTTTCATTCGTTCCGAACCCTAGAATAATTTAACTTTAGTAGCAAAATGTTTAGAATTTTTCTAAGTATTAGGAGGTGAAATTTCAAGTCCTAGACCTCGTTCGAAAAACCGAGAAGTTGACCAAGCCACTCGAGCCGCGACCCCGCCCAAGGCCCCGGGTCGAGGTCCGAGACCAAGCCTAAGTCCTAACCAACACTTGGTATATTTTTCTAAGTCTTAGGAACACAAGAAAAGCCTCAAAAATCGGTCCAAGTGTCATTCACGCACCGATCCCATGGTTCCCGCACAGCAGGCCCTGTCCACGTGCCCAGCATGCCCCGCACGCGGCCAGCAGGCCTGCCCCGCGCAGCCCATCGCCCAACAGGGCCCAGCGCCCAGCAGCGTGACCAGCCCACTTCTAAGCTCAAAGTGAAGAGATCCGGCCTGATTTTGTGTGATAATAACCCACTCTCTTAAGAATAAATTCAGCCCCATTTGACCGGTCAAAAGTCAAACCCTCCACTAGTCTTGAGTTAGTGCTTAATTAGTGGAATATTTTATTCTTAGGATGTGTAAATGTCCCCCACTCACTCCAAACATCCTCCTAAGTACTTGTGCTCAACAAAACCCCATGGAGACCACACCAAAACCGAGCTCAACATGTCCCCCACATCACACCAACACTTATGAGCATAAAATTATGGATGTCCCCTCCACTTTGTCCCCTTTGACCATGATTTTGAACCAACACTCCAAGACCATTATAAAGACCATTCCTCAGCAATGGAGACCTCATTTGGAACTCCAAAAATTCGAACAACACTTAACAAATTAGAAGGAAAGAAGATGGAAGCCAAGAGATCCTTACCTAAGCTCACCCACGCGCGTGGCTACCCGGGAAGGAAGAAGACCGAGCCTCAACCACTCCACGCGAGCTCTCTCAAGGCTTATTACAATCCAAGTCTTCCTTGGATTTTTCTAAGTCATTTGAGTTCCCAAAGTTCAACCAAGATCAACTCAAGTCAAGCCCTAGCACCACTAAGCCGCGAGCAAGCCCTAACCGCACCCTAGCACCCATTTTCGCACTTGGTAAAGGTTAGCTTGAAAAATCTATCTTCCTTCATTATAATATGATAAAATAAGATTTATCAAGTGGAGAAATCAAGTCATGCAATCCATTTTCCATGAGTTTCAAATTTTAAGAATTAAATGCCTTAAAATCGGATTTGTAGTTCAAAGCATGTTTAGGGCGATTTTATTAGCTTAATATCACTTAAAAATCATAAGAAATAAGATGTGTAAGTTTGAGAATTTTTGGAGTTCATTTACTAGGTCAATTAGCTCTAAAAAATATGCGATTTTTAGCTCCCGAGCCACTTTAATGTACATGCATGTAATGCCTATCTTCTTAGCCTTGAAAATCATGTTTTTACATGTATATAACTCGGCCATGCTCATTTATGCTAGGTTAAGTAGTTGGTTCGGTCAAGTCATTCATGATTTTATGTGAAATCCACCTCCGAGCCATATTAATATGCATGCAAGTTATGACCCATGTCTTAGCCCTCAAAGTCATCATTTTTCATGTTAAATATTCGGCCCTAAGTGAAATAATATGTTGAGCATGTTTGTTCGGTCAAGTGATAGTCAAATTAAGCTATTTTTCACCTCCGAACCAAGTTGATATGCATGTAAAATATGACCAATGTTCTAGCCTATATAGTCATCATTTTTTATGTTAATAACTTGGCCATAAATGTCGGCCCCGTGCCTATCCACGCACCCAGCAGCCCCCAGGGACCCTAGCAGCGCCCTGGTAGCCTCTGTCATGCCTGTCCGCGCGCCCAGCAGCCCAGGGACGCCCAACAGTGCCCTGGTAGCCTCTGTTGTGCCTGTCCGCGCCCCAGCAGGCCCAGGGGTGCCCGGCAGCACCCGCCTAGCCTCAAACCACACCAGTCCTCGCCAGCAGCGTGCCCAGCGCACGCCCAACACACCCACTAAGCCCCAGCCGAGCCCGGCAGCGCTTCGGGCCGTGCCCGGCAGCGCCTCTGGCCGTGTCCATCAGTGCCCAGCGCGCCTGTCCTAGCCCAGCGGCATCCATAACCAAGCCCAGTTAGCCCGAGTAGCGCTCGACCGCCCGGCCGAGCCGAGCCGACGATTCGGCCACTCTGCAAACCGTCCGGTTCGACCGACGGTTTGAGCCTTGATTTTTGGTTCGTAAGTTCCGATTCGAGTTTTATTTCGAAATTTAAGTATTTTTCTAAGCCAAATCAGTCAGTTCAAGAATATTAGTTAAAAGTTCCGGTCAAGCATCTAGATCAAGTATGTAAAAATAATTATTTTGAGCACAATACTTAGCATATTTTACTTATATGTTTATGTAGCCTAAGGAGAGTCGAGCCTCCAACCGCTACAACAGTTCCGAGCACTTGCATCAGTTCAGATATTCTCAGTTACCAGGTGGGGTCATGTACTGGATATAACATCATTTATAACATCTGTACCATGACTGAGGTATGTTCGAGACAGTATATTTTTCCCAAGTGGAGGCCGAGAGCCTTAATATCCCATGTGGTAACCGGTGGAGGCCAAGGGCCTTAATATCCAATTGGTGTGTGCACATGAGCGGCCGACTTAAGGGCCGTGGGTCTTTGACCACAAGAAAAGAAAAGAATGGAAAGAAAAGCAAGAAAAGAAAAGAAAAGGAAGATTCAGCTCTTATATATTGATGTTCATGTTACGTTATTATGCATGCTGTTTTATTCAGTATTGGTCTTTGTGGAGCATAGTGGTTTGCTCACGCCCCCATTGTGTTTTTCAGGTGACGGAGTCGAGCGGGCCGGGTGAGCAAGTGTGGCAAGTGTGGTTATGAGACGTGAACATTTTTACTACCATTTTATGTACCACTATTCATGAACCAGTTTATGTATTATGTTGTATGGTTGTATTTCATACTTTACGCTTCCACCAGTTATTTGTGCGAACTAGATGGACTGCATGTATTTTCCATTATCGCCAGGGTGGCTAGATTTGGTTACATGTTTTATATATGTCCGAAGATAGTAAGTTTAGAAAGTTTTTAGTAGCATCCTGCAAGTCAAAAAGTATTTTAGAAAATAAACTCGCACACTATTTTGAAAATAAAAAGCGAAAAAAATTAACTCTGATTTTCAAAAGTCAAAGCTAGTCAAGGTGGGGTGTTACAGCTTGGTATTAGAGCATTTAATGTTCTGGATACCTTTCAAAGATTTAGAAAAGCATGACCACGCCACGCTCACTCCGCGCCGACTCCGAGGTAAGTCACCTAAGCCAAGTTTAAGTTTTCGCAAGTGCTCATTTCAGTTCAAGTATAGGGGCCTAGATAACTATCCTCCTTTAAGACAGATATAACTCTAGAGAAGAGAACTCTAGACAGAACTCTAGAACAGCTAAGTCCAAGAACTCTAGACTAAGTCAGAACTCCAAATTGAGCCAGAACATAGGAAGTTTAAGCATACCGGAACTCTAGCCAAGCTAGGTGTTTTCGGATAATATTTCCTATTTCAAATTAAAGTTAAGCTAAAGTATGGCTATTTATTAATGGGCTATGCTGATCTTTCAAGCATTTTCGGAATTTCAGAATGCCGCCACGCCCAGCATCTCGTGCATCAGTCGAGTCGGAGCGAGCCGTCGTAGTCGGCTGTTTTCGTACCTATGACCCGCCCCGTTTCACTAGGGAGGATGGCCCGCTAGCCGTGGGCGAATGGATCCGCAAGATAGAGCGGATTTTTCGCATAATGGGCGTTTCTGAGGCACATAAGATCGTGTGCGCCGAGTTGTAGATTGAGGGCGCCGCCGGAGATTGGTGAGATGATTACTGGCATTTTCGCAAAGAGGACGAGCGAGAGGCCATGAGGTGGGCGCACCTCAAGACGCTCATGGAGGATAAGTACTACCCCCGCCATTTCCATCATCAGATGGCTCGAGAGTTTTCCGTTCTACAGCAGGGGGACAGATCGGTGGATGAGTACGAGCGTGAGTTCGCTCGTAAGAGTGCCTTTGCTCCGCATCTCGTGGACACCAAGGAGAAGAAGGCGACCCAGTTCCTTCATGGGTTGAGGAGCAAGATATGACTGCTGATTATCAGTCATGGCTATCTGGATTATGATGACACTGTTGAGCGGGCTCGACAGATTGAGGCATACCTCAAGAGGGATGCCACCGCACAGCCACCAACGAGACCGCCGGCCATCATCCAGCCTGCACAGCCAGCGCCACCCCAACCAGCATAGAACCGCAACAAGAGAAATATGAATGATCGTGACAATAGGAGGAACAACAGGCAGAGGGGCCCAGTTCAAGCGGCCCAACCAACCCGACCGGATCTGCCGGTTTGTGCCACCTGCGGACGTGCACACCGCGGGGAGTGCCTAGTCGGGCAGTACATCTGCTATCATTGCAACCGACCCGGCCACCAAATGGCCGACTGTCGAGACCGACTCTGACTCCAGCCAGCCAGGGACCGCCAGCCCAGAGACCCCCAGTACCGAGACAGCCAGCCCAGAGACCCCCAGGACAGCAGCAGCAGCAACGTGGAGCACCCGCTCATATTTATGCGCTTGACCGGGACTAGGCCGTCGAGAAGCCATGTACTATGTCGGGCATGCTAACTTTATTCCATACTACAGTCTTCGCATTGTTTGACACCGGGGCGACGCATTCGTTCCTCTCGGGGAGGAAGATAGTTACGAGTTCACTGGCTCAGAACCTTAGCATTAATATCGGAGGCAGAACTCTAGTCGCAGATGCTTACGTGATCGACATGAATGATTTTGACTTGATTCTCGGTATGGACTGGTTGACGAAGTACCGTGCCAGCATTCGATGATGCTACAGGGAGGTGACTTTACACATATCCTAAGGAGACCACATCACATTCTTCAGGACGAAGACCCGTACCATACCACGGGTTATTTCTATGGCGAAGGCGACGAAGATTTTGCAGAGGGAAGATTGTCAGGGTTTCCTTATCGGCATTGTTGGGGAGACTCCAGAGAGGCCGTCACCCCGAGACGTGCCCATCGTTCGTGATTTCATAGACATATTTTCAGATCAGCTTCCTGGAGGATCACCTGACCGACAGATGGAGTTTACCATCGACCTATTCCCTAGAGCAGGACCCGTGTCGAAAGCGTCGTATCGCATGGCGCCAAAGGAGCTTCAGGAGTTGAAAGCTCAGATTCAAGAGCTATTGAGTCTCAGTTTCATCCGACCGAGCGTATCACCGTGGGGAGCGTCCGTCCTCTTTGTTAAGAAGAAGGATTGATCTATGCGAATGTGCATTGACTACCGGGAGTTGAACTGGTTTACATTGAAGAAGTATTCGTCCCCAAGATCGAGGATTTGTCTGATCAGTTGAGGGGTGTCAGCGTATTTTCAAATACAGATCTGTGTTTTGGTTACCATCAGCTGAAGATCCGAGAGGCCGACGTGGCCAAAACAACGTTCTGAACGAGATACAGTCACTATGAGTTCGTTGTGATGTCGTTTGGTTTGAGCAATGCGCCTGCGATATTCATGGATATCATGAACCGTGTCTTCCATCCTTTCCTGGACCAGTTTGTCATCATCTTAATTGATGACATTTTGGTCTATTCCCGCAGCCCAGAACAGCACGAGGAACACTTGAGGACAGTATTGGAGACTCTTCGACGGGAGAAGTTGTACGCCAAGTTCTCAAAGTACGAGTTTTGGCTCGACAGAGTGGCTTTCCTTGGCCACATTGTCACATACAAAGGGATTGAGGTAGACCCAGGGAAGACTGAGGCAGTCTGGAACTGGTCGACACCGAAGAACGCCACCGATTGATGAGGAAGTCGGTGAAGTTCGAGTGGAGCGACCGTTGTGAGGCGAGCTTTCAGGAGCTCAAATCGAGGCTTACGACGGCACCATTGTTGACTATTCTGGATCCTACGCAGGGTTTCACTATTTATAGTGATGCCTCGCAGCAGGGTCTTGGTTGTGTATTGATGCAAGACGGTAGAGTTGTGGCTTATGCTTCCCGCCAGCTAATGCCGCATGAGGTGAACTACCCGACTGATGACCTTGAGTTGGCAGCTGTAGTTCACGCCCTGAAGATCTGGAAACATTACTTGTATGGAGGCTGTTTGTCCCATTTTTGTGTCTTTATTCTATGTTTATTTTCTTATTGTTTTCCCCCATTTGTAGGTTTTTCGTAGTTTATTTTGTCCATTTCGTTCATTTTGTGTTTTTCTCCTTAGTTTATATTTTTGGGTCTTTTTGCTGTGTTTTACTTCGTGTTTTTCTTTGTTTTTGTGTTTTCAGAAGATAGGTAGTGCCGGTCGAGGTTAAGATTGCATGAGCCGAGACTCTGATATCGTGATTTCCCGTGGCTGGGCCCAGAAAACGACGAAGAGGACTGAAGGACAAGCTGAGAACTACTCCCAGAATTTCTCGCGACTTGCGAGTCATCTCGCGACTCGCGAAAGTGTCGCGACCCGCGAAAAAAACTGAGGCTTAGAGACAATCTGGAGCGAGAGTCGCAACCTGATGTCGCGACTCGCGAGATGCAGGCGCGACTCGCGACTTGGATCGCGACCAACCCCAGAAGTTTAACATTTTAGCGATGCGCGACTCGCGACCGAGGAAAAGACGATCTCGCGACTCACGACTTATGTCGCAACTTGGGACTTATCTGGCGCGAATTTTGAGGACGGGATTTTTAGAGCAGATATTGATCTTAGGGTTCATGATTCAACTTTCAGACTTTAGTTTTACGCTTTTTCTCTCTAGAAACTCATTCCTTTTCATGCTTTTTCTCTTTTGATCGGATTTCGAGATTGAAAAACTCCTTTTCTTTGCTTTGGATTTGGATGCACTTGGATTTGACATTGGATTCTTATCATTAATCGTAAGTTATTTTTCTCAATTGTTTTGTTGATGATGATGGCTTGGGTTTGTATGAATTTTAATGTTGAATTCCCTATGAGTAGCTAAATCCATTCGCTAGGGATAGGGGATGATTGATTAGGTTCGTTATAATTGAATACTTTTGATTGTTCATATCTATTCGAGTTGTGTGCATTATAGGGTTAGTTGATTGATCACCATTCTAACCTAGATAATCAACATGTAGAACCGACAGGGGAGACGTTGGTCGATTTAGGCTTGTTTAGAATAGACTTGTTCGTCATGGTATTGTCTATGTGTTGCTGGAATGGATAGTTGATCGTTTACATTCACTCTCTTGTTACGAAGAGTTATTGGGAGTGAACCTCTGAACGAGAAATGATTCAAGTCCTTTAACCGAGCAATTGATTGCCGGTGATTATGTTAGAACCGAAAATAATTATCCCCGATTCCCTAGCTCTTTAATCATTCAGAGAATTTATTTACCATTTTACTTTCATTTTATTTAGTTTAAATCAGTAGTTGATAATTGAAACCCAAAAATATTGAGTAGAATGTTTAGGAATTTGTCTTTTCTTTTTCGTGATTGAATAAACGCACAAGAATATCCGGCTAACCTTCTATGCGATACGACCCGGGGATGAATCTTTTTATTCTACTCCGGTAAAAATACTAACAACAGAGGCCGATGCGAGATTTTCACAGACCATAAGAGCCTTCAGTATATTTTCACACAGAAGGAGCTCAACATGCGCCAAAGGCGATGGTTAGAGCTAGTGAAAGATTATGACTGCACCATCAACTACCATCCGGGGAAAGCGAATGTAGTTTCCGACGCTTTCAGCCGTAAGGGAAAGGGCGAGTTGACCTGTATGATCACTCAGCAACGTCAGCTCATTCGAGAGTTCGCACAGATGCAGTTAGAGGTCGTTGAATCACTTCCTAAGTTGCCAGTTGTGGGAGGTCTTCTGGCGATGAGAATGTGGCCCATGCTCCGAGACAGGATCCGGCAGGATCAAGCCTTCAACGAGTTCATTCGTACGATGGGGGCGAAGATTCATGCCGGAGGAGTAGAGGGCTTCTACCGAGGCACAGACGGTGCCTTGGAGTACAAGGGAAGGATAGTTGTGCCGAACGTTGAGGCCCTGAAGAAGGAGATCTTGATCGAGGCGCACAGTGCTCTATAATTGGAGCACCCCGGTAGCACCAAGATGTATCACGACTTGAAAAGGTAGTTTTGGTGGAAGGGGATGAAGCGAGACGTCACCGAGTTTATTGAGAAGTGCTTGGTTTGCGAGAAGGTGAAAGCTGAGCACAAGGTTCCACCGGGATTCTTACAGCCTTTAGAGATCCCGCAGTGGAAGTGGGAGAAGCTGACCATGGATTTTGTCACGGGATTGCCGATGTCGGCCAAGCACCATGATGCGATATGGGTTGTGGTGGACTAGCTGATGAAGTCGGCCCACTTTATGCCCGTCAGGATGGACATGTGCATGGATCAGCTAGCAGACACATACCTTCGAAAGATTGTTCGACTCCACGGCGTTCCTACCGAGATTGTTTCAGATCGAGATCCCTGGTTCACCGGCAAGTTTTGGGAGAGTCGAAGAGGATCAGGCTATGCACGAGTGACGAAGGAACTGAGCCAGTCGAATTGAAAAGTCTTCAATTCATTCTCCTTGAGGACAAGGTCAAACTCAAAGAGGGATGGAATGATGAGGATGTGGTCATCGACCCATCCGAGCCCGAGGACGAGACGCGCATGAGCCATGGGAAGAAGCTTTCGAGGGCCCGGGACAATCATCGAGACCGCGCTAAGAGAGCTCGAAGAGGCTATGAACATGAGACTTGGGCCGACAATGAGAAGGAGAAGATCGTGCCCGGGAGAATAGGCGAGTGGTGCAAAGCATGCGCGAGAGATCGGTGCAAGCAACGCATGCGCGCTAAGGCCGAAGGAGCACGAGGGGTGGATGAAGGGTGGAAAGCATGCACATGGGGCGGCAGTGGCGCGGGTGCGAGAGTGGGTTGGAACGATGTGAGGGGCTCGACAAGCGGGTATGAACGAGACGCCATGACGGGAGTCACGCACAAGGCGTTGGTCGAGCAAGGCTATGATGGCGAGGGTACGGATGCGCTAATGGAAAGGGTCGACGGGGTCGACAAGGCGAACGGGCGCAGCACGCGCATATGTAGGAAGCACGCGCTCGAGGTAAAGGCGATCACGCGAGGTGCGGGCGATAACGCGCGAGACGCGTGGGAGATGGATGGCACGAGTCCTCAAAGGATTAGGCATAGCGCGCCGACTGAAGAGAATCCGCGCAACTTGGGGTGCAAGGCAGGTAACGCGTGCGACGCGTGGGACGCGGAAAAAGGCCGTGACCTCGAAGGACAAGGACTAGCCGTGACGGCTAGGGTTTGGGCGAGGCGCGCGACACAAAAGGACCCAAGATCCTTTTAGAAGGCCTAGGGCCGATTGTCCCTAGTAACTTAGGAATAGTAGTTTGGTTAGGATATGGAATAAAAGGCATGTGCATAAGTAGTTTAGGTATGTCAATATTTACTAGGTATTTACTTTCCTTAGGACTTTGTTTGTTTACTTGCATTAGGAGTTCTTCTTAGACTAGGATTAGATCTAATTAGTATCTATAAATACCACCCATATGTCATTCGAAATTAAGATGGAAAAGTAATAGAAAATCGTTCGTGAGAACAAAACCGTGTGTTTAGAATTCGTGAGAGTTTTATCATACAAATCGAGTTGGCAAGGCTAAGACCCGAACCATCTCAAAATCGTGAGAAGATAAGGCTAATAACCGAGTCGTCCACACCGATCGTCGAAGGACAAGCCGTGGCAAAGCTTGTTTCGAGACAGTCGAGTTGGAAAAATACACGATCCTTCATCACACGGGACCGGCACTGCACGCGCGATAGAGGCTGCTAGTGACCGTGTCCGACCCCTTTTGACTTTTTGTGGGTTTTTCTATTGACATGAAACATCTATTGACTTAATATGATGAAATCAACACAAAAATGCATAGGAGCTATAGGAGAGCTCGGACATGCGTGGGCTTGGTTCAGTAGGGCCGATATGGCACCGTTGAACCCTAGGTCACCGAACGAACATGCACAACTCATAAATTCACTTATGGCTGAGTTATTAACATAAAAAAATGATGACTATAGAGGCTAGAACATTGGTCATATATTACATGCATATCAACTTGGTTCAGAGGTGAAAAATAGCTTAATTTGACTATCAACTTGACCGAACAAACATGCTCAACATATTATTTCACTTAGGGCCGAATATTTAATATGAAAAATGATGACTTTGAGGGCTAAGACATGGGTCATAACTTGCATGCATACTAATATGGTTCGGAGGTGGATTTAACATAAAATCATGAATGACTTGACCGAACCAACTACTTAGTCTAGCATAAATGAGCATGGTCGAGTTATATACATGTAAAAACATGATTTTCAATGCTAAGAAGATAGGCTTTACATGCATGTACATTAAAGTGGCTCGGGAGCTAAAAATAGCATATTTTTGAGAGCTAGTTGACCTAGTAAATGAACTCCAAGAATTCTCAAACTTACACACCTTATTTCTTATGATTTTTAAGTGACATTAACCTAATAAATTCGCCATAAACATGCTTTGAACTAAAAATCCGATTTTAAGGCATTTAATTCTTAAAATTTGAAACTCATGGAAAATGGCTTGCATGACTTGATTTCTCTACTTGATAAATCTTATTTTATCATATTATAACTAAGGAAGAGGGATTTTTCAAGCTAACCTTTACCAAGTGCAAAAATGGGTGCTAAGGTGCGGTTAGGGCTTGCTCGCGGCTTAATGATGCTAGGGCTTGACTTTAGTTGATCTTGGTTGAACTTTGGGAACTCAAATGACTTAGAAAAATCCAAGGAAGACTTGGACTGTGATAAGCCTTGAGAGAGCATGAGTGGAGTGGTTGAGGCTCGGTCTTCTTCCTTCCCGGGTGGCCACACGCGCTGGTGAGCCTATGTAAGGGTCTCTTGGCTTTCTTCTTCTTTCCTTTTACTTTGTTAAGTGTTGTTCGAACTTTTGGAGTGCCAAATGAGGTCTTCATGGCTGAGGAATGGTCTTTATAATGGTCTTGGAGTGTTGGTTGAAAATCATGGTCAAAGGGGACAAAGTGGAGGGGACATCCATTATTTTATGCTCATAGGTGTTGGTGTGATGTGGGGGACATGTTGAGCTCGGTTTTGTTGTGGTCTCCATAGGGTTTTGTTGAGCACAAGTACTTAGGAGGATGTTTGGAGTGAGTGGGGGACATTTACACATCCTAGGAATATTCCACTAATTAAGCACTAACTCAAGACTAGTGGAGGGTTTGACTTTTGACTGGTCAAATGGGGCTGAATTTATTCTTAAGGGAGTGGGTTATTATCACACAAAATCGGGCTTGAGGAAAGTGGGCCGGATCTCTCCACCTTGGGCTTGGAAGTGGGCTGGTCAAGCTGTTGGGTGCTGGGCCTGGCCTGCTGGCGCGTGGACAGGGCCTGCTGGGCTGCTGGGCAATGGGTTGCACGGGGCAGGCCTGCTAGGCGCGTGCGGGGCGTGCTGGGTGCGTGGACAGGGCCTGTTGTGCGGGAACCATGGGCTCGGCGCGTGAATGACACTTGGACCGAGTTTTGAGGCTTTTCTTGTGTTCCGACATAGAAAAATATACCAAGTGTTGGTTAGGACATAGGCTTGGTCTCGGACCTCGACCCGGGGCCTTGGGCGGGTCGCGGCTCGAGTGGCTCGGTCAACTTCTTGGTTTTTCGAACAAGGTCTAGGACTTGAAAAATTCTAAATATTTTGCTACTAAAGTTAAATTATTATATGGCTCGATAACTAGGGTTCGGAACGAACGAAACTGAATTCGAATAAAAATATCTGAATATTTAAAATGAACATAATATATTTTTGAGCACTCAGCATATACTTAAATAAATCTTGACTTTCTGAAAATTACGAATTTCACTTAAAAGTCGAGCAGTGAAATCGTCTTAATAATATAATAATAATCGGGGCGTTACAACCTATCCTCCTTAAAATATTTCCGTCCTCGAAAATACAAAACTAGGGTACTAGGCAAGAACTCCTACTACAAGTCTATGTACAAACGTACCAAACATAAAATACATATATATACATCAGAATATCTCAAAACTCAAAATCTGGATATCGAACTCTGATCTCGCCTCTCTCTCCCAAGTGGCCTCCGACTCGTCGTGGCGACTCCAGCAAACTTGGACAAGCTCTACATCTTTATTCCTCAATCGTCGGACCTTTCGGTCCAGGATGGCTACTGGCCTCTCGTCATATGTTAGGTTCTGCCCAACCTCTAGCTCGCCGAAGTTCACGACGTGACTCGGGTCGTACACATACTTCCTCAACATGGATACGTGGAAGACATTATTTACACCCGAGAGCTCTGGGGTAACGCCAGACGGTACACGGTCACGCCAATCCGTTCGAGGATCTCAAGCGGGCCTATGAAACGGGGCTGCAACTTCCCCCTCTTCCCGAAGCGTACTACGCCCTTCATCGGCGAGACCTTCAAGAACACCTTATCCCCTGCCTCAAACTCAAGCTCCCTTCTACGCTTATTCGTGTAGGCTGTCTGTCTGCTCTTCGCCTCCTTCAGCTTCGCCCGGATCTAGGCAACCTTCTGCACTGTGTCCTCGATCAACTCGGGACCGAGAACTTGCTTCTCGCCGACTTCATCCCAATAGAGGGGTGAGCGGCACTCCATCGTTCCCGTTTTGAAATTGGTAACTATAGGCCCTAACGTCTCCAACCATTGGACCCCTAACACCACTTCGGGTCCTCCAAGATCTAGCGCAAACAAATCCACTGTCAGCTCTTCTCCTTGCAATTGTATCGGGACATCTTTGTATAGCTCCGAACTCTAAAGCTCTTCGCCGTTTGCCACTCGTACTCCAAATGGTACAACTTCGGTCATTGGTATCTCGAGCCTTGTGGTGAAGTCCAAGCTAATAAAATTGAGTGTTGACCCACTGTCGACCAACACATTGACCTCTCGTCCCAAAATCTCCGCCTCGAACCTCATCATCTTGGGTCCTTTTTCGGCCTTGACCATGTGCAGCATCTCCAATTACGGATTCAAATACAAGTGTCCTCCTTCCTCACGTTCTTCCTCGGGCTCGCATGTCTCGAGTAGGTAAACCTCTTTACCCTTGCACCTATTCCCGGGCGTGAACGGCTCATTGCACAAGAAGCATAGACCCTTCTTGCGCCTCCTTTGCATCTCTTCGGGACTTACACGCCGCATGTAATTCGGTGGTCGTGCCACCTCGATAACCTTCGCGTCCTCGATCAGCGGTGGTGGATCCGGGACCGTACTCGCGCGTCGTGTCTCAACGCGTCCGTCCCCTCGACTCGTCTTGCGGACTGCAATCAGATGGTCCTTGCGCATTCGTGCCGACTCCATGGCAGCTCGCATCGACCTCGGTTGGTCTAATCGAACCTCGACGGCTAGCTCGGGTTTCAACCCACCCACAAATGCTCCAACCAATGCACTCTCAGGCCAATCGCGCACTCGACTGGCAATGCGCTCGAACTCTTTTTGGTAATCACGAAGACTACCACCTTGACGTATACGAGTGAGTGCCTCGTCATAGTCATGGTATTGGTTCGATCCAAAGCGCGTAATGATCTCCTTCTCGAAATCTCTCCAATGTACCCGCATACCTTTGCCTTTGTAGACGTGCGAGATCCATGGCCACCATACATTCGCCTCACCATCGAGATAGTAGGCGGCGATTTTGACTCGATCAGATTTGGGAACGTCATTGATCTTGAAGTATTGAGTAGATCGACTTAACCACGCGTCCAGGTCGGTCCCCGTGAACGTCGGCATGGTTAGCCTTGGCTTCTCGACCATTCTCTCCTCGCGTCGACCAGACGCTCATGTCCTCCTCGGTCGTCGATCATGGTCCTCGTGGTCGGACTCGGAGCCGCTCGATCGAGCTGTGGTCGAACACGACCTATGACTTCCTCGCGGTCGTCGTGTAGCTCGAGCAAGTTGTGCCACAAGATCGTGCACCATGAGCTCCAACTTCGCAAAATTCTCGTTGGCCGCATGTTGTCCATCACCAAGGGATCTCATGCTCTCCTCCAACATCTCGAATCTCTCTCGGTTTGTCATGGCTTCTCTCTTTTTTTTTATGATAACCCTCGAACCAAACTCTCACACACTATTTATAATCTCTTTTTTTTTTTTTTTGATACTCACGGACCCCACTCACGAAAAGAAGAAGAAAAAATTCGAAAAAGAAGAAGATAGGAAAAGTTAAACAAAACACACGATCAACACCTCTCAATGAAAGCACCAATGATGAAGGATCGTGTGTTTTCCTAACTCGACTGTCTTGAACCAAGCTTTGCCACGGCTTGTCCTTCGACGATAGGTGTGGACGACTCGGTTATTAGCCTTATCTTCTCACGATTTTGAGATGGTTCGGGTCTTAGTCTTGCAAACTCGATTTGTATGATAAAACTCTCACGAATTCTAAACACACGGTTTTGTTCTCACGAATGATTTTCTATTACTTTTCCATCTTAATTTCGAATGACATATGGGTGGTATTTATAGATACTAATTAGATCTAATCCTAGTCTAAGAAGAATTCCTAATGCAAGTAAACAAATAAAGTCCTAAGGAAAGCAAATACCTAGTATATATAGACTGACCTAAACTACTTAGGCACACGCCTTTTATTCCATATCATAACCAAACTACTATTCCTAAGTTACTAGGAACAATTGGCCCTAGGCCTTCTAGAAGGATCTTGGGTCCTTTTAGGTCGCGCGCCTCGCCCAAACCCTAGCCGTCACGGCTAGTCCTTGTCCCTCGAGGTCACGGCCTTTTCCCGCGTCCCAAGCGTCGCACGCGTTACCTACCTTGCGCCCCAAGTTGCGCGGATTCTCTTCAGTCGGCGCGCTATGCCTAATCCCTCGAGGGCTCGTGCCATCCATCTCCCACGCGTCTCGCGCGTTATCGCCCGCACCTCGCGTGATCCTCTTTACCTCGAGCGCGTGCCTGCTACATATGCACGTGCTGCGCCCGTTCGCCTTGTCGACCCTGTCGACCCTTTCCATTAGCGCATCCGTACCCTCGCCATCATAGCCTTGCTCGACCAACGCCTTGTGCGTGACTCCCGTCATGGCGTCTCGTTCATACCCGCTTGTCGAGCCCCTCACAACTTTCCAACCCACTCTCGCACCCGCGCCACTGCCGCCCCATGTGCACGCTTTCCACCCTTCATCCACCCCTCGTGCTCCTTCGGCCTTAGCGCGCATGCGTTGCTTGCACCGATCTCTTGAGCATGCTTTGCACCACTCGCCTATTCTCCCGGGCACGATCTTCTCCTTCTCATTGTCGGCCTAAGTCTCATGTTCAAAGCCTCTTCGAGCTCTCTTAGCGCGGTCTCGATGATTGTCCCGGGCCCTCGCGCGCTTCTTCCCATGCCTCATGCGCGTCTCTTCCTCGGGCTCGGATGGGTCGATGACCACATCCTCATCACCGTCCCTGTACGTGCACCCAGCAGCCCCCAGGGGCGTCCAGCAGCGCGCTGGTATCCTCTGCAGTGCCTGTCCGCGCGCCCAGCAACCCCAGGGACGCCTAGCAGCGCCCTGGTAGCCTCTGTTGTGCCTGTCCGCGCGCCCAGCAGCCCCAAGTAGCGCCCGACCGCCCGGCCCAGCCGAGCCGGCGATCCGGCCAGTCTGCGAACCATCCGGTTCGACCGGCGGTTCGAGCCTCGATTTTTGGTTCGTAAGTTCCGATCCGAGTTTTATTTTGAACTTTAAGTATTTTTCTGAGTCAAATCAGTCAGTTCAAGAATATCAGTTAAAAGTTTTGGACTTAGAATTTGAGAAAAATCCCTTAACAGTCTAATTCATCCGGTCAAGCATCTAGATCAAGTATATAAAAATAATTATTTTGAGCACAATACTTAGCATATTTTACTTATATGTTTATGTAGCCTAAAGAGAGTCGAGCCTCCGACCGCTACAACAGTTCCGAGCACTTTCATCAGTTTAGATATTCTCAGTTACCAGGTGGGGATCATGTACTGAATATAACATCATTTATAACATCTGTACCATGACTGAGGTATGTTCGAGACAGTATATTTTTCCCAGGTGGAGGCCGAGGGCCTTAATATCCCATCTGGTAACCGGTGGAGGCCAAGGGCCTTTATATCCCATCGGTGTGTGCACACGAGCGGCCGACCTAAGGGCCAAGGGTGTTTGACCACATGAAAAGAAAAGAAAGGAAAGAAAAGCAAGAAAAGAAAAGAAAAGAAAGATTCAGCTCTTATATATTGATGTTCATGTTATGTTATTATGCATGCTGTTTTATTCAGTACTGGTCTTTGCGGAGCATAGTCGTATGCTCACGCATCCATTGTGTTTTTCAGGTGACGGAGTCGAGCGGGCCGGGTGAGCAAGTGTGGCAAGTGTGGTCATGAGACGTGGACATTTTTACTACCATTTTATGTACCACTATTCATGAACCAGTTTATGTATTATGTTTTATAATTGTATTTCATACTTTATGCTTCCGCCAGTTATTTGTGCGAACCAGATGGACTGCATGTATTTTCCATTATCGCCAGAGTGGCTAGATTTGGTTACATGTTTTATATATGTCCGAGAGAGTAAGTTCATAAAGTTTTTAGTAGAATCTCGCAAGTCAAGAAGTATTTTCGAAAATAAACTCGCACACTATTTCGAAAATAAAAAGCGAAAAAAATTAACTCTGACTTTCAAAAGTCAAAGCTAGTCAAGGCAGGGTGTTACAGTCATAGCATGAAAAATTATGTATTTCGGTCACCTTCCTTTAACCACATCAACCTGGATTTTTGTCTCCAAAATTGCTCCTCTGAACAATGTGCCTCGTCCAACTCTTTTTGAATTTTTTCCCATTCGCTCCAATTTCTGCCGCCACCCAGTTTCCTCATTTCTTCCAGTTGAAGCGTGAGACTATCAATATTGGCCTATTTATCGGACTTAAGAGTTTTGCTCCACTTCTTGATAGCTTGCCTTGTTCGCTTAATTTCCTTGAGGTTAAAAAATGGTGTTCCATGTTCCTCTATCTTCCAGGCCGAACTCACCACTTCCTCGACCCCACCCTGCTTTAACCAACGTTTATAAAAAATAAACCTACTTCACCGACACCCTTGGTTTTTCCCATCCTCTAGTACCAACAATGCATGATCTGAGGCACTTCTCAACACACTTTTGACTGCCACATGAGGGTGATTAATCAGCCAATTCAAGGAAGCAAATCACTTGTCTATAACCTCCTCCACAAGCCCTTCACCCTCTCTATTATTTCTCCATGTAAATTTGAACCCTTCCATTTGAAACAAAAATATTCCCATCATCCCAATAAAATTATTAAACCCCTGCGTTCATGTCCCCCAAAATAACCCAATTATCCCCCCAAATCCTTCTTTCCTCCACCAACATCCCCAATTGCTGCTCCCTTTCTACTTTCAAAGTACTCATGTAAACAAACACAATCCACTCGATTTCTACCCCACTGCCATTTTATATTGAACTTGAATACAAAAATCACACCCCTTCATAGCTATAATTTCTACCTCCTACCCCCAACATACAAGACTCCCCCCTTTCACACCCCTAGGTTCTACATAATACCACCCCTTAGAAAACCCCAAGTTCTTACAGACCTTAGAAACATGATTATTTTGTTTTTTTTAACTTCCGATAAAAACACAAAATTCGGGTGATGAGACTTAATTATCTCTCGCAAGTGGGGAAATGAAGAGGGCCAACCCAACCCTCTAAAATTCCACACCACAGCCTTTATCGTCCCTGTGGGAGCCAATTGAGGCTGGCTTCCTCCACCGTAACATCGATCAGTTTTGATTTCTTCTTCTTCTCATTCCCAAACTGAGCTATATCGTCTTCATCATCTATTAATTTAAGCTCCTGTCCGTCTCTCTCTTGGGAGTAACTTCTCTCTCTTGGGAGTTTTTTTCTCTGCTTTGTAAGAGTGACGGGTCCGTGCGAGCGAGCTCGATCTAATCTTTCGTGCTTTTTTCTGTGACATCAATGGTGAGTTTCATCTTATTCGAGTGCGTATCAGTGGAGGTCAAGGAAGGGAATGCAGTGGGTGTCTAGGGTTTGGGTGAATAGCCAAATTAGAAATTGGGGTTTTTGTGGGGGGTATCAAATCAGATATTCTGGGGCATGATGGCGGGGAATGGAGAAGAGTTGGAAGACCTTATGGGGAAATTCTCGATATTGGAGAAAGAGATATCGGTGATTTATCTGGAAGCGAATGATGTGAGTCTCAGTGAGGAGGAATGTCATAGAAGCATGTTTGGCAAAGTGATGGGAGATAGGCGAGCACATTGGCTAGGAATAAAGAGAGCAATGGCTCAAGCATGGAAGATGGGCAACACACTGGATATCTGGGAACTGGAGCCGAATTTTTTTTAGTTCATTTTTCAGAACAATCAGGATGTGGATAAAGTGGCAAAGGAAAGAATTTAGATTTTTGAAACTCAAAATATGATCATTCAAGAATGAAAGGCTGGGTTAAAGAGCTCGAACGAGGGTTTCGAGGACCTCAATTGTGGGTACAGGTGCACAATGTTCCGTTGAACTGGTTATGCCCGGAGGTGGACTTAAAGGTGGGCAAGTTGTTTAAAGAGATTCAAAATATTCTGATTGCTAGAGCAGAAGGTTCAGGGGGAAGAATTATTAGAATTTTAGCTTCTATATCATTAAATGAACCCCTGCCAAGATGGACAATGATTGGATTGGGTGATACAATCGTCACATTACACTTAAAATATGAGAGACTAGTGAACTTATGTTACTATTGTGGATCCCTTGGACATTTAGACAGGAGCTGCAAGATGCGATTGGAGGACGTCAGGGCTAATAATGTTAAAGAGAGGCAGTTCGGTGACTGGTTGAGGGCAGCTGAAGGTGGACAGTGGGCTGACTCTACAACACCTGTAATATCCCTTTTAGTTATTAATAAAGTGCCAGTTTTAGTTCCAAGATTTAATCAATTTCGAGGCTAAGATTGTCACACCCCACCTCACTACTAGCTTTTAAAAATCAGAGTAAAATTTTTGTTTTTATCATCGAAAGAATGTGCGAGCTGGGTTTTCGAAAATACTGACTTATTGCGGGATGTGGCAGATAAAAACTTAAACTGAACTCGGGCTTGCCCGCAGACATAAAAAAAAACATGCAACCAAACTATCCGCTCGCGGATTATGGAATTATACATGCGTAGTCTGTACTGTCTCGCACTGTCTAGAAAACTCGCTGGCGGAAGCATCCGAAATACGAATACATAACATGCGTACATAAACTGAATAAAATACACATGATCATAAATCTGGGACATAAAAATGCTGGTAAAATATGTCCGACTCTCATGACCACGCTGCGCCACATCTGTGCTCATCCGGCACGCTCGACTCCGTCTCCTGAAAAACACAATGGGGGCGTGAGCAAACCACTATGCTCCGCAAAGACCAGTACTGAACAAAACATCATCTATAATAACGTATCATGAAACATAAATATATAAGAGCTGAAACTGTAAACTGATCTCTGATGTCTGTTCTGATCTGTGGTCAAAAGACCCTCGGCCGTAGCCGCTCGTGTGCACACGCCGATGGGGTAGAAAGGGCCTCGCCCCTCCCAACGGTCATCAGGTGGGTATAAAGGCCTTGGCCACCCAACCCGGAACTAAACTGTCTCAAACATACCTCTGCCATGGTACAGATATTATCTATGATGTGAAATCCAGTACATGACCCCCACCTGAAAAACTTGAAATCTGGTATGCAAGTGCGGAAGCTGGAGTAGCGGTCGGAGGCTCGACTCTCCTTAGGCTACATAAATATTTAAGCAAAATAATGCTAAGTATACTGCTCAGAATATTTAATCATATGCTAAAATGCTCGGACTTATCTACGCGATTAAACTGGACTGAACTGGCTCGGAAAAATACTGAAATTTCCGGAACTGGACTCGGATCAGAAATCACGAGTCAAAACTGACTCGAACCGCCGGTCGAACCGGCCGGTTCGCTGGCTGGCCGGACCGCCGGCTCGACTGGGCCGGGCGGTCGGGCTGGGTTCGGCTAGACCGGGCTCGGTCCCGTGCCGGGCCAGCTGGTGCCCGGGCACGGCGCTGGGCACGGCTGGTGCGACCGGGCTCGGTCCCTGGTGCCGCTGGACTTGGCTAGGCGCGGACTGGCGCTGGTGGGCACGGCCAGGGGCTGCTGGCACGGCCCGGGCACGACTGGTGCCCCTCGGGTGCGCGCTGGGCACGGCCGAGGCTTGGCTGAAGCCCTGTCGTGCGGCTGGGCACGGACTGAGGGTTGCTGGGGCGCGCTGGCGTGCACTGGGCACGGTACGGCGCGGACTGGCACTGGTCAGGGGCTACGCGGGCGCTGCCGGGCGCCCTGGAGGGTTCTGGGCACGCGGGCGTGCTGCTGGGCACGTCCCGGGCCGGCTGGGCTAGGGCAGACGCGGGACAGACACGGGCAGAGGCCACACGGGCGCTACTGGCCGTCCCCGAGGTCACTGGGCTCTCGGGCGTGCTGCTGGACACGCCCCGAGGCCGACTGGGCTCAGCTGACCCTGCTCGGGTCAGCCCTGGACTTGGCACGAGGCTCTGGCACGAGACCTCGTGCGCTGGGCTTGGCACGGACGCTGCCGGGCGTCGTGCGCATGGCTGGGCACGCTGGGTGCCATGGCCACGCGTGCTGGGGCTACTGGGGCTTATGCTTGGCACACGGGCACGCACTGGGCGCTGCGGGCGCTGTTGCGTGCACGCGGGCTGTGCCTCGCGCTTACCGGGCGCGGGCACTGGCTAAGGCTACCCTCTGCAGGCACGGACAGGCACTGGGGCCGGGCACTACCGCACTACGTGCGCGGCCAGTGACCAAGGCCGGCCCTTGCCGGACCTCCGGCGACTTTTCCGGTGACATGCAACTCCAAACATCATGATATGGTAAAATAAGCACAAATATCACATAAAACACTAGTGGACCCCGGGTCCACATGCATGACACTCGGGAGGGCCTAAATGGCACGTACGAGCAACTTACGTCCGAACGAACATTCATAACTTACAAAACTACTCAGGGCCGAATGTTATACATCACAAATGATGACTATAGTGGCTAACACTTAGGTCATAACATGCATGCATGAGGATGGGCCTCGGGTGGCCAAAATAGCGTATTTTCATGAATGAATTGACCAAGGCAATGAACTCCATTTATTCTCAAATTTTTACAGCATCAATGGTATGATATTTAAGGGTGATTTAACCAACATTTTCGACTTTGGCATGCATGCAACTAAAATTTTATTTTTAAGGCCATTTAATTCAAAAATTCGTAAATCATATATAATGACATGCATGGCTCGGTTTCTCTTCATGAAAAATCTTAAAATATCATAAAATAATTTTGGGAAGAAGTTGCCTCGGACTAACCTTCACCAAAATGCAAAAACGAAAGCTAGGGCTCAAATGGTGGCTAGGTGCGGCTTTTGGGTGTGAGCTTGACTTGGAGATGGTTATGGCCGAGCTTGGTGTACTCAAATGACTTATAAAAATCCAAGAAACACTTGGATAGTGATAAGCCACGAGAGATTATGCTTGGAGATGGCTGAGGCGTGGTGTGGCACTCCCCCGGGACTACACGCGCGCAAGGAGGTGCGGGTAGGGGCTCTCGGCCTTGGACTCTCTTCTCTCTATTTTTGCTGAACTCTCTAAGTCTTAAAATGTCAAAATGTGCAAGAGCCATCATCAAAACGGATTAGGGGCTTAAATAGGGTGATGGGCGGATATAACTAGGCTAATGGTGTGAAGTTCCCATTTTTTTAAAGTGTGGGGACATAGTGGTCTTGGGGGTTGAGTGTTGCACGGTCTTAGAGACCATTTTCAGAGTATAATATCATAGTGGAGAGGTCAGGTCAGGTTTGGAGGTTGCATGGGGGACAAGGACAAAAATACTTGAATAAACTAATGTGTGCACATGCTTCACTTTGGCAAATGATGTGTTGACTTTCCCTTAACAATGCTTAGGGCCAAATTAGCTTAATCTAACCCTTATTAAGTCCTTAATAACCGCATGAGTTGGGTCATGGAGGATTTGGGCCGAAAACATATGAAATGGGCTCAAAATGTTGGACTGTCCCGCTGCCAGCGCTGGGCCTGGGCGCTGGCCCTGGGCGCGGCACTAGGCCTGGGCGCTGGGCTGGCACGGGCTGGCGCGAGGGCGCGTGCTGGGCTGCGCGGGTGAGGGCTGCTCGCGGGAAAAAGGGCTTGGGCCAAGTAAAATGGTTTGAAATGGCTCCCCAACACTTAGAAAAAATTTGCAAAGTGATGTTAAGGCATGGGGACATGCCCTTGGGCTCGGTGGCACGTTCCCGGGTGCGGCTCGAGGCGCGGGTGCGGGACTCGGCACGAGCGGCCCGGGTAAGGACTAGGGCTCGGTTAAAATGATCAATACTTATACTTTGATATTATTATACACTTAGAAAAATATTCTAAGTATAAAAATACCAATGCTTGGCCATGCTCGGAATTTACCTGAAAATTTACTCGGAACCAAACTAGGGTTCGGAGTCGATAAATTCTCGAATTGACATGCTATTATTTATCAACCCAAATTAATGGATTAATCTTAACTTATACTTGAGATAGAATTATTCAAAGAATAATTTATCATGTTTGAGCATTTAGCATAAATAATATAACTCGATAATTTCTAAAAATTACAGATTTCACTTATAGTCGAGCAGTGAAATCGTTCTGAATATTATTACTGTTTTGGGGCGTTACAACCTATCCTCCTTAAAATATTTCCGTCCTCGGAAATACAAAACTAAGGTTCTTGGCCAGAACTCCTACTACATCGCTATATACATCCAAAACATAAAATAGAAAGTACATATATATATACATCTGAAAATCTCAAAACTCGAAATCTGGATAACGAGCTCTGATCTCGGCCTCTCTCTCCCAAGTGGCTTCCGACTCGTCGTGGCGACTCCAGCAAACTTTGACGAGCTCTATATCTCTGTTCCTCAGCCGACGGACCTTTCGGTCCAGAACTGCTACCGGCTGCTCATCATACGTCAGGTTCTGCCCGACCTCTAGCCCGTCAAAGTTCACTATGTGGCTCGGGTCATACACGTACTTCCTCAACATCGACACATGGAAGACGTTGTGTACACCCGAGAGCTCTGGGGGTAACGCCAGACGATAAGCGGTGACACCAACTCGTTCGAGAATCTCAAAGGGCCCTATAAATCGGGGCTGCAGCTTCCCCCTCTTCCCGAAACGGACAACGCCCTTCATCGGCGTGACCTTCAGGAACACTTTATCTCCCTGCTCGAACTCAAGCTCCCTTCTACGCTTATCAGCGTAGGCCTTCTGTCTGCTCTGAGCCTCTCTCAATCTCTGTCGAATCTCGGCGACCTTCTGCACTGTGTCCTCGATCAACTTGGGACCGAGAACCTGCTTCTCGCCAACCTCATCCCAATAAAGGGGTGAGCGGCACTTGCGACCGTATAAAGCTTCGAACGGCGCCATCTTGATCGACGAGTGGTAACTGTTATTATAGGCGAACTCCACATTGGGTAACAACTCCTCCCACGAACTTCCTCGCTCTAAGACACAGGCTCGAAGCATGTCCTCAAGCGTCTGGATGGTTCGTTCCGACTGGCCGTCGGTCTGTGGATGATAGGCGGAGCTAAACTTCAGCTTCGTCCCCATGGACTCGTTCAGACTCTCCCAAAAATGTCCGGTGAACCGGGGATCTCTATCTGATACAATCTCGGCTGGAACGCCGTGGAGTCGAACGATTCCCTGGAGATACACATCGGCTAGCTGCTCCATGGACATGTCCATCTTGACAGGCATGAAATGGGCCGACTTCGTCAGTCGATCCACAACTACCCATACTGCGTCATGATGCTTGGTCGACATCGGCAAACCCGTGACAAAGTCCATGGTCAGCTTCTCCCACTTCCACTGCGGAATCTCTAAAGGCTGCATGAGACCCGGTGGAACCTTGCGCTCGGCTTTCACTTGCTGGCAGATCAAGCACTTCTCTACAAACTCGGCGACGTCTCTCTTCATCCCCCTCCACCAGAATGACCTTTTCAGGTCGTGATACATCTTGGTGCTACCGGGGTGCGCCAAGTAAGGAGCACTATGCGCCTCGGTCAAGATCTCCTTCTTCAGGGTCTCGACATTTGGCACAACGATCCTCCCCTTGTATTCCAAGGCACCATCCGTGCCTCGGTAGAAACCTTCAACTCCTCCGGCATGAATCTTCGCCCCCATCGAGCGAATGAACTCGTCGAAGGCTTGATCCCGCCGGATCCTGTCTCGCAACGTGGGCCACATTCTCATCGCTCGAATACCTCCCACAACTGGCAACTTGGGAGGTGATTCGACCACCTCTAGCTGCATCCGAGCGAACTCATGAATCAACTGACGCTGCTGAGTGATCATACAGGTCAGCTCGCCCTTTCCCTTCCGGCTGAGGGCGTCAGCTACTACGTTCGCTTTACCCGGATGATAGTTGATGGTACAGTCATAATCTTTCACCAGCTCCAACCATCGCCGCTGGCGCATGTTGAGCTCCTTCTGGGTGAAGATATACTGTAAGCTCTTGTGGTCTGTATAAATCTCGCAGTGGCCCCCGTACAAATAGTGCCTCCAGATCTTCAGGGCGTGAACCACTGCTGCCAACTCAAGATCGTGAGTCGGGTAGTTCACCTCGTGCGGCTTTAGCTGACGGGAAGCATAAGCCACAACCCTGCCGTCTTGCATCAAAACGCAGCCTAGACCCTGCTTCGAGGCATCACTATAGATAGTGAAACCCTGTGTGGGGTCCGGGATGGTCAACACGGGTGCCGTCGTAAGCCTCGCTTTGAGCTCCTGGAAGCTCGACTCGCAACGACTATCCCACTCAAATTTCACCGACTTCCTCGTCAGACGAGACAAGGGCAGGGCAATCTTCGAAAACCCCTCGATGAAGCGTCTATAATAGCCTGCCAAACCGAGAAAACTCCGAACCTCGGTGGCATTTCTCGGCGTCGACCAGTTCCTAACGGCTTCAATCTTGCTCGGGTCAACCTCAATCCCTCTGGAGGTGACAATGTGGCCTAGAAAAGCCACTCGGTCAAGCCAAAATTCGCATTTGGAGAACTTGGCGTACAACTTCTCACGCCTAAGAGTCTCCAAAACTGTCCTCAGGTGCTCCTCATGCTGCTCCGGGCTGCTGGAATAGACCAAAATGTCATCAATGAAGACGATGACAAACTGGTCCAGGAATGGATGGAAGACACGGTTCATGAGATCCATGAATACCGCTGGCGCATTGCTCAAGCCAAACGGCATCACAACGAACTCATAATGGCCGTATCGGGTTCTGAAAGCAGTCTTGGCCACATCGGCCTCTCTGATCTTCAGCTGATGGTAGCCAGAGCGGAGATCGATCTTGGAAAATACACTGGCTCCCCTCAGCTGATCGAATAAGTCCTCAATTCTGGGAAGCGGATACTTGTTCTTCACCGTCAACCGGTTCAAATCCCGGTAGTCGATGCACATCCTCATAGACCCATCCTTCTTCTTGACAAAGAGGACAGGGGCTCCCCAAGGTGATACGCTCGGTCGGATGAAACCGAGACTCAAAAGCTCCTGAATCTGAGCCTTCAACTCCTGAAGCTCTTTCGGCGCCATGCGATACGGCGCTTTCGACACTGGTCCTGCTCCGGGGACCAAGTCGATGGTGAACTCCACCTGGCGGTTAGGTGGTCCTCCCGGGAGTTGGTCGGGAAAAACGTCCACAAACTCACGAACAATAGGGATATCTCTGGGAGACAGCTTCTCCGAAGATTCCCCAACGATGTTGACGAGAAATCCCTGACAATCCTCTCGCTGCATGTACTTCGTCGCTTTCGCCATGGAAATAACGCGCGGCAAGGTTCGAGACTTCGTCCCGAAAAACGTGATGTGGTCTCCCTCAGATAAGTGTAGCGTCACCTCCCGGTCGCGACAACGGATGTCAGCACGGTACCTCGCCAACCAATCCATGCCAAGAATCAGGTCGAAGTCATTCATATCAATCACGAACGCGTCTACAACTAGAGTTCGACCTCCGATATCAATGCTAAGGTTCTTGGCCAGGGAACTCGTAACTATCTTCCTTCCCGAGGCGAGACTGATCTCGAGAGGGTCGACAGTACTCACTCCCTGGGCTCCTAAGGCAGATAAGCACTTGGTCGAGACGAACGAATGTGTCGCCCCGGTATCGAATAAAGCGAAGATTGGAGTATGGAACAAGGACAACATGCCAGACATGGTACCTGGCTGCTCTGCGGCCTGCTCCTGGTCGAGTGCGAAAATATGAGCGGGTGCTCCACGCTGCTGCTGCTGTCCTGGGGGTCTTTGGGCTGGCTGTCTGGGTGCTGGCTGTCTCTGAGCTGGCTGTCTCGGGGCTGGTGGTCTCTGGTCCTGCTGTGGCTGAGGGCGGTCTGGGCAATCTCTGATACGGTGGCCTGGGCGGCGGCAATGGAAACATATGTCCTGCCCGGCAAGACACTCCCCGCGGTGCGGACGTCCGCAGGTAGCACAAGCCGGCAGGTCCTGTCGGGCTGGCTGGCCTCCCTGAGCTAGGCCTCTCTGTCTGCGGTTCCTCTTGTCCTTGCGACCGTCCCACTTTCTCTTGTTCGTCTGCTGAGCTGGCTGGGCTGGCGGAATAGCGGCTGGCTGTCTGGCTGGTGGCTGGGCACGGGTGTCTCTCAGAATGCACGCCTCGATCTGCTGGGCACGCTCAACAGTCTCGGCGTAGTCAAGGAAGCCATTGCTGGTGATCAAGAGTCTGATGTTGCTCCTCAAACCATCGAGGAACTGTGCTGCCTTCTTCTCCTCCGTATCAACAAGATGCGAAGCAAAGGCACTCTTACGAGCGAACTCGCGCTCGTACTCGTCCACTGAACGCTCACCCTGCTGGAGAGCGGCAAACTCCCGTGCCATCCTCTGCTTGAAATGGCGAGGATAGAACTTGTCCTCCAGTATCGTCTTAAACTGAGCCCATCTCATAGCGTCACGCTCATCCTCGGTGCGTAGACGCCAGTAATCCTCCCACCAATCTCCGGCGGCTCCCTCTATCTGCAGTTCGGCGCACGCCATCTTGTGCGCCTCAGAAATCCCCATAATACGGAAGATCCTCTCCATCTTCCGGATCCACTCGGCCACGGCTAACGGGCCACTCTCCCCAGTGAAACGGGGCGGATCATACGTACGGAATCGGCTGACCACAACAGCCTGATCCTGCTCAACTGGTGCCTGGGGATCTCTACGCGGTGCCATTCTGAAATTCGGGAAACGCTTGAATTGATTAGTATAGCCGATTAAGAAATAGCCATACTACTTTTGAAATAATAAGGAAATAATATCCGAAAACACCTAGCTTGGCTAGAGTTCCGGTATACTTAAACTTTCGGTGTTCTGGCCCGTAATGGAGTTCTGACTTAGTCTAGAGTCCTTGGACTTAGCTGTTCTAGAGTTCTGTCTAGAGTTCTTGTCTTAGCTTATCTTTCTAGAGTTCTCCATCTAGAGTTCTTTCTTTTCTTATAGGAGGATAGTTATCTAGGCCCCATACTTGAACTGAATTTAGCACTTGCAAAACTTAAACTGAGTCAGGTGACTTACCTCGGAGTCGGCGCGGATGAGCGTGGCGTGGTCATGCTTTTCTAAACTTTGAAAGTATGCAGAAACGCAAATCTGCGCTCTGATACCACCTTCTGTCACACCCCGCCTTACTACTAGCTTTGAAAATCAGAGTAAAATTTTTGTTTTTATTTTCGAAAGAACGTGCGAGCTGGGTTTTCGAAAATACTGACTTATTGCGGGATGTGGCAGATAAAAACTTAAACTGAAACTTGGGCTTGCCCACAGACATAACAAAACATGCAACCAAACTGTCCGCTCGCGGATTATGGAATTATACATGCATAGTCTGTACTGTCTCGCACTGTCTAGAAAACTCGCTGGCGGAAGCATCCGAAATACGAATACATAACATGCGTACATAAACTGAATAAAATACACATGATCATAAATCTAGGACATAAAAATGCTGGTAAAATATGTCCGACTCTCATGACCACGCTGCGCCACATCTGTGCTCATCCGGCACGCTCGACTCCGTCTCCTGAAAAACACAATGGGGGCGTGAGCAAACCACTATGCTCCGCAAAGACCAGTACTGAACAAAACATCATCTATAATAACGTATCATGAAACATAAATATATAAGAGCTGAAACTGTAAACTGATCTCTGATGTCTGTTCTGATCTGTGGTCAAAAGACCCTCGGCCGTAGCCGCTCGTGTGCACACGCCGATGGGGTAGAAAGGGCCTCGCCCCTCCCAACGGTCATCAGGTGGGTATAAAGGCCTCGGCCACCCAACCCGGAACTAAACTGTCTCAAACATACCTCTGCCATGGTACAGATATTATCTATGATGTGACATCCAGTACATGACCCCCACCTGAAAAACTTGAAATCTGGTATGCAAGTGCGGATGCTGGAGTAGCGGTCGGAGGCTCGACTCTCCTTAGGCTACATAAATATTTAAGCAAAATAATGCTAAGTATAATGCTCAGAATATTTAATTATATGCTAAAATGCTCGGACTTATCTACGCGATTAAACTGGACTGAATTGGCTCAGTAAAATACTGAAATTTTCAGAACTGGACGCGGATCAGAAATCACGAATCAAAACTGACTCGAACCGGCCGGTTCGCTGGCTGGCCGGACCGCCGGCTCGACTGGGCCGGGCGGTCGGGCTGGGTTCGGCTAGACCGGGCTCGGTCCCGTGCCGGGCCAGCTGGTGCCCGGGCACGGCGCTGGGCACGGCTGGTGCGACCGGGCTCGGTCCCTGGGGCCGCTGGACATGTCTTGGCGCGGACTGGCGCTGGTGGGCACGGCCAGGGGCTGCTGGCACGGCCCGGGCACGACTGGTGCCCCTCGGGTGCGTGCTGGGCACGGCCGAGGCTCGACTGAGGCGCTGTCGTGCGGCTGGGCACGGACAGGCACTGGCCAGACGCGGCTGGCACGGGGAAGGCGCGGACAGAGGCCCCTAGGGCGCTGCCGGGCCGTCCCGAGGACACTGGGCACTCGGGCATGCTGCTGGGACATGCACCGAGACCGACTGGCTCAGCTGACCCGGCTTGGATCAGCCCTGGACCTGGCACGAGGCTCTGGCACGAGACCTCGTGCGCTGGGCTTGGCACGGACGCTGCCGGGCGTCCCTGGGCACGCGGGTGTGCTGCTGGGCACATCCCGGGCCAACTGCGTGCTCGGGCGTGGCACTGGCACGACCCGAGGTCGGCTACGCATGACACGCGAGGCCATGCGTGCACTGAGGCTGGGACAGCGCGGCCAGGCGCTGTCGGGGTTGCTTGGGCGCGACGGGCGCCACGACCCCGGGTACGACGCGGACAGGCACTGCGGGCGCGCTGTCGCGGACACTGGTGCCTCGCGCACGCTGGCGCGGGCACGGACTGGCACTGGGCCGGGCACTGGCGCGCTATGTGCGCGGGCAGTGACCAAGGCCGGCCCTTGCCGGACCTCCGGCAACATTTCCGGTGACATGCAACTCCAAACATCATGATATGGTAAAATAAGCATAAATATCACATAAAACACTAGTGGACCCCGGGTCCACATGCATGATACTCGGGAGGGCCTAAATGGCACGCACGAGCAACTTAACGTCCGAACCAACATTCATAACTTACAAAACTACTCAGGGCCGAATGTTATACATGTAAATTCATGACTATAGAGGCTAAAACATGTGGCACATCTTGCATGCAATGAACTAGGGTTCGAGGGCCCATTTTAACATATTTTCGAGCATGATTTGACCAAGGAAATGAACTCCAATTATATTCAAATTTTTACACCATCAATGGCATGATATTTAAGGGTGATTTAACAAACATTTTCGACTTTAACATGCTTGGAACTAAAATTTCATTTTTAAGGCCATTAACTTCAAAAATTCGGAACTCACATATAATGACATGCATGGCTCGGTTTTTCTTCATGAAAAATCTTAAAATATCATAAAATAATTTTGGGAAAAAGTTGCCTCGGACTAACCTTCACCAAAATGCAAAAACGAAAGCTAGGGCTCAAACGGTGGCTAGCCGCGGCTTTGGGACTTAGGGTGGACTTAGGTTAGGTTTTGCTCGGGCCAATCAACTCCAAAAGGCTTAGAAAAATCTAAGGAACACTTAGATGCTGCTAGGCCTCGAGAGATTATGGCTGTAGGTGGCCGTAACTCGCTGCTCCTCCTTCCCCGGGGTGCTGGGCGCGAGCCAAGGGCTGGTTGCCTTAGATTGGGTTTTCTCTCTACTCCTCACTATATGCTCGGGCTTCAAGTGATCAAAGGTCTTAAAAGGGACTGAGGAAGGGTCCTTAAGTACTGGTTTGGGCGGAATTTGCTATGTGAGGTCAAAGGGGACCAAAACACATGACTTAGGCACCCACACTTAGGTATGGGGACTTGGGATGTCTTTGGTGGTTTTTGGCCTGACTTGCACGGTCTTAGAGACCATTTCATAGTATAATATTAGGTCACAAGGGGTCTGGTCAGGTTTGGAGGTTGCATGGGGGACAAGGACAAAGGAATCTTGAATATTTTAATGTGTGCACATGCTTCCCTTCATGCTAAACTCTAGTTGACTTTCCTTAACAATGCTTAGGGCCAATTAAGCTCAATTAGTCCCTCATTAAGTCATAATTACACGCATGAAATGGGTCATGAGGAAAGTGGGCCGAAAAATGGAGTTTTGGGCCTTGGAAGCTGGACTGGTCGCGCTGGGCGCTGGGCCTGGGCGCTGGGCACTGGGCCCTGGGCGCGGGGACGCGGGCTGGGCGCGAGGGCGCGGCTGGGCTGCGCGGGAAATGGTGCTGCTCGGGGAAAATGACTTTGGGCTGAGTTGCAAGGGTTGGGAAGGGCTTCCAACACTTAGAAAATTTTAGGGAACTTATGCCAAGGCTTAGGACAAGCCTTGGGCTCGGTAGGCACGTGCTTGGCACGGCACGAGGCGCGGGTGCGGGGCTCAGCACGGGCGGCTCAGGTGAGCACTAGGGCTCGGTTAAAATGATCAATACCTATACTTTGATATTATTATACACTTAGAAAAATATTCTAAGTATAAAAATACCAATGCTTGGCCATGCTCGGAATTTACCTGAAAATTTACTCGGAACCAAACTAGGGTTCGGAGTCGATAAATTCTCAAATTGACATGCTATTATTTATCAACCCAAATTAATGGATTAATCTTAACTTATACTTGAGATAGAATTATTCAAAGAATAATTTATAATGTTTGAGCATTTAGCATAAATAATATAACTCGATAATTTCTAAAAATTACAGATTTCACTTATAGTCGAGCAGTGAAATCGTTCTGAATATTATTACTGTTTTGGGGCGTTACAAAGATATTCAGTTATAAAGTCAAAATTAAGAGTTGTTCAAGGAGCAAGTCACACGAGTTGTGTGACAAGCCACACGAGTCGTGTGGATGGAGAAAAATATGAAAGTTAGCTTCGGCTTTTTCATACGAGTCATGTGACAAGGCAAACGAGTCGTGTGGAGTCACACGAGTCGTGTGACCTAGCCACACGAGTCGTGTGATCGACAGAAAGTTCTAATTATTGAGAATCCGATTGTGATCTCAACCAGAGGCCATTTTTGAGGATTAACTATGTATTTGAGAAGTGTACAAGTTAGTACATAAGAACAAGAATTGAGTTAATTGGCATAGTATAACTTGAGTTATAGATTTTTGAAGTTGAGCATGCAAGTTGAATTTTATGTTCACTGTTTTAGTTGTGACTTTAAATTCTAATAACTTGATGAATATGCTTGATAAAATTATGAAATTTTTATGACATGTTTAAATATGAGTTAAGAACATGACTGTTAAATTTCATGATTTAAAGTTGAGAAATGAATGAGTTAAGATAATTAGATGGCATATATGGAAAGATGAGTTTATATGCAAGAATATTCATTATATGTTCACGTTTTTAAAGTGAGATTATTATGAAATATTCTCATATAAAGTTTTAGCTTAATAGGTTGAGTATGCAATTTTATAAAGATTGTTTTAAGTCTCGCATATTAATATCATAATTAAGAATTATGATTAAAAGTTATATTGTATGAGTATTAAGTTGAAATTTTTAGTACCATGCAAGTTAAGATGAGTTTATTAGTTTATAAATCATGTTGATGATGTTGAAAAAAGTTAAGCATGTTTTGAGTTCATGTACTCAATTAAGTATAATGTAAAATTTAGTTATTTTCACACTCGAGTTATTTAAGTGACATGCGAGTATAAGCCAATATCTATGATTTTGAATACATGATTTATATGGGTTTAGTAATTGACCTGGAGGAAAAGTTCAAGAAAAGTTATGATCGATGACTTAATGTTCATTCGAGCCATAACAAGCCTATGGAATATCTTTAAGATTCGGATAAGTTATCAGTTAGAGTTAAGAATCCCACCATCTTATTGAGTATATGAGCATAGTACTTAGTATATTTGTTTATATTTTTATGTAGCTTGCAGATACAGCTACCAGAACATCACTTACAGTTTTCAAAAGTTTCAAAAGAAGAAAGGTGGGGACCCAGAGTGGGTATTACATTGAGTACGATATTGATATCATCCAGTTTATACGCTTGGGATGAAGGCCCTCAGTTGCCTTACAGTACATCCTAAGTTCTGATGGAGGCCGTTTAAGTTGCGCCTTAGAAATATCCATCAGAGTGTGCACACGTATCCGATCATATATCGGCCAGTTTAAAGATTCAGTTTCAGTACCAGAATAGATTTCTGGTTCCAATTACCGATTAGATATCGGTTACCGGTCATATACCAATTTATGATTATCTTTATTCAGTACTCATCCCCATAAGTTTATTTCAGGTAATAGGTTGAAGAGGAGGTGTGAGTGGAGCAGCGTTGGTGTGGATCATGGACTTAAACTGTGACGAGCTTTTATGTGGACATTTATAACTGTCTGTATAATTAATCAAGTTTTTAAGTATTTCCGCTATGCATATTAAGACTTGAACTTGCATTTTAACAAATTTCAGATTTCAGGTTTTCATCATTTCAGAAGTATGAATATGGTACAGTTAAATGCAAGTCTAAATAAATATGTTTCTTTATGTCTAAAGAAGTATTAGATAAAGTTTAAAGATAAACGGATTTTCAGAAAAGATAAGTTTAAGTAGCATCCCAAGTTAGTCGCAAAAGATTTCGAAAGATTTATAAGTATTTTCGAAGTAAAAATTGCGAAAAATTTACTCTGATAAGCGGGGTGTTACAGGTGGTATCAGAGCTAGAGTATAAATGCTCTGTATACTAAAAGTTTAAGTTTCTGAAAGAAAAGTTTTCAGAGAAGCCAAAGTTTGTATAGAAAGTTTCAAGAAAACCCGACCACACCTCGCTTACACCTCGCCGACTACCAGGTAAGTGTTGTTAAAAGTTTTTATAGAAGTTTTTTTATATATTCAAATTTAATATATGGTAATGCAAAACACTCCTACCGGCTTGAAATCAACTTGCCTCCTTCTTCCTCGCCGGTAGAACGCTGCGTTCCTGCACAGAACTCTCACACCGAAGGGGTTTTCCGGTGAAGAGCCTCCGATGCTTAAGTCAGTATGTGTTTGTTCAATTCTTCAAAGTAAAGAATGGATAAATCGTAGGCTATAAGAAAAGACCCACTCCCATATATATAGGAGTGAGATACCTGCCCTAGGAATTGCCCGGCTTTTGGTGAGCTGTCCTGCCTGTCCGTACACACATAGTGTGCGTGTGTCAGAGATTGTCAGAGGTGGTTTTCGCCACTATCACTCTGCACCAATATATTCTCGCCACGTGTCCTTCTGAGCTGAGGGAGATTATTCTTCTGCGCAAGCCGTTGGGATCTTCTAACGCCATCCATGCGCCTTCTCGCGTTCAAGCCACGCTCTAGATTGCTCTTCACCCGTTGAGTGTTCGATCTCCTCCCTTTTGGTCGATCATCCTCCTACCGATCCTGTTTTCTCCACTTCGAGGTTGCTCGACCGATGATGCAAACTGGTCTATTTCTCAGCTATATAATATCCCATATCAATATACATCTGAAAAATCTCAAAACTCGAAATCTGGATAACGAGCTCTGATCTCGGCCTCTCTCTCCCAAGTGGCTTCCGACTCGTCGTGGTGACTCCAACACACTTTGACGAGCTCTATATCTCTGTTCCTCAGCCGACGGACCTTCCGGTCCAGCACTGCTACCGGCTGCTCGTCGTACGTCAGGTTCTGCCCGACCTCTAGCTCATTAAAGTTCACTACGTGGCTCAGATCGTACACGTACTTTCTCAACATCGACACATGGAAGACGTTGTGTACACCCGAGAGCTCTGGGGGTAACGCCAGACGGTAGGCTGTTACGCCAACTCGTTCGAGAATATCGAATGACCTTATGAATCGGGGCTGCAGCTTTCCCTTCTTCCCGAATCGTACAACGCCCTTCATCGGCGTGACCTTCAGGAACACCTTGTCTCCCTGCTCGAACTCAAGCTCCCTTCTATGCTTGTTAGTACAGGCCTTCTGTCGGCTCTGTGCCTCTCTCAGCTTCGCTCGGATCTCGGCTACCTTCTGTACCGTGTCCTCGATCAACTTGGGACCGAGAACCTGTTTCTCACCAACTTCATCCCAATAAAGGGGTGAGCGGCACTTGCGACCGTACAAAGCTTCGAACGGCGCCATCTTGATCGACGAGTGATAACTGTTGTTGTAGGCAAACTCCACAGTGGGTATCAACTCCTCCCACGAACCACAACGCTCTAGAACAGAAGCTCGAAGCATGTCCTCAATCCGTTAGTCTGTGGATGATATGCAAAGCTAAACTTCAACTTCGTCCCCATGGACTCGTTCAGACTCTCCCAAAAATGGCCTGTGAACTGGGGATCACGATCTGATATAATCTCGGTAGGAACGCCGTGAAGTCGAACGATTCCCTGGAGGTACGTTTCGGCTAACTGCTCCATGGACATGTCCATTCTGACGGGCATAAAGTGGGCCGACTTCGTTAGTCGATCTACTATAACCCATACCGCGTTGTGGCGCTTGGACGACATCGGTAATCGCGTGACAAAATCCATGGTCAGCTTCTCCCACTTCCACTACGGGATCTCTAAAGGCTGCAAGAGACCCGGTGGAACCTTGCGACTCGCCTTTTACTTGCTGGCAAATCAAACACTTCTCAACAAACTCGGCGATGTCTCGCTTCATCCACTTCCACCAAAACGACCCTTTCAAGTCGTGATACATCTTGGTGCTATCGGGGTGCGCCAAGTATGGAGCACTGTGCGCCTCTGTCAAGATCTCCTTTTTCAGGACCTCGACGTTCGGCACAACGATCTTTCCCTTGTACTCTAAGGCACCATCTATGCCTCGGTAAAAACCCTCTACTCCTCCGGCATGAATCTTTGCCCCCATCGAGCGGATGAACTCGTCAAAGGCTTGATCCCTCCGGATCCTATCTCGTAGCGTGGGCCACAACTGGCAACTTAAGTGGTGACTCGACCATTTCTAGCTGCATCCGAGCGAACTCATGAATCAATTGACGCTGCTGAGTGATCATACAGGTCAGTTCGCCCTTTCCCTTTCGACTAAGAGCGTCGGCAACTATGTTCGCCTTACCCGAATGATAGTTAATGGTACAGTCATAATCTTTCACCAGCTCCAACTGTCGCCGCTGGCGCATGTTGAGCCCCTTCTGGGTGAAGATGTACTGTAAGCTCTTGTGGTCTGTATAAATCTCGCAATGTCCCCCGTACAAATAGTGTCTCCAAATCTTCAGGGCGTGAATCACTGCTGCCAACTCAAGATCGTGAGTAGGGTAGTTCATCTCGTGCGGCTTTAGCTGACGGGAAGCATAAGCCACAACCCTGTCGTCTTGCATCAGAACATAGCCTAGACCCTGTTTCGAGGCATCACTATAAATAGTGAAACCCTATGTGGGGTCCAGAATAGTCAACACGAGTGCCGTCGTAAGCCTCACTTTGAGCTCCTGAAAGCACGACTCACAACGACTATCCCACTCGAACTTCACCTACTTCCTCGTCAAACGAGACAAGGGTAGGGCAATCTTCGAAAACCCCTCGATGAATCGACGATAATAGCCTGCCAAACTGAGAAAACTTCGAACCTCGGTGCTATTTCTCGGCGTCGACCAGTTCCGAACTGCTTCAATCTTGCTCTGGTCTACCTCAATCCCTCTGGACGTGACCATGTGGCCTAGAAAAGCCACTCGATCGAGCCAAATTTCGCACTTCGAGAACTTGGCGTACAACTTCTCATGCCTAAGAGTCTCCAAAACAGTCCTCAAGTGCTCTTCATGCTGCTCTGGGCTAGTGGAATAGACCAAAATGTCATCATTGAAGACGATAACAAATCGGCCTAAGAACGGATGGAAGACACGGTTCATGAGATCCATTGTAATGCCCCATTTATTTGTGGTTTATTTGAAGTATTATTATTATTATTATTATTATTATTATTATTATTATTATTATTATTATTATTAATTATTGCTTTCCAATTTGAATGACTAAATGTTATATGTCTAATTGCCAATTAATTTCTAATTGTATATTTTGATTAATAATATTAGTATTTTAAAATCAATGTGCTTATTTAATTTATATTGTCCGGAGTTTTGTTTATTTGTCGTGCGATCGATTTGAGCTGTCGAAATTAGTAATCGGAGAACCCGAGCCCGAGAGCTGTATTTATTTTCGTGTGATTGAATTGGGCCCGAGAGCCGAATTTATTAATCGTGCATTTTAATAGAGCCCGAAGATACCGGCGTGAACCGAACCCGAGCCCGTGAGCCGATTCATTGTCGCGAACCAGCCCAATCAACCGGCCCAATGGCCCAAATCCAGTTATCCTAAATCTCGTGCGTGTGTGAGCGTGTAAAACTATCTTGACAATCAAGAATAGTCAACCTAGAGCATATACATATATATAATTGTATCTACCTCTCTAGTAAAAAATTTCTCCTCACGCCGCAGCCTCAATCTCTCCTTCTCTCTTGAAGCAGATCGCACAGCTTCCTTTTTCTCCATAATATGCTCTCACCTTTCGCCAGAATCCTCTCAACCCGCAGTCTTAAATCCCTCGACATCTATCTTCTCGATCTCGACGGAAAACGAATCTCACGATCCTCATGGTTTTCATCCTCCTCCCTTGAACTCGCGCGGAGCCTTCTCCGCCACGATCAGAAGAAGACCCGTCGCCATCTCTCCCTCGTTTTCCGATTGCCGCCACTGTCCCTGCAAGTCGGCATCGTCACCTCACCGCGACCACCTCTTTTCCGGCGAGCAGAACCACCGGGAACAGGCCCCAACTCGGCGCCGTGAAGAAATCCCGCAACCCACCTCCACGAGCCCGTCGCGATCTGCAACTTCCGGCGAGACCACCCAAGCGAGCAGCCCCTACACGGCAGCACCTCCGCGGGCCACAGTCCTCGATCCCGTCACGCTGTGCTGCTCCTCATCGGGCCCCTACTCCACCTCGCAGGCCCGTTTCAGCTCCTTCTCGAGCCGCCGCTTGAGTCGCTGCTTCACCGGTGAGCCGCACGTGACCTGTCGAGCCCGACGTGCACGAATCTCTATCCCTGTCAGCTCTTTCTTCGCGAGACCACGCTTGCCGTCGAGCTCGAGCCCGCGAGTTCGCCTCGTCTTTTTCGTTCCGTTTTCCGAGCTCTTTCCCGAGAACGGTACCTAGTCGATTTCGTCTCGTTTAATCGTTTATGCTATTTTTGTATATGTGTGATTTGCGAGACGTGAATATTGTGCGTTAATGTGTTCGTTGTGATTTTATGTAAGAGTTATGATTTTATGTGCCGTATATGTGTTCGGGACCTCTTCGATTTTCTCAAGAATCAAACGAGACCTCGAAAGTCATGTAAGTCGGTGGATATTGGAACAATGTCGAGCCCTTGGTCTTATGAGAAGGCCTCGGACGAGAATTTTCGTGTTTCAGATTAATTGTCAAAATTGTCTAGCTTTATTGTCGCTGTTTTGGTATTTGAATTTTTAAACATAGCTCGCTGCTCGAAACGACTTGAAATTTTTAGGGTGATGTTCTCTGTTCAATACTAGCCTTGTGTAAAAATTTCGTGATTTTTAGAAGCCTGTAGCTATTTTTAATAATTATAGTGAAATCTGATCAGAGTAGTGTTAATTGCATAATATATTCATTTGTGAACCGAATGAGATGAAATTCGAGTATGTCATGCCTCTGTGATGTTTATATGTTGTGATAAATGTTTAGAATTTTTGGACTAGGTTTGATAGGGTTAATAATTTAATTGGTGTTTCTGCCAGAATTTATTTTAATTGTGATAAATTGGTCTGAAGCTGAAAAAATTCAAAATATTTGTGGAGGTGCTGATTATGTGATGTTTATCATGCTGTAAAAAGTTTAGAATTTTTGGAGTTCAGTTACGTTCAGTTTTGATATAAATTCAAAAATTGGCTGAATGTTGTTTTAATTTTATAAATTCATATACTGAGTGTTAATAGTTGATATTTTTATGTGTTTCTGTTAACATTCTAAAATATTTTAGATAAAAATTTCAAGTCCTTAATCGTTCATTATCATGCGTTTCTAATTTAAGTTCGTTTTTGTTGAAAAACTTGTGTGAATTTTATAAAATTGGGTTTAATGAGTTTGAGGCTGAAACTGGGTGTTTTTACTAAATTCTAGGAGGTGAATTTTATGTAAAATTTTCAGAGCCTAACTCATAGGTTTGATATACCTTCTGATTCGAGTGTAATTTTGGAAATTATTTTTCTATATTGAAATTTGTTAAGTGTTGTTGACCAAATGTGCCATGTGTTTACTTGTGGCTCGTTTGTTTGTCTTTCACTTGCATTTATGTGAACTTGAATATGTGGTTTGATCGAGTCTAAGTCATAGTGTTTCCATATCCACAGAACTTCACGAGCCACTTGGTCGACTCGAGTTCGGCTAAGTCAATTTGTGAATTTTCTACTTAGGTCTAAATTAAAGTGTTGACTTTAGTATCTGGACTTATGTAGGTGTCTAGAGGTGTTGCCCACGCCTCATTTCGAGATTTGTGATTTGAACTGTTGCTGCAATCAGGTGGGTACATTTATGATGTATTCCATATTTATCGCACTTAATATTTTGTATAAATGCTTTGTTTTGAAAAATGATGTATGCGTGAGAACCCTAGTCTAAGTGTCCCGTATGTTAGTGCCTTTGAGGATGCATAAACAGTGAGAGGTCATCGGCCCGTAGATTCGGAGAGGTGACGCCCAGGTCCGTATGATATTCGTGAATGGGAAAAACATCTCTACTGTCTCCTGAAAAGGATCCCAGGCCCATAGCCATTCGGTGATGGGAAGGTTTCCAGTTACTTCCTTGCCGTGTGTGATCGGAAGGTTGTTGTATGTACATAGGAGGTTTGCGATAGGGCCAAGTAGGGAGTTACACTGTTGGATTCTATGCATACTGAATACTATGGTTATGATGGTTTAAAAATGTTATGCGAGATATACTGTGCGATAATGGTGAGCTTGTTGGTTATGCTCACCCCCATTATTTTTTTTTGTTGTGTTTTCTCTTCCTTTGCTTTAGGTTGAGACGAGCTAGAGGCGGTGGCGTAAAGACGAGCGTGATGGTGGTCATTTATTGGATGTGTCTTTTGCTTCCGCTAGATTTTATTTATGTTAAACTACTTGCTTTTGTTTTGGATTGTTAATGCTTCCGTCGATTTGGATTATTTATTTCTTCTCTTTTCAAACTAAGTTTAAGTATGCTGAACCTTGATCATGCTAGACCTTGGCAATGAATTGGAGACGTATGTTTTGTGGGATTGTTTATTTTGATAGCTCGAGCATGTGTAGGTTCTTAGTATTGTTGGATGTGTTTGTTTGCCGTTGTTAGAGAGTAGCGCCCGTTTCTCATTAAGTGATTTTAATTTGTTTTAAAAATAAAAAAAAAACTCTGATTTTTGTCAAATAATTCGGTAAATTCTTTAAAATAAAACGGGGCGTTACATCCATGAATACCGCAGGCTCATTGCTCAAGCCAAACGGCATCACTACGAACTCATAGTGACCGTATCTCGTTCTTAAAGTTGTCATGGCCACGTCGGCCTCTCTGATCTTCAGCTGATGGTAACAAGAGCAGAGATCAATCTTGGAAAATACACTGGCTCTCCTCAGCTGATCGAATAAATCCTCTATCCTGGGAAGCGATCATTGTAGGTGTAATTATAGGCGGGGAAAATGATGTCCTTTGAGCTGCTACCTGTTAGTACAATCATCTCTATACAGGCCTGAAAAATAAGCCACAAGCCCACAACTTATCATTTGGCTACAATTTATAGTGCAGCTAATTTATTTTTGGTATTATTGGGTAAATCTGACTGAAAAAGGCTTAGATGATTTCTGATGAGTTAAACTGATAGCTCTGTAGATACATAAAAAGTATGTCCAATCAAATGGCGCCACGTGGAAATTAATTTATTAAAAATCAAGTAATATTTTCTATTTATATTTTAGGAATTTCCATATATTTAATTCCTAAATTTAAATAGTTAATTAATTGATATTTTGATATTTTAATTCTTGACCAATCAAATAATGCCAAGTGTCAAATCTTATTTCTTGGTAAATAAATCATATCTTCTAGAATATCTTGAAAGATTTAAGAGGATCTAGAAGATCTTATGTGAATCATCATGGACCAATCAAATCGCGTCCTACGATTCTTAAATTTGGTAGGGTTCTCCATCCTAGACCTATAAATAGAGGCTCTCCCTAATGTCAAAAACACACATCATAATTCATATTCAAAGTTCAAGAGCTCTAGAGAATTCTCTCGACGAGATTCAAGTGTTCTTGAAGATTCAAAGGCGTTCTTGAAGATTCGAAGCAAGATTCAAGCGCATTCAACCTCAAGACTGGCGTTTAATCCGGAAACAAGCTGCAAAGCCTCCGAATAACGTTAGTAAATTCAAAACCGGCATAGAGAAGATTCAAGATCTACTTTGCGACGAAGACCAAGGATTCGTGTTCTTCGCATTCTTGGGATATTTCGACGTTTGATCTGAAATCAAGGCGTTGGCCCTCGGATCAACGTTAATTCAAGTCAAATCAAGTCAAGGAGAAGATCAAGCCGAAGATTTCGCTCCAAGACTTAAAATTGTTCGTGAGAAGAATCAGACGAATAATAGAGATTGTAACCCGCAATATTTATTTTGATTCGAGAAATTCATTTGAATAATAATTTTCGTGTTTAAAAATTCAATACACGAAATTTGTTGTAGACATCGAAATTTTAATATTTTATTAATTAATGTCTTTATTTATTTTTTGAACATAAATCCATGATAAATAAGATATATAATTAATAATGTTATTATTTCTTGTCCACCAAGTCAAATCTTAAGATTGGGAAAGAGATTATATCAAATCCTAAGATAAGGAAAGGGATTATATCAAATCAAGAAGGATCAATCAAATTGATGTCTTCTTCTCCAAGACTCTCTCTCTCCTAAATCTATAAATAGGGCTCTCCTCAAAGTCACAAATCACACCTCAAAGAATCAAACACCTAAAAAATCAAAAGTCTCAATTCAAAGAGCTCTCAATAATTCTCTTGAAAGATCCAAAGGTGTTCTTGAAGATCCAAAACATTCAAGCCGAGTTCGTCGAGAAGTTCAAGCAACATAGCGTTTGATCGGGGAAAAAGCTCTCAAGCCCTCGAGTCAACGTTATTCAAGTTCAAATCCGTCTTCTAGAAAGATTGAAGAAGAAAGTCCTCCAAGAAGTTGTCTTCAATCAAATCAAGTCCTAACGTTTAATTCGGGATCAAGTCATTCGACCCCCCAAGTAACATTAGACACATTCAAGCTCAAGCCTGAAGAAGATCCAACCGTCAAATCCATCTCCAAAGATCCAAATCCAAATCCATGAAGAGAAGAATCAGAGGAATAATAGAGATTGTAACCCGTTATATTTATTTTGATTCTTGAAATTCATTTGAATAATATTTTTCGTGTTTAAAAATTCAATACACGAAATTTGTTGTTACAAATTTTTAGCACGCCCAGTGGGACTCGAAATAAAATTTGTTACAAATTTTTGGCACGCCCGGTGGGACATCTCTACCTCTCATCTCTTCTCTTCAACCAAGTTCGAGGATCTTTTAATATGGATGAAAATTTTTTTTGAAGAGGATGTACAAGGGGGCAACTAAGAACGATGTCTCCTCAAATCATAAAGCCGCCAAAATTCGTCGACGTCCTCAGATTCATGCAAATGGAGGAAACAAAAGTGGTCTTTCATATTCTTCTCAAATTCCATGGGGGCAATTTACATGAAGAGCTCCATCAAATTCTCAAATTCAAATGCTCCTTGATATGAGCCTAAACTATCTACATATTCAAATGCTCCTTGACAAGAGCCTAAACTATCTACATTTCTCCTTGATATGAGGCTAAACTATCTATATGACTCCTTGACACGAGCATAAAATGTCTACATATCAAGATCTCCTTCATACGAGAATAAAAGGTTTACATATCAAAGTTGAAGGCTCCTTGACACGAGCATAAAATGTCTACATATCAAGATCTCCATGACACGAGAATAAAAAGTCAACATATCAAGCTTGAAGGCTCTTTGAAACGATCATAAAATGTCTACATATCAAGATCTCCTTGACACGAGCATAAAATGTCTACAAATTTGAAGGCTCTTTGATACGAATATAAATTGTCTGTCAAATCAAATCAAGACTCTTTGATACGAGTTTAAACTATCTACAAATAATGTCAAATCAAGAACTCCTTGATACGAGTATAAACTCTCTGTCAAATCAAATCAAAACTCCTTGATACGAGTTTAAACTATCTACAAATCAAGTCAAATGAAGAACTCCTTGATACGAGTTTAAACTATCTACAAACCCAAGTCGAAGAACTGCTTGATACGAGTCTAAACTATCTGCATATCTCAACCAATTTCAAAACTTTGAGACTCATTCACTACCAAGACATTTTTTACGGTGAACAAGTCTCAAGGGGGCATTTGTAGACATCGAAATTTTGATATTTTATTAATTAATATTTTTATTTATTTTTTGGACATAAATCCATGATAAATAAGATATATAATTAATAATGTTATTATTTCTTGTCCACCATGTCAAATCTTAAGATTGGGAAAGAGATTATATTAAATCCTAAGATAGGGAAAGAGATTATATCAAATCAAGAAGGATCAATCAAATTGATGTCTTCTTCTCCAAGACTCTCTCTCCTAAATCTATAAATAGTGCTCTCCTCAAAGTCACAAATCACACCTCAAAGAATCAAACACACACTTCGAGACTATAATGTCTAAATAAATTTTCTCACTTCTTTGAACATTTATCACTTAAATGTTCATAGATACTTAACCACACTTCGAGACTTAACTTGTATCAACTTATGCTAAGGCTTAATATTATGATCTTATCTTGATGACTTAAACACTTAGAAAAATTCTAAGTATTTAGTACTAAGGCTCGGCTATTTCTTAATTAAGTTCAACTCATGACCGAACATACTTGGGTTCAGTTCACTACTTATCTTAAACGATTAATCAAAATATACTCAATTTCGATTATTCGTCATCTTATATTAATTAATCCCGTCTTATAAATCCATTTATAAAAATAAACAGACCGGAATTAATTAATTACTGAACTGGCTCGATTACTGAATAATATTGAACCGAGAATACTTTCGACTTAAAGTCGAATTCTTAACTGAATAACTTAATAACTGGCTCGGAACTAGGAACGAACATTAATAAAATTAATTAGTTCATACTTAGAATAATTACTTTTATTAATTACTGAATGGGATATTACAATCTACCCCCCTTAAAACTATTTTCGCCCTCGGAAATACTGAAACTGAGATACATACCTTCAGAGTACATATCAAAACTCAAAGTCTGGAAAACGAGCTCTAATATCAGCTTCTCGTTCCCAAGTGGCATTTGACTCTCCGTGGCGATTCCATCTAATACGAACAAGGGGAATATCTCGCTTCCTGAGCCGATGAACCTTTCGGTCCAAAACTGCTACCGGCTGTTCCTCGTAAGTTAGATCAGGCTGAATCTGAATCTCATTGTGCTGAAGCACATGCTCTGGATCGCTCACGTATGCACGTAACATCGATACATGAAAAACATTATACACACTTGACAACTCAGGAGGTAAAGCTAAACGATAAGATACTTCTCCAACTCTTTCCAGAACTTCAAATGGACCTATATAACGAGGATGCAACTTGCCTCTCGTCCCAAAACGAACGACACTTCTCATTGGTCGAACTTTCAAGAATACTTTATCTCCTACCTCGAACTGCATCTCTCTTCTATGCTTATCGGCTGAAGACTTTTGCCGACTCTGAGCAGTCTTTAGCCTTTCTCGAATCCAGGCTACTTGCTCAACTGTCTCCTCGATCATCTTTGGACCAAGGACTCGTCTCTCTCCAACATCATCCCAATAAAGGGGCGAACGACACTTACGGCCATAAAGTGCTTCGTAAGGAGCCATCTGAATTGATGCGTGGTAACTATTATTGTAGGCAAACTCTACTAATGGTAACCACTTCTCCCACTTGGCACCTCTATCCAGAATACAAGCTCTGAGCATATCCTCGAGCGTCTGAATAGTCCTTTCGGACTGACCATCTGTCTCTGGGTGATAAACTGAACTAAACTTCAATTGCGTGCCCATTGCCTCATGCAAACTCTCCCAGAATCTGCTAGTGAATCTGGGATCTCGATCTGATATGATCGTAACAGGCACTCCATGGAGTCGAATGATTCCACGAGTATAAATCTCAGCTAACTTGTCCATTGACATGGTCATTGTCACAGGCATAAAGTGGGCGACTTTCGTCAATCTGTCCACTACTACCCAAATCGCATCATGCTGCTCAGATGACTTAGGTAGACCTGTAACAAAATCCATGGTAACTTCTTCCCATTTCCACTTTGGAATTTCAAGTGGTTGTAACAGACCTAATGGACTCTTGTGCTCGGCCTTAACTTGCTGACAGACCAAACACTTATTTACAAAGTCTGCTACATCTCTCTTCATCCCTTTCCACCAAAACGACTCTTTCTAGTCGTGATACTTTTTCTAAATAAGGCGCACTGTGTGCTTCTGTCAAGATCTCCTTTCGCAAGGACTCGACTTTCGGCACAACAATCCTGCCTCTGAACTCTAAGGCTCCATCCTTTCCTCGGTAAAAGCCTTTTACTCCTCCGGTATGATCTTCTATCTTTCGAATAAATTGATCGAAAGTTTGCTCTCTCCGGATTCTATCTCTCAACATTGGTTGAATTTTCATTGAGTTAACACTTCCTATAATCTCTTTAGGAAGTGACTCAACTACTTCAATTTGCATCTGGGCGAACACTTTAATGAGTTGTTTCTGTTGAGATATACAACAAGACAACTCACCCTTCACCTTATGGCTTAGGGCATCAGCTACAACATTAGGTTTTCCCGGATGATATTGAATAGTGCAATCATAATCTTTCACAAGTTCTAGCCATTTTCTTTGGCGCATGTTGAGCTATTTCTGTGTGAAGATATATTGCAAACTCTTGTGATCAGTGAATATTTCACACCGGCCACCATAGAGATAATGCCTCCAAATCTTGTGTGCATGAACTACTGCTGCCAATTCTAGATCATGAGTTGGATAATTCTGTTCATGAGTCTTCAATTGTCGCGAAGCATATGCAACAACTTGACCATCTTGCATAACTACACATCCAAGACGCTGCTTTGAAGCATCACTATAGATAGTGAAACTTCTAGTAGGATCTGGAATAATCAGTACTGAGTCGTTGTAAGCTTCTTCTTAAGCTTTTGGAAACTCTCTTCACAACGATTTGTCCATTCAAACTTCACAGATTTTCTTGTTAGATTTGTCAAAGGGAGAGCAATCTTCGAAAACCCCTCGATAAATCTACGATAATAACCTGCCAATCCAAGGAAACTACGAACCTCAGACGAATTCTTAGGTATTGACCAGCTCTGAACTGCTGCAATCTTTGCAGGATCAACTTCTATGCCTCTTTTCGTGATAATATGGCCTAAAAACGCCACTTTCTTTAGCCAAAACTCACACTTAGAGAACTTGGCATATAACTTCTCTCGTCTAAGGGTACCAAGAACAACCCTTATATGTTGCTCATGTTCTTCCATACTCTTGGAATAGACCAAAATAACATCAATAAAGACGATAACAAATTGATCTAAATACTGATGGAATACCCAGTTCATTAAATCCATGAACACTGCTGGTGCATTACTTACTCCAAATGGCATAACCGTGAACTCGTAATGACCATATCTTGTTCGAAACGCAGTCTTTGCTACGTCAGATTCTTTAATCTTCAGTTGATGATAGCCTGAACGTAAATCTATCTTAGAAAATACGCATGCTCCTCTCAACTGATCGAACAAATTATCTATTCATGGGAGTGGATACTTGTTCTTTATCGTTAATCGGTTCAAATCCCGATAATCGATACACATCCTCATGGATCCGTCCTTCTTTTTGACAAATAGAACAGGTGCTCCCCAAGGGGAAACACTTGGTCTAATGAAACCAAGCTTCAACAACTCCTGGATTTGAGTCTTCAACTCTTGTAACTCCTTTGGTGCCATTCGATATGGTGCCTTCGACACTGGTGCTGCTCCTAAAACAAGGTCAATTGTGAACTCCACTTGTCTGTTGGGTGGTCCTCCGGGTAATTGATTCGGAAACACATCCACAAACTCACGAACAATTGGAATATCATGAGATGTTTGTGCTTTCGAATCATTTTCGACAATGCTCACCAAATATCCTTGGCAATCCTCCCTTTTCAGAATCTTTCTCGCCTTCGCCATAGAGATTACACGTGGTAGGGTTCTTATCTTTGAACCATAGAAAGTAATTTGATTACCTTCTGGAAGATAAAGAATTACCTCTCTCTCATGGCAACGAATATCAGCTCGATAATTCGTTAACTATCCCTCATTTCGATAACATACGCCTCTAATCTCAAGATTTTTCCTCCAATATTAACACTAAGGTTCTCTACCTTAGAGCTTGTCTCTATTTTCCTTCCTGAGGCTAAACTTACCTCAAGAGGGTCAATAGTGTGAATAATCTTAACTCCAATTGCGTCTATACATCTCTTTGACACAAATGAATGTGTTGCTCCAGTATCGAATAATGCAAAAATAGGCATTTCATTTAAAATAATCATCCCAGACATCGTACCTGGGTTCTGATCAGCTTCAACTTGATTAATAGCATAGACTTGGGCTTGTTGTCCTCCTCCCCTCTGCTGCTGAGGTTGCCCCTGAAGCTGCTGCTGCTGCCTATCTGGACAAAACTTCATGCCATGCCCAGGCTTTCGGCAATGGTAGCATACATTTTGTCCAGCTAGACATTCTCCTCTGTGATACTTTCCACAGGTGGCACAGGCTGGAACCCGTTCACCTTGCTGCTTCTGCTTATTTTTGTGGTTATTCTTGTGACCTTTCCACTTTCTCTTGTTCTTCCCATTCTTTTCTTGTTGAACAGGTACCAACTGAGCTGGTGGTACTGCTGTAAATTGTGATAATGGCTGTATCACAACTTGATTATCTCCCCTCTTGAAACTAGCCTCGATCTCATGAGCCTTGGCCACAATATCAACATAAGTCTGAATATTGTGTCCGGCGACATGATGATGGATCGAGGGTAGCAGGCCATCTCGGAAACGTCTCGCCTTCTTTGCCTCCGTCTCCATTAAATTGGGAGCAAAGGATCCCAACCTAGTAAATTCTCGTTCATACTCATCTATTGAACAATTTCCCTAGACTAGCGCCAGGAATTGACGTTCCATCTCAGCCTTATAGTAGTCAGGGTAGGACTTATCATTCATCATCTTTTTGAACTGGGGCCAAGTGAGATTCTCTTTCTCAACAGGACGCATGCCCCAGTAAGAATTCCACCAGAGACGAGCATCTCCAGTCACTGGCAACTGAGCACAGAGAATGCGATGTTTCTCCGAGCACTCAGTAATCTCAAAGATTGTCTCCAGACCTTGGATCCATTCTTCCACCAGACGAGGATCTCCTTGTCCAGAAAACTACTCAGCATTGTAGCCACGAAACTGGGCAACTACTTCTGCTGATGTCATCTCTCTTTGACATTGATTCACTCTTCGTGCCATCTGGATTATTAATCCCATAATAAATTTTAGCACAATTAGAAATTAAACAATAATTTCAAGATAAGCCATTATTTCTATACGAGTTACTTATTAACTAGATAACTCTGAATTTCTCAAATCTAATAGGGAGTAATATGATATTTGTTAAAATCTTTGATTGAGTATCTTTTCTGATTTCTAAAATTTGGATATCCGAATCCTATTGAGCATAGACGTAGTAATTTGCTTATATAAAAACTTTCATAAAAACTCTTAACAACACTTACCTGGTAGTCGGCGAGATGTGAGTGTGGTGTGGTCGGTTTTCCAGAAACTGTTTTTTGAAACTTAAACTTTTAGTATACAGAGCACTCGCTCTAGCTCTGATACCACCTGTAACACCCCGCTCATCAGAGTAATTTTTTCGCAACTTTTACTTCGAAAATACTTATAACTCTTTCGAAATATTTTGTAACTAACTCGAGATGCTACTCAAACTCATCTTCCTGAAAATCCGTTTACCTTTAAACTTTCTGTCTAATACTTCTCTAGACATAAAGAAAACAGATTTCCTTTAAACTTGCATTTAACTGTACCATATTCATTTTTCTCAAAATGGTATAAACTTGAAATTTGAAATTTATTAAAAATGCAAGTTCAATACTTAATGTGCATAGCGGAAATACTTAAAAACGTGGTTTATTATACAGACATATCAAATACTTAATAAATGTCAACATGAAATAAGTGCACGACCACCACCACCACATCTCGAGCTCACACCTCCGGCCCGACCCTGTTACCTGAAAAACACAATGGGGGTGAGTACTGATCCTCTTGTACCCCAAAATCACCCATACTAAAGTAAACAACAATAATAATACAATATCATGATCTTTGGTATATACCTGGACTGGAAATCTGTTCCAGTAACTTAAACTGAATCTGGCCGATATCTGATCGGATACTTGTGCACAATCTGATGGATATTTCTCAAGGCAACTCAAACGGCCTCCATCAGAACTTAGGATATACTCTGAGACAACTGAATGCCTCCTCATCCCAAGCTTATAAACACCCAGTCTGGGTCCCCATATTTCTCCTTTAAAAATCGTAAGTGTTGATCTCGAGTAGCTAACTCCTCAAGCTACATAAAAATATATAAACAAATATACTAATTACTATGCTCGTATACTTAATAAGATGCTCGGTTTCTCAACTCTTTCGAATAACTCATCCAAATCTTATAAAATTTCAATATTCATGCTATTGCTCAAGCTTAACTTTTCTTGATCTTTTACTCAATCAAATACTTAACCCATCATATATCATATCTCCCAAATATTATATATTGGCTTATACTCATTTTTCACTTAATTAACTTGAAAGTGAAAATAAACTCAAATCATACTCAACTTTTAATCATGATACTAATATGTGAGATTCAAATCAATCTTTATAAAATTGTATACTCAACATATTAAACTAAAACTTTGTCAAATTGTTCATCACTTATATGAGAATTGTTCATAATAATCTCATTTAAACAACTTGAACATATCATGAATATTCTTGCATATAAACTCAGCTTTACATATATGCCATCTAATTATCTCAGCTTATTAATTTCTCATCTTCAAATCATGAAATTTAACAGTCATAATCTCAACTCATAATTAGACATGTCATAAAAATTTCATAATTTTAGCATGCATATACATCAAGTTATTAGAATTTGAAGTTACAACTAAAACATTGAACATAAAATTCAGCATACATGTTCATCTTCAAATCTCTATAACTTAAGTTATACTATGCCAAATAACTTAATTCTTATTCTCATGTACTCCGCTTTTACACAAGAATTACTTATTTAAATCATACTTTTCCAGATTATTCATATCTACACCAACATCTCATCAAATCAAGTACATATATCATATAATTGATCTTGAACAACTTTATCTCTTTATATTCATATAATCAATTATAAATTTAACTTCTCAATCATCATATACATACTTATAAACATCTAAAATCATTATAAAAGTATGAACTTAAGAATAAAACTTTAAGATAAGTAAATTACCTCCTTCTTGCTAGAATCGTATATTGATTCTTCACAATTTCTATTACTTATCTCTCTTACACTCTTATATATCTTTTGGTACTTTTCTTTGGTGTGAGAACTCTGATTTTTAGGCCTCTATTTATGGCACAATTTGGCAAGACATCATAATGGAGTGAAGAAATGAACAAAATAAACAATTTAAACTTATAAACTTAATTAATCATAAACTATTTTATGATTAACTTGTATTCTTATCAAAACATAATTAATCATCAAAATGGGCCTCTATTCATAGCCATGAATGAGATTTTTGGTAGATAAAACTTATTCCACCAAGTTTAATATAATTCTCACCAATTGTTGAAAAAAAATGCTATCTTTAAGACTTAGCAAAACTTTGTTGTGATTTTCTCATCTCATTCTCACCAATTGATGACCAAAATTTCGTGCTTAATGTGATTTAATTGATTCCATATATTATTGAAAAAATGTCACCATTCATCATATAAAAATCTTTGGAACAAAATAATAAAAATAATAAAATCATCCTTTTTTTTATTACTTATGCATTTTCTTTCAAAATGGCTGACTTTTAAGACTCTTTTACTGAAAAGTAATGCTCATATACGGTCTTGGATCATTCTAATAAACCGAGAATAATACAATTTACGGAACTCAATTCGGACTTAAAACGAACGTTTACCGTAAAACTGAAAATTCTAAAATTTAAATTCTTTACTCACAATTTTTCTTCAATTTAATGAACATATTGCTTCTTAGGATCTAATATAATTATCTTGAAATATTCTACATTTACGGAACCACATTCGGACTTAAACCGAACGATTACCGTAAAACCGAAAATTCTAAAAATTTCGGTTTCTCTTAAAATAATTTAAATAGACTATAATGTCTAAATAAATTTTCTCACTTCTTTGAACATTTATCACTTAAATGTTCATGGATACTTAACCGCACTTCGAGACTTAACTTGTATCAACTTATGCTAAGGCTCAATATTATGATCTTATCTTGATGACTTAAACACTTAGAAAAATTCTAAGTATTTAGTACTAAGGCTCGGCTATTTCTTAATTAAGTTCAACTCATGACCGAACATACTTGGGTTCAGTTCACTACTTATCTTAAACGATTAATCAAAATATACTCAATTTCGATTATTCGTCATCTTATATTAATTAATCCCGTCTTATAAATCCATTTATAAAAATAAACAGACCGGAATTAATTAATTACTGAACTGGCTCGATTACTGAATAATATTGAACCGAGAATACTTTCGACTTAAAGTCAAATTTTTAACTGAATAACTTAATAACTGGCTCGGAACTAGGAACGAGCATTAATAAAAGTTATTAGTTCATACTTAGAATAATTACTTATATTAATTACTGAATGGGATATTACAATCTATCCCCCTTAAAACTATTTCCGCCCTCGGAAATACTGAAACTGAGATACATACCTTCAGAGTACATATCAAAACTCAAAGTCTAGAAAACGAGCTCTAATATCAGCTTCCCGTTCCCAAGTGGCATTTGACTCTCCGTGGCGATTCCATCTAATACGAACAAGGGGAATATCTCGCTTCCTGAGCCGATGAACCTTTCGGTCCAAAACTGCTACCGGCTGTTCCTCGTAAGTTAGATCAGGCTGAATCTGAATCTCATTGTGCTGAAGCACATGCTCTGGATCGCTCACGTATTCACGTAACATCGATACATGAAAAACATTATGCACACTTGACAACTCAGGAGGTAAAGCTAAACGATAAGATACTTCTCCAACTCTTTCCAGAACTTCAAATGGACCTATATAACGAGGATGCAACTTGCCTCTCTTCCCAAAACGAACGACACTTCTCATTGGTCGAACTTTCAAGAATACTTTATCTCCTACCTCGAACTGCATCTCTCTTCTATGCTTATCGGCTGAAGACTTTTGCCGACTCTGAGCAGTCTTTAGCCTTTCTCGAATCCAGGCTACTTGCTCAACTGTCTCCTCGATCATCTTTGGACAAAGGACTCGTCTCTCTCCAACATCATCCCAATAAAGGGGCGAACGACACTTACGGCCATAAAGTGCTTCGTAAGGAGCCATCTGAATTGATGCGTGGTAACTATTATTGTAGGCAAACTCTACTAATGGTAACCACTTCTCCCACTTGGCACCTCTATCCAGAATACAAGCTCTGAGCATATCCTCGACCGTCTGGATAGTCCTGTCGGACTGACCATCTGTCTCTGGGTGATAAGCTGAACTAAACTTCAATTGTGTGCCCATTGCCTCAAAACTCTCCCAGAATCTGCTAGTGAATCTGGGATCTCGATCTCATATGATCGTAACAGGCACTCCATGGAGTCGAATGATTCCACGAGTATAAATCTCGGCTAACTTGTCCATTGACATGGTCATTGTCACACGCATAAAGTGGGCGACTTTCGTCAATCTGTCCACTACTACCCAAATCGCATCATGCTGCTCAGATGACTTAGGTAGCCCTGTAACAAAATCCATGGTAACTTCTTCCCATTTCCACTTTGGAATTTCAAGTGGTTGTAACAGACCTAATGGACTCTTGTGCTCGGCCTTAACTTGTTGACAGACCAAACACTTCTTTACAAAGTCTGCTACATCTATCTTCATCCCTTTCCACCAAAACGACTTTTTCAAGTCGTGATACATTTTGGTGCTTCCAGGGTGAGCTAAATAAGGCGCACTGTGTGCTTCTGTCAAGATCTCCTTTCGCAAGGGCTCGACTTTCGGCACAACAATCCTGCCTCTGAACTCTAAGGCTCCATCCTTTCCTCGGTAAAAGCCTTTTACTCCTCCGGTATGATCTTCTATCTTTCGAATAAATTGATCGAAAGTTTGCTCTGTCCGGATTCTATCTCTCAACATTGGTTGAATTTTCATTGAGTTAACACTTCCTATAATCTCTTTAGGAAGTGACTCAACTAATTCAATTTGCATCTGGGCGAACTCTTTAATGAGTTGTTTCTGTTGAGATATACAACAAGACAACTCACCCTTCACCTTATGGCTTAGGGCATTAGCTACAACGTTAGCTTTTCCCAGATGGTATTGAATAGTGCAATCATAATCTTTCACAAGTTCTAGCCATCTTCTTTGGCGCATGTTGAGCTCTTTCTATGTGAAGATATATTGCAAACTCTTGTGATCAGTGAATATTTCACACCGGCCACCATAGAGATAATGCCTCCAAATCTTGAGTGCATGAACTACTGCTGCCAATTCTAGATCATGAGTTGGATAATTCTGTTCATGAGTCTTCAATTGTCGCGAAGCATATGCAACAACTGGACCATCTTGCATAAGTACACGTCCAAGACCCTGCTTTGAAGCATCACTATAGATAGTAAAACTTCTAGTAGGATCTGGAATAATCAGTACTGAGTCGTTGTAAGCTTCTTCTTAAGCTTTTGGAAACTCTCTTCACAACGATTTGTCCATTCAAACTTCACAGATTTTCTTGTTAGATTTGTCAAAGGGAGAGCAATCTTCGAAAACCCCTCGATAAATCTACGATAATAACCTGCCAATCCAAGGAAACTACGAACCTCAGACGAATTCTTAGGTATTGACCAGCTCTGAACTGCTGCAATCTTTGCAGGATCAACTTCTATGCCTCTTTCCGTGATAATATGGCCTAAAAACGCCACTTTCTTTAGCCAAAACTCACACTTAGAGAACTTGGCATATAACTTCTCTCGTCTAAGGGTACCAAGAACAACCCTTATATGTTGCTCATGTTCTTCCATACTCTTGGAATAGACCAAAATATCATCAATAAAGACGATAACAAATTGATCTAAATACTGATGGAATACCCGGTTCATTAAATCCATGAACACTGCTGGTGCATTACTTACTCCAAATGGCATAACCGTGAACTCGTAATGACCATATCTTGTTCGAAACGCAGTCTTTGCTACGTCAGATTCTTTAATCTTCAGTTGATGATAGCCTGAACGTAAATCTATCTTAGAAAATACGCAAGCTCCTCTCAACTGATCGAACAAATCATCTATTCTTGGGAGTGGATACTTGTTCTTTATTGTTAATCGGTTCAAATCCCGATAATCGATACACATCCTCATGGATCCGTCCTTCTTTTAACAAATAGAACAGGTGCTCCCCAAGGGGAAACACTTGGTCTGATGAAACCAAGCTTCAACAACTCCTGGATTTGAGTCTTCAACTCTTGTAACTCCTTTGGTGCCATTCGATATGGTGCCTTCGACACTGGTGCTGCTCCTGAAACAAGGTCAATTGTGAACTCCACTTGTCTGTTGGGTGGTCCTCCGGGTAATTGATTCGGAAACACATCCACAAACTCACGAACAATTGGAATATCATGAGGTGTTTGTGCTTTCGAATCATTTTCGACAATGCTCACCAAATATCCTTGGCAATCCTCCCTTTGCAGAATCTTTCTCGCCTTCGCCATAGAGATTACACGTGGTAGGGTTCTTATCTTTGAACCATAGAAAGTAATTTGATTACCTTCTGGAAGATAAAGAATTACCTCTCTCTCATGGCAACAAATATCAGCTCGATAATTCATTAACTAATCAATTCCAAGTATGAGATCGAAATCCCTCATTTCGATAACATACGCCTCTAATCTCAAGATTTTTCCTCCAATATTAACACTAAGGTTCTCTACCTTAGAGCTTGTCTCTATTTTCCTTCCTGAGGCTAAACTTACCTCAAGAGGGTCAATAGTGTGAATAATCTTAACTCCAATTGCTCTATACATCTCTTTGACACAAATGAATGTGTTGCTCCAGTATCGAATAATGCAAAAATAGGCATTTCATTTAAAATAATCATCCCAGACATGGTACCTGGGTTCTGATCAGCTTCAGCTTGATTAATAGCATAGACCTGGGCTTGTTGTCCTCCTCCCCTCTGCTGCTGAGGTTGCCCCTGAAGCTGCTGCTGCTGCCTATCTGGATGAAACTTCATGCCATGCCCAGGCTTTCGGCAATGGTAGCATACATTTTGTCCAGCTAGACATTCTCCTCTGTGATACTTTCCACAGGTGGCACAGGCTGGAACCCGTTCACCTTGCTGCTTCTGCTTATTTTTGCGGTTATTCTTGTGACCTTTCCACTTTCTCTTGTTCTTCCTATTCTTTTCTTGTTGAACAGGTACCAACTGAGCTGGTGGTACTGCTGTAAATTGTGATAATGGCTGTATCACAACTTGATTATCTTCCCTCTTGAAACTAGCCTCGATCTCATGAGCCTTGGCCACAATATCAGCATAAGTCTGAATATTGTGTCCGGCGACATGATGACGGATCGAGGGTAGCAGGCCATCTCGGAAACGTCTCGCCTTCTTTGCCTCCGTCTCCACTAAATTGGGAGCAAAGGATCCCAACCTAGTAAATTCTCGTTCATACTCATCTATTGAACAATTTCCCTAGACTAGCGCCAGGAATTGACGTTCCATCTCAGCCTTATAGTAGTCAGGGTAGTACTTATCATTCATCATGTCTTTGAACTGGGGCCAAGTGAGATTCTCTTTCTCACCAGGACGCATGCCCCAGTAAGAATTTCACTAGAGACGAGCATCTCCATTCACTTGCAACTGAGCACAGAGAATGCGATGTTTCTCCGAGCACTCAGTAATCTCAAAGATTGTCTCCAGACCTTGGATCCATTCTTCCACAAGACGAGGATCTCCTTGTCCAGAAAACTTCTCAGCATTGTAGCCACGAAACTGGGCAACTACTTCTGTTGATGTCATCTCTCTTTGACATTGATTCACTCTTCGTGCCATCTGGAATATTAATCCCATAATAAATTTTAGCACAATTAGAAATTAAACAATAATTTCAAGATAAGCCATTATTTCTATACGAGTTACTTATTAACTCGATAACTCTGAATTTCTCAAATCTAATAGGGAGTAATATGATATTTCTTAAAATCTTTGATTGAGTATCTTTTCTGATTCCTAAAATTTGGATATCCGAATCCTATTGAGCATAGACGTAGTAATTTGCTTATATAAAAACTTTCATAAAAACTTTTAACAACACTTACCTGGTAGTCGGCGAGATGTGAGTGTGGTGTGGTCGGTTTTCCAGAAACTGTTTTCTGAAACTTAAACTTTTAGTATACAGAGCACTTGCTCTAGCTCTGATACCACCTGTAACACCCCGCTCATCAGAGTAAATTTTTCGCAACTTTTACTTCGAAAATACTTATAACTCTTTCGAAATATTTTGTAACTAACTCGAGATGCTACTCAAACTCATCTTCTTGAAAATCCGTTTACCTTTAAACTATCTGTCTAATACTTCTCTAGACATAAAGAAAACAGATTTCCTTTAAACTTACATTTAACTGTACCATATTCATTTTTCTCAAAATGGTATAAACTTGAAATCTGAAATTTATTAAAAATGCAAGTTCAATACTTAATGTGCATAGCGGAAATACTTAAAAACGTGGTTTATTATACAGACATATCAAATACTTAATAAATGTCAACATGAAATAAGTGCACGACCACCACCACCACATCTCGAGCTCACACCTCCGGCCCGACCCTGTTACCTAAAAAACACAATGGGGGTGAGTACTGATCCTCTTGTACCCCGAAATCACCCATACTAAAGTAAACAACAATAATAATACAATATTATGATCTTTGGTATATACCTGGACTGGAAATCTGTTCCAGTAACTTAAACTGAATCTGGCCGATATCTGATCGGATACTTGTGCACAATCTGATGGATATTTCTCAAGGCAACTCAAACGGCCTCCATCATAACTTAGGATATACTCTGAGACAACTGAATGCCTCCTCATCCCAAGCGTATAAACTTAAACTGTATACATACCTCGAACATGATATCAATATTATACTCAATGTAATACCCAGTCTGGGTCCCCACCTTTCTCCTTTGAAAATCGTAAGTGTTGATCTCGAGTAGCTAACTCCTCAAGCTACATAAAAATATATAAACAAATATACTAATTACTATGCTCGTATACTTAATAAGATGCTCGGTTTCTCAACTCTTTCTAATAACTCATCCAAATCTTATAAAATTTCAATATTCATGCTATTGCTCAAGCTTAACTTTTCTTGATCTTTTACTCAATAAAATACTTAACCCATCATATATCATATCTCCCAAATCTTATATATTGGCTTATACTCATTTTTCACTTAATTAACTTGAAAGTGAAAATAAACTCAAATCATACTCAACTTTTAATCATGATATTAATATGTGAGATTCAAAACAATCTTTATAAAATTGTATACTCAACATATTAAACTAAAACTTTGTCAAATTGTTCATCACTTATATGAGAATTGTTCATCATAATCTCATTTAAACAACTTGAACATATCATGAATATTCTTGCATATAAACTCAGCTTTACATATATGCCATCTAATTATCTCAAGTTATTAATTTCTCATCTTCAAATCATGAAATTTAACAGTCATAATCTCAACTCATAATTAGACATGTCATAAAAATTTCATAATTTTAGCATGCATATACATCAAGTTATTAGAATTTGCAGTTACAACTAATACATTGAACATAAAATTCAGCATACATGTTCATCTTCAAATCTCTATAACTTAAGTTATACTATGCCATATAACTTAATTCTTGTTCTCATGTACTCCTCTTTTACACAAGAATTACTCATTTAAATCATGCTTTTCCAGATTATTCATATCTACACCAACATCTCATCAAATCAAGTACATATATCATATAATTGATCTTGAACAACTTTAACTCTTTATATTCATATAATCAATTATAAATTTAACTTCTCAATCATCATATACATACTTATAATCATCTAAACTCATTATCAAAGTATGAACTTAAGCATAAAACTTTAAGATAAGTAAATTACCTCCTTCTTGCTAGAATCGTAAATTGATCCTTCACTTCTAAATTCTTCACTTCTTCACAATTTCTATTACTTATCTCTCTTACACTCTTATATATCTTTTGGTACTTTTCTTTGGTGTGAGAACTCTGATTTTTAGGCCTCTATTTATAGGCACAATTTGGCAAGACATCATAATGGAGTGAAGAAATGAACAAAATAAACAATTTAAACTTATAAACTTAATTAATCATAAACTATTTTATGGTTAACTTGTATTCTTATCCAAACATAATTAATCATCAATATGGGCCTCTATTCGAAGCCATGAATGAGATTTTTGGTAGATAAAACTTATTCCACAAAGTTTAATATAATTCTCACCAATTGTTGAGAAAAAATGCTATCTTAAAGACTTAGCAAAACTTTGTTGTGATTTTCTCATCTCATTCTCACCAATTGATGACCAAAATTTCGTGCTTAATGTGATTTAATTGATTCCATATATTATTGAAAAAATGTCACCATTCATTATATAAAAATCTTTGGAACAAAATAATAAAAATAATAAAATCATCCTTTTTTTTTATTACTTATACATTTTCTTTCAAAATGGCTGACTTTTAAGACTCTTTTACTGAAAAGTAATGCTCATATACGGTCTTGGATCATTCTAATAAACTGAGAATAATACAATTTACGGAACTCAATTCGGACTTAAAACTAACGTTTACCGTAAAACTGAAAATTCTAAAATCCATGGCGGGCAAGGAACGGCAGGTGGCGCTTGCGGCTATTGTTTCGGCGGACGTCGAGGGCGTCCTTGTGGCGGTCGATGGCGGCGGTCTAGCCTTGGTTCTCCCCTTACCCGGCCTTCCCTGGTGTTTGAAAGGTCGGGTCCTCCGGCAGCGGCTGTGTGATTGCGGTGGCGCGGTGGCTCCGGTGTATGCGTGGGGGGGGCTGTGGAGTGGTCCGGCCGGGGTCGGGTCTGTGAGGTATTGGGAGGAGCTGTCGAGCTTTGTGGTCCGGATCTGGTTAGCCCATTAGGGGAGTTTCTGGATCCGATGTGTTTGGGCCGTAGATCTCGTGGTTTTCTTGGTATTTTGCGATGGGTGTTTGCTCGGGTGTGGTGCAGCTTGGAATTCCCGTCCGGTGGGGAGGGCTGTAGTTTGTTGCTTGTTTTAGATTTTTTGTTTTGTGTTTTGTTCTGTGTTGTGAGTGTGTGCTAGTGTTTTTTTCTCCGATTTAGGAGTGTGAATTCTCCCGTGGGGAGTATGTATTCCTCATTAGTGGGGCTTTTAGTTTTTTGTGGTTTTGTTGTGTGTTGTGGTCTAGGCTACCTATAGTGGTAGACCTCTCTTATTCGGCTATTGAGCCGGTTGTAATTATGTGTTTGTTTTTTTATGAAGTCTATCGTTTGAAAAAAAAAAAAA
>BKCP01005894.1:159577-231898 GCA_008636005.1 Striga asiatica | reverse complement strand
AAAAAAAAAAAATTCTTTACTCACAGTTTTTCTTCAATTTAATGAACATATTGTTCTTAGGATCTAATATAATTACCTTGAAATATTCTACATTTACGGAACCACATTCGGACTTAAACCGAACGATTACCGTAAAACCGAAAATTCTAAAAATTTCGGTTTTTCTTAAAATAATTTAAATAGACTATAATGTCTAAATAAATTTTCTCACTTCTTTGAACATTTATCACTTAAATGTTCATGGATACTTAACCACACTTCGAGACTTAACTTGTATCAACTTATGCTAAGACTTAATATTATGATCTTATCTTGATGACTTAAACACTTAGAAAAATTCTAAGTATTTAGTACTAAGGCTCGGCTGTTTCCTAATTAAGTTCAACTCATGACCGAACATACTTGGGTTCAGTTCACTACTTATCTTAAACGATTAATCAAAATATACTCAATTTCGATTATTCATCATCTTATATTAATTAATCCCGTCTTATAAATCCATTTATAAAAATAAACAGTCCGGAATTAATTAATTACTGAACTGGCTCGATTACTGAATAATATTGAACCGAGAATACTTCAACTTAAAGTCGAATTTTTAATTGAATAACTTAATAACTGGCTCAGAACTAGGAACGAGCATTAATAAAAGTAATTAGTTCATACTTAGAATAATTACTTTTATTAATTACTGAATGGGATATTACAGTATCGGGGACAATCGTACTCGGTTTTACATGAATTTGATGGCAATCAATAACTCGGTTAAAATGCTAGATTAACTAACTCATTTAGTGATTTAACCTCACTAACTCTCGTAATATGCGGAAAAACATAAAAGAGTATCTTAACGAGACAATCAACACATAGATAATACGTTTCCGAACATGTCTACTCTAAACGAGCCAAGTTCTACCAAGTTTGCCCCTCTAAGTTTTGAAATCGATTGTATAGATTAAAATGGTGATCAAGCATTCAATCATAAGATTAATAAGACTCGCAAAGATTGAGTAATTGACATACACATAAACAATAACGAACCGAAACGATTATCCTCTAACCCTAGCTAGAGGATTAGTTGTTCATAATAATCTCAACATAGACATTCACATAAAAATAAACCATTCTCAACATAAACAAGATGAAAGAAATAACTTACTAATAATGTGAAATCCAAGAGCAAATGCAAACTTAATCCAAGGTACACAATGTCTCCAATTAGTCTTCCAAAATACACCAAAAACCGACCCTTGCTCCCACTAGTGGAAAAAGCCACATATTCTGTAACTCACAGGTTCCGCAGCCCGCGGAGGATCCCGCGGCCCGCGGCGAAGAACAGCTCCGCGGCCGCAACTTCTGAGAGCAGAAGAATCCTTGCGTCTCGCGGTCCAACTCACAGCTCGCGACCCAGCTCGCGGCCCGCTACTCACCTCGCGGCCTGTAGTGAAGGAATTTCGATGACGCGGTTCTCGGGCTCGTGCACGCTCGTTCGGACTCGAAATTGCATTCCGTTTTTGCTACGTGTCGCTTACGAACCCCTTTATTTATTTGTGCTCTCAAACCAGTTTTCTCTGAAAAGAATACTCTCCCGAACTTCCAACCTATCACCATAAACGGCAAAACACGAAACAGAAAACAGAAAAATACACGAAATACTCAAAAAGACTCAAATAGGAAGAAAACACATAACCAAACACTAAACGAACTAAAAAATGAAAGAAACTACCTAAAATAGGGGAAAAGAAAAGAAAAACAAGCACGAAAAATACGACAAAAATGGGACAAACAACTCCTCCACATAAATGAGTAAAGACAATGGTTTCAAGCGAGACTAATCTCAAACTAATCAATTAAGTCAATAAGATTTCAAATGATCACAAGAACATACCTCGACTATTTTTTTTTTTTTTTTACGAAACGATAGAAAATATTATATAACAAAAACGCACAAATGTGCAAAGTACACAGCCCATGGCTGAATAATACAGCCAACAACTGAATAAAACTGGGAGGACAGGTCTAAAAGACCGCCTAGAGACGACTAGCAACGCTAGAAAAGAAACTCACAATAACACAACACCAACAACCTAACTGCGGAACGACCCCCAACGAGGTAATGTGGAACGACCCCCAACGAGGTAATGTGGAACGACTCCAACGGAGTAATCCCTTGCACAGGGGCCAAGTGACCCAGACCAAAAACACAAAAACAACACGGACACAACTAGACCCAATCACAGGAAATACAAAACAAGAACAACATAAATACTACAATAACATTATAGCCCTTCCCCGGCAAACTAGCAGGCCCAACTAGCAGTAAGCGATCGACCCAAGAAAGATACCGAGCTCAAGAAACCACTACCGAAACTGCAATGTCGCCTATATAGTAGTCGAACCCGAGCCCCGAACCAATTCCCGAATCAACCCATCTTCAACCGAGAGAGACACAACCAGCCCAAACACCAGCCCACCCGAACCCGTCTAACACCACTAGCCGAGATCAAGAGAACCGGAACCCCTGCCGCCTAACACCACTAGCCGTACAGAGGAGGGCGGTTCGATCTCTCAACCCCGACCGCCACAACATGATACAACGCAGCAGCCGGAGTCCCACGACACCCGATAACTCACGCGCCGCTCGAAACCACCACAGAACCTCGACTATTAACTTGGCTATTTTGAAAGACTCTCAAATGTAAAAGTATCTCATATGTGCCTCACTCCATTTCTTTTCACAAATATGAACAGGGAACGGTCACATTGGTCATCAATCGAGTTAATCATAAATTTGCCTATCATTTAACTATTACTCTAAAACAATCAAATTCATGCAATAGTGAATCAAGAGGACTTTTTAGGGATGTAGCTTAGGCTCTTTGGACCGGGTAGGATAAATATAGGCTAAAAATTGAATTTACTTCGTTCATTTACCTAACCATGAGAATAAACTTTTCCGGTTGTCAACATCCACCGTTTCCTCCCATATCTTCAAAACCAATACGCTATCCTCATTATTCACAATCTCTCTCTCTCTCTCTTTATATATATATATATATACAAATGACAACCTTAGGTTATTCATTTTCCTTTGGTTTCATTTCGGTTTTTCTTTTTTTTTTCTTTTATATAATATCAATATAAACAACACCGATACTAGTCACCTTCCAATCTCTACAATACCATTCGCAACTCCAAATATCATCATCACGGGGTATTTTAAGAAAGAATCAATACGGCTCAAAGGGGATGACTAGCGGATTTATTTTCACAAAAATAAGGGTAATACAAAGAATGCCTCAATCATATTCACATCGTACAAATTCGATTTATTTATTTCAAAGTAGACTCAAGGCAAATCCTATTGACAATGATTTCGACCAATATCACACAAGAAAAGAAACGAACATGGCTCAAACCTCACAAGGTCAAATAAATATCCAACAAAACAACCAAGCATTTAATCGAGATATATCACTTATTAACATCATCACAACTTTTTAACTCAATCAACCGTTATTGACTACTCCAACAATTCACCACAGTCCAAACTCAGAAGGACACAACATATACTCCTAAAAAGAAAATAAACAAAAACAATCCTAAAAAGAAAAACTAAGCCTGATCAACCACATAGTCACGTAAACACGCAAACCCCCCCCCACACTTAGAATTCGACAATGTCCTCATTGTCCATTGTCTATCCGAAGTGAAGAAAAGTTAAACCACACAATCAATCGACTCGAAAATAGAACAAACTGTACAAAAGGAAAGAGAAATGGAAAGAAAAACGTACAAAGCACAGTGACCCGATGGTGGTGGCTGTGGAGGATAGGGGGTACTCGATCCCGAACCCCAATAGGTGTCCCACTAGGTGAATCGCTGGTCCCAACAGTCCATGCGAGCGTCTTGCTGATCCTGGCGCTCGCGAATAGACTGGAGGCCGTCAGTGAAGCCATCGAAGTGGGAGCCCATGTTAGTCCACTGGTCTGCTGCTGGGTCTCCCAATGATTCCACTGAGTCGTTTGTTGTGTCTCCCAACTGGCCCACTGAGTGTTCTGTCGGCTCTCCAGGCTGGTCCACCTACTATCTTGGGCATCAAATTGGGTATGAATGGCTTGGATGTCGGATGCATACTGGTTCTGGAAAGAGGTCCATTGGTTTTGATACGTCCTGTGGTGGGCCCTCGATTTGGTGGTGCGGGGATGGTTCCTGGTTGGGTGGTGGTGGGAGAAGGTGGTCGTCATCCATATTCATCGGTTCATGCTCGTCGTCGTCAAACGATTGGCGGGATGTCCCGGATTGATCAATGTTAGGCACCAATTCCCTCGAGTTTGTTGAAATAGGTGTCGTAGGCCTTACGCTTCGTATACTCCCGAGGGGTGGTGCGGTTCTGAATGAGGTCGGTCTGCCGAAGCTCATGTTCATTAATGCACCGCATTGGCTCTCCCTCCACCGACCATGTCGCGTCGATAAAGACGGGTTGATTAGGGATTCCGAAGTGTTTGGCCAATGTCGTAACAACATGCCCGAGAGCCGGGATGCCACGTTAACCAAGTGCAATCTCATGCAGAGAGTCTTGTTCGCCTCCTTTTTCCCGGTGATGTTATAGCCTATGAATCTGTGTACAACGGCTGTGCCTAAGTCTTGAATGAGCCCGTTCAGCATGCCGCGTGAGTCCCAAGATGTATGAAGAGAAAGCTCTGTCCAAGTCTTCTTGGCGTTAAAGTCCGCCGGTTTGCTTCGCTTGCCGACTAAGTTAAACCCAAAGACCTTCTTCATCACGTCATTGTCCACCTTCACATTTTGCCTCCGCATCTGGCAAGTGAAATACTCATTACCATCGGCAAGCACAAACGTGCTAAAGAACTCGAGCACAAGGCTTCAATACGAAGGTTCTTCGATCTGGGCATAGTTGAGAAGGTTTAGTACCCCCCAGGTACTTCTTAACATCACTAATGATTCCCTGGCTCCTCAAAATGTCCCAGTCAATCGCCTTTGGCCGAACTAACTTCTTTTTTGAAAGACGCGAATAGATTTCGCCTTCCTTCCTTGAGTAAATAGGGAACGAAGCACCGTATTATTGTCGAAGGTCCATCCGATCACTTCCTTGAGGGGCATCGCGGATCCCTTGGCCCGAGAATTGGGCCAATTTCCGTTTCCCGTGATTAGAGGGGCCGCCTTGATCGGTATTCATTTAACGTCCCAACTTTTTACCCATGGCACTATCTCTTGGGCAATTCGATAAACACCTTGTGGGTAAGAGTTTGAGGTAGAGTGCTCAGGTGAAAGCAACAATGGTGAAACCCAATATATCTTCAACTTCAACCACAATAACTCACAAGACAACCACACAATTCAAATTCACTGATATGAAAGCAAAAGCCTTGATTATCGGAAGTGGGGGTGCTGAGTAGGCTCTGAGGAATGATGGAGTCGAGCTCGAAGGAGATTATGTGGTGGGGAGTAATCGGTGTGGTTGTTGTTCGTGGTCGGAGGGAACAATCACCGGCGAGAGTGGCTGTAATATCCCGTTCTTTTGTTAATAAACGTAATATTCTTAGTTCCGAGTTCGAATGATTTTTATTTTTATTAATAACGCTCGTTTTTATTTCTCGAGCCAAGTTATAAAGTCATTTAGTTATAAGTTCGACTTTAAGTCGGAAAGCGATTCGATTTTAATTTTATTCAGTAACTGAGTTAATTTCAGTAATTAATTCCGAACTGTTTATTTTTATAAACGAATATTAATAGCCGGGATTAATATTTTAAGTCGACGAGATAATCGTCGAAGTTTAGTCTCGATCGGAATCGAATATGTTCGATCATGTGCACTCGCGCTTATCAACTCGCGCCTAGCCCTAGTACCGTGCACGAGCATTTTCCGAGCCCTAGTAGTTCCGAGCCTTACTTAAGTTTATCCTACCCTTATAGCACCATCCTAAATATTTTTCTAAGTGTTATTCATTAAGTTAAGATCATATGTCAAGTCATATAAGCCTTAGGATTTCATTTGCTTGGCCCAAGGTTTTTCTCGCGCCCCGCTCGTGTGCACAGGCCAGCCCGCGCAGCCCAGCGCCCAGTCCAAGCCAATCCGCGCACCCAGGGCAGCCCAGTACCCGCGTCCAGGGCCCAGCGCTTGGGCAGCAGGCCCAGTTCGTCCCAGCTCGCGCCAGCCCAACTTTTACCCAAACCAAAGTGCTTCATTCGGCCCAAATGAGTATAAATCATGGTCAAAGTGACTAAAATACCAAGAAGTCTTGGAAAAATTGAGGGAAGTACACCTAAGGCCATGACTAAGTCAAAATATGGCCACATGTTTTCACCACAATTTTCCTAAGGCATTATTTACCTTCCACCTCCTTAGCCACGACCATATGACTTCGAAATCAGATGGAAATTAAGTCATTCACCTTAAAAATGGAGCAAACACTTAGTGGTTAGGAGAAAAACCGAAAAATAGCAACCGAGTTCGTGAAGGTTCGAAATTGGCACGAGATAAAGCCCTAGCGCACTTTTTCGAGTTCCTTTAAGGTTAGCTCGTGACATCTAATTTTATAGCTTTCTTATGATATATTAAGAATTATCATGCATAGAAACTCGATTAAACTTAGGTTTAAATAGGAGTTTTGAATTTTTGAATAATTAAGGCTTAAATATGGATTTTTAGTTTCAAGTGTGGTTTAGACGAAATGGATAGCTGAATAATCTTTGTAAATCATAACTTTGATGTTGGTAATAGATTAAATTAATTGGAGTTTATGTACTCGGTCATCCATGAGTCGAATTTTAGCTTATTTGCACATCCAAGTCACCATTAGTCTTACCCGAGTAAAAGTTAGTATTTTAGCTTCAAAAGGCATGATTTATATAGCTAATGATTCGGCCCTGAGTAAGTTTTGAAGTTGATGATGTTTGTTCGGTGGTTTTGGTGTCATATATGCTAAATAGGCCCTATCGGACCACGTCAAAATCTAACCGAGGTCTATCAGGGTTTCTTTGCATTTTTGAGCTTATTTCATTGAAAAATGTTAGTTTGAGTCATGTGTCCCGAGAAAAGTCACCGGACGGCCGGTAAGGTCCGGCCGTGGTTGCTGGCAGCGCACACAGCGCGCGTAGTGCCCAGGCCCGGGTCAGTCAGCGTCCGCGCGCACAGTCCCTGCGCCAGTAGCGCCCAGCGCGCGCAGGCAGCGCCCTGCAGCGCCCGGGTAAGCCCTGTCCGTGTCTGCCCGCGTCTGTTCGTGCCTGTAGGGCCAATACCCGCGCCCGGCTGCACTGAACCGTGCCAGCTGTGCCTGGCCGCGCCCAGACTTGCACCAGCGCGAGTCCAGCACCGTGCTAGGGCACCAGCAGGCCCGACACGGGACCGAGCCACGGCAGCTCGGGTCCGTAGTGTCCGCCCGGTTCCCGGTGAACCGATGGGCCAATGTAGGACCGGTTCTGTCAGTCCGGTCCAGTCAGAGATATTTTTTACTCGTATGAGCAGTCCAAGATATTTTCCCGATTTTTAATATTTTTCCGAGCCAAAAATTAGTCAGATTGAGTTATAACAATAAGTTCCAGACTTACTATAATTTTAATATGAACCCTTAGAGCGTTCTAATTAATCCAGATAAGTTAGAAATAAAAAACAGAGCATCTTAGCATTTTATTAAGTATTCTGAGCATAGTACTTAGTATATTAATTGCTTATATTTTATACAGTTTGACGAGACAGTTTTCAAGTTCAGCACTGCCATTTTCATTTTCAAAAGTACAGGTGGGATCCCAGACTGGGTATTACATTGAGTATAATATCTGATATCATGTTCGAGGTATGTATATATATTAAGTTTATCCGCTTAGGGTGGTGGCCGCTAGTTGCCATGAGTTTTTCCCCTATGTTCTGGTGGTGGCCGCTAGTTGCCTTAATATTCCACTAGAGTGTGCACATGGTTACCGGCCTAGTTTTCAAATTGCTGGGAGATTGAGTTACAGTACAGTTTCAGTTTCAGTTTATATATACTGACGATCATGATATTCTTATTATTATTGTTGTTTGCTTTAGTATGGGTTTCTGCGGAGCATTTTGCACTTTCGTGCTCACGCCCCACTATTATGTTTTTTTTTTTTCATGTTCGGGTCAGGCCGCAGGCGTGAGATAAGTTGCTGTGGTGGTGATGGTGGGTTCGGCTCTGTCTACCGTTTTGTGGATATTTATATATACTCAGTTTGTATATATTTTTGCCACGATTTACATTTCCGCTGACTTTATTTTCAGTATCAAACTTGCATGTCAGTTTTAAGATTTTATCGGATCTCTAGACAGGTCTAGTTGAGTTACATGCTAGTTTGATTAGATTATATATATTTGTTTTCTTTATGTCTAAACCGATAATTAGACCAAGATAAAGAAAAACAGATTTTCAAAATAGATAAGTTTAGTAGCATCCCGAGTTAATTTAAATGATTTCGAAAAATTTATATGTATTTTCGAAATAAGTTGCGAAAATTTTACTCTGATACTAGTAAGTTAGCGGGGTGTTACAGTTGGTATCAGAGCATGATTTCGTGTATCTGAATACTTTAGTAAGTCAGAAAGTTTTCAGAAAACCCGACCACACCACGCTCACGCCTCCCCGACTATCAGGTAACTGTTGAAATTTATTTATATGCAAATTTTACTAAGTCTATGCTCAGTAGGATGTCAGATATCCATATTTCAGAATCAGTATAGATGCTCAAATCAGTAATAGAAATTCCTTTAGCAGTATTAGATTTAAATCAGAAGTGAGAAGTCTAGTTGATATTAAGTTTATCGAGTTAATTTTAGTGACTCGTCAGGAAATTGGGCTTTATTAATAAATTAACACCTTTTCAGTTATATTATATTTTGTTTTGATCAAATTGTACGTGTGTCTGTTCAGATGGCACGTCGTAGAGACCAGGAACATCACAAAGTGCAACAGTCGACTGTAGTCGCCCAGTTTCGTGACTACAATCCTGAGAAGTTTTTTGGTCAGGGAGATCCTAGACTTGTAGATGAATGGACCCAGGGCCTCGAGATGATTTTTGAGGTCATGGATTGTTCTGAACGGCTTCGTATACTTTATGCCCAACTCCAGATGGTTGGTGACGCACGTATATGGTGGAACTCTTACTGGGGCATGTGTCCTGGTTAGAAAGAAAACTGCACATGGACTCAGTTCAAGGAGAGTTTACGCGAGAAATATTATCCTAATTATTATGAAGCTGAGATGGAGCGTCAGTTTCTGGCGCTAAAGTAGGGTGCTCGTTCAGTTGACGAGTATGAACGTGAGTTTACTCGACTCGGATCCTTTGCTACCTCTCTAGTGGATACGGAGAAGAAGAGATCGAGGCGTTTTCGTGACGGACTTCGACCAGAGGTTCGCCACCATGTAGCTGGGCATGGTCTCGGGTCTTATGCCGACACTGTTGCTCTTGGTCAGGAGGTTGATGCTAGTATCCGGATGGGTGTTGATCAGACCCAGATACAGCCTGTTGCTCAGCCATCCCCATTGCTATCAGCACAGCCAGTGCCTCTCCAACAGGCGAGAAACAAGGGCAAGAGGAAGTGGAGAGGTCCCAGTACGATCGGAGAGACAGGCAAAGACGAACAGGTCCAGCCAATCGGCAACAAGTCTCACCATGTCACACCTGTGGACGTATGCATCGTGGCGAGTGTCTTGCTGGACAGAATGTCTGCTATCATTGCCGGAGACCCAGTCATTCCATTCAATACTGCCCAGACCGATTACAGCAGCAGCGGCCACAGCAACAACCACAACTTCAATCCCGACAGTAGCCTCCGAGACAGCCCCAACAACCGAAGCGAGCGGGACAACAGGCTCATGTGTATGCTGCGGAGCAGGCTGAAGCAGAACAGAATCCAGGTACTATGTCTGGGATGATTATTCTTAATGGTGTACCTGTTATCGCTTTATTCGACACTGGAGCGACCCATTCTTTCGTATTAGCTCGATGTTTAGATGCCATAGGAGTTCGACCCACCAGCACTGTCGACTCTCTTGAGGTGAGCTTAGCCTCAGGAAAGAAGATAGTGACGAGCTCTAAGGCTGAAGATCTTATTCTTTCTATCGGCGGCCAAATTATGACGGCCGATGTTTATATTATCGAGATGAGGGATTTTGACCTCATTCTCGGTATGGACTGGTTGACACGTTTTTGTGCAGATATTCGTTATCACGACCGGGAGGTGATTCTTCATCTTCCGAAGGATAGATCTATTATTTTCTATGGCACGAAGACACGCACTTTACCTCATATTATTTCTATGGCGAAAGCCAGAAATATCCTGCGACGTGGAGATTGCTAGGGTTACCTGGTGAGTCTTGTTGAAGAAGATTCGAGAGCACTGACACCTCACGACATTCTTGTTGTTCGTGAGTTTGTGGATGTGTTCCCGGACCAGTTACCAGGAGGAGCCCCCAACATACAGGTAGAGTTTTCTATTGATCTCATTCCAGGAGCCGGACCAGTATCCAAAGCACCTTACAGGATGGCCCCAAAGGAATTGCAGGAGTTAAAGACCCAAATCCAGGAGTTGCTGAAACTCGGGTTTATTCGCCCGAGTGTATCACCTTGGAGAGCGCCCGTTCTTTTCGTCAAGAAGAAGGACGGATCCATGCGAATGTGTATTGATTACCGAGATCTTAACCGGTTAACAGTGAAGAATAAATATTAACTCCCCAGAATAGACGACTTGTTCGACCAGCTGAGAGGTGCTTTTACGTTCAGGCTACCACCAGTTGAAGATCAAGGAGTCTGATATTGCCAAGACTGCATTCCGAACGAGATACGGTCATTATGAGTTCGTGGTTATGCCGTTTGGTCTCAGCAATGCGCCAGCGGTGTTCATGGACCTGATGAACCGCGTATTTCATCCTTATTTAGATCAATTTGTTATTGTGTTCATTGATGACATTTTGGTCTATTCTCAAAGTCCAGAAGAGCACGAAGAACATCTAAGGGTCGGTCTAGGGACCCTTAGATGCGAGAAGTTATATGCCAAATTTTCTAAATGCGAGTTTTGGCTGAAGCGAGTGGCTTTTCTCGGCCACGTTATTACTGAGCGAGGCATCGAAGTCGATCCATCAATGATCGCCGCATCCAAAACTGGCAGCGCCAAAGAATCCAACTGAGGTTCGTAGTTTTCTCGGTTTAGCAGGCTACTATCGCAGATTTATAGAGGGGTTTTCAAAGATTGCCCTTCCTTTATCCCAATTGACGAGGAAATCAGTGAAGTTCGAGTGGACTAGCCGTGGTGAGGCGAGTTTCCAGGAACTCAAGAAGAGGCTTACGACGGAACTGATGTTGACTATTCCGGATCCTACTCGGAGTTTCACCATCTATAGTGATGCTTCGAGGCAAGGTCTGGGATGTGTACTTATGCAAGACGACCAAGTTGTAGCGTATGCTTCGCGCCAGTTGAAGCCACATGAGCATAACTATCCTACGCACGACTTGGAGTTGGCAGTAGTAGTACACGCATTTAAGATATGGCGGCACTATCTTTATGGAGGTCGGTGTGAGATTTATACCGATCACAAGAGTCTGCAGTACATCTTCACACAGAAAGAGCTCAACATGCGTCAGAGACGGTGGTTGGAGCTTGTGAAGGATTATGACTGCACTATTCAGTATCATCCGGGAAAGGCGAACGTCGTAGCTGATGCCCTAAGCTGCAAAGTAAAGGGTGAGTTGGTCTGTTCTATCACTCAACAGGACCAACTTATTCGAGATTTCACCCGCATGCAGATTCAGGTCATCGAGTCACTTCCTACGGAGATCACGGAGAGTGTTAGCTCGATGCGAGTCCAACCCACACTACGAGACAAAATTCGACAGGAACAGATTTACGATCAGTTTGTTCGTTCTATTGAGGCAAAAGTTCGCGCTAGAGGAATCGAGGGCTTTTATCGAGGCACAGATGGTGCCTTGGAGTTCAGAGGCCGGGTTGTCGTCTCGAAAGTCGTAGCCTTACGCAAGGAGATTTTGACCGAGGCACACACCGCGCCTTATCTAGCTCACCCCAAAAGCACAAAGATGTACCACGACTTGAAAAGGTCGTTTTGGTGGCGGGGTATGAAGAATGACGTAGCCGACTTTCTAAAGAAGTGTTAGGTCTGTCAGCAAGTAAAGGCCGAGCACAAGAGTCCGTTAGGCATTCTACAGCCACTTGAGATTCCGAAGTGGAAGTGGGAGGAATTTACGATGGACTTTGTTACGGGACTACCTAAGTCGTCCGAACATCACGATGCGATTTGGGTAGTAGTGGATAGATTGACGAAAGTTGCACATTTTATGCCCGTGACGATGACCATGTCAATGGAGAAGTTGGCCGAGATCTATACCCGTGGGATCATTCGACTCCATGGAGTGCCTGTTACGATTATATCAGATCGAGATCCCAGATTTACTAGCAGGTTTTGGGAGAGTTTACACGAGGCGATGGGCACACAGTTAAAGTTCAGTTCGGCTTACCATCCTGAGACAGACGGCCAATCCGAGAAGACGATCCAGACGCTTGAAGATATGCTCCAAGCTGTGGTTCTAGACAGAGGTGCCAAGTGGGAGTTGTCGTTACCTTTAGTCGAGTTCGCTTATAACAATAGTTAACAGGCGTCAATTCAGATGGCTCCTTACGAAGAACTTTACGGCCGCAAGTGTCGATCGCCCCTTTATTGGGACGATGTTGGTGAACGTCGAGTACTCGGTCAAAAAATGATCGAGGAAACAGTTGAGCAAGTCGAGTTGATTCGAGAAAGGCTCAAGACAGCTCAGAGTCGGCAGAAGTCCTCAGCCGACGAACATAGACGAGACATGCAGTTCGAGGCCGGAGATAGAGTCTTCCTGAGAGTTCGACCTTTTCGAGGGGTCGTTCGATTCGGAAAAAGGGGGAAGTTACATCCTCGTTACATAGGCCCGTTCGAAGTTCTCGAGCGAGTGGGCAAGGTAGCCTATCGTTTAACTTTGCCTCCCGAGTTATCCAATGTTCATAATGTTTTTCACGTATCAATGTTACGAAAGTACGTGTGCGATCCCGATCATGTGCTCCAGCACAACGAGATTCAGATTCATCCAGATTTGACCTACGAGGAGCAGCCGGTAGCAGTATTGGACCGAAAGGTCCATCGACTCAGGAATCGAGACATTCCCCTCGTTCGTATCAAATGGAATCGCCACGGAGAGTCCGACGCTACTTGGGAGCGCGAAGTTGACATTAGGGCTCGATTTTCAGATTTTCAGTTTTGAGGTGTATATACAATTATGTATCTTGGTATATATTTTGAGTTTTGAGTTGTATGTATTTTAGTTTTAATATTTCCGAGGAAATAAATAATTTAAGGGGGGGTAGATTGTAATATCCCGTTCTTTTGTTAATAAACGTAATATTCTTAGTTCCGAGTTCGAATGATTTTTATTTTTATTAAAATCGCTAGTTTTTATTTCCCGATCCAAGTTATAAAGTCATTTAGTTATAAGTTCGACTTTAAGTCGGAAAGCGATTCGATTTTAAGTTTATTCAGTAACTGAGTTAATTTCAGTAATTAATTCTGAACCGTTGATTTTTATAAACGGATATTAATAGCCGAGATTAATATTGTAAGTCGACGAGATAATCGTCGAAGTTTATTCTCGATCAAAATCGAGTATGTTCGGTCATGTGCACTCGCGCTTATCAACTCGCGCCTAGCCCTAGTACCGTGCACGAGCATTTTCCGAGCCCTAGTAGTTCCGAGCCTTACTTAAGTTTATCCTAGCCTTATAGCACCTTCCTAAATATTTTTCTAAGTGTTATTCATTAAGTTAAGATCATAGGTCAAGTCATATAAGCCTTAGGATTTCATTTGCTTGGCCCAAGGTTTTTCTCGCGCCCAGCTCATGTGCACAGGCCAGCCCGCGCAGCCCAGCGCCCAGTCCAGGCCAGTCCGTGCACCCAGGGCAGCCCAGTACCCGCGTCCAGGGCCCAGCGCGGCCCAGCGCCTGGGCAGCAGGCCCAGCTCGTCCCAGCTCGCGCCAGCCCAACTTTTACCCGTACCAAAGTGCTTCATTCGGCCCAAATGAGTATAAATCATGGTCAAAGTATCTAAAATACCAAGAAGTCTTGAAAAATTGAGGGAAGTACACCTAAGGCCATGACTAAGTCAAAATATGGCCACATGTTTTCACCATAATTTTCCTAAGGCATTATTCACCTTCCACCTCCTTAGCCACGGCCATATGACTTCAAAATCAGATAGAAATTAAGTCACTCACCTTAAGAATGTAGCAAACACTTAGAGGTTAGGAGAAAAACCGAAAAATAGCAACCGAGTTCGTGAAGGTTCGAAATTGGCACGAGATAAAGCCCTAGCGCACTTTTTCGAGTTCCTTGAAGGTTAGCTCATGAAATCTAATTTTATAGCTTTCTTATGATATTTTAAGAAATATCAAGCATAGAAACTCAATTAAACTTAGGTTTAAATAGGAGTTTTGAATTTTTGAATAAATAAGGCTTAAATATGGATTTTTAGTTCCAAGTGTGGTTTAGCCGAAATGGATAGCTGAATAATCCTTATAAATCATACCTTTGATTCTGGTAAAAGATTAAATTAATTGGAGGTTATGTACTCGGTCACCCATGAGTCGAATTTTAGCTTATTTGCACGTCCGAGTCACCGTGAGTCTTACCCGAGTAAAAGTTAGTATTTTAGCTTCAAAAGGCATGATTTATATAGCTAATGATTCGGCCCTGAGTAAGTTTTGAAGTTGATGATGTTTGTTCGGTGGTTTTAGTGTCGTATATGCCAAATAGGCCCTATCGGACCACGTCAAAATTAAACCGAGGTCTATCAGGGTTTCTTTGCATTTTTGAGCTTATTTCATTGAAAAATGTTAGTTTGAGTCATGTGTCCCGAGAAAAGTCACCGGACGGCCGGTAAGGTCCGGCCGTGGTTGCTGGCAGTGCACACAGCGCGCGCAGCGCCCAGGCCCGGGTCAGTCAGCGTCCGCGCGCACAGTCCCAGCGCCAGTAGCGCCCAGCGCGCGCAGGCAGCGCCCTGCAGCGCCCGGGTAAGCCCTGTCCGTGTCTGCCCGCATCTGTTCGTGCCTGTAGGGCCAATACCCGCGCCAGGCTGCACTGAACCGTGCCAGCAGTGCCTGGCCGCGCCCAGACACGCACCAGCGCGAGTCCAGCACCGTGCCAGGGCACCAGCAGGCCCGGCACGGGACCGAGCCACGGCAGCTCGGGTCCGTAGTGTCCGCCCGGTTCCCGGTGAACCGATGGGCCAGTGTAGGACCGGTTCTGTCAGTCCGATCCAGTAAGAGATATTTTTTACTCGTATGAGCAGTCCGAGATATTTGGCCGATTTTTAATATTTTTCCGAGCCAAAATTTAGTCAGATTGAGTTATAACAATAAGTTTCGGACTTAGTATAATTTTAATATGAACCCTTAGAGCGTTCTAATTAATCCGGATAAGTTTGAAATTAAAAACAGAGCATCTTAGCATTTTATTAAGTATTCTGAGCATAGTACTTAGGATATTAATTGCTTATATTTTTATACAGTTTGACGAGACAGTTTTCAAGTTCAGCACTGCCATTTTCATTTTCAAAAGTACAAGTGGGAGCCCAGACTGGGTATTACATTGAGCATAATATCTGATATCATGTCCGATGTATGTATATATATTAAGTTTATCCGCTTAGGGTGGTGGCTGTTAGTTGCCATGAGTTTTTCCCCTAAGTTCTGGTGGTGGCCGCTAGTTGCCTTAATATTCCACTAGAGTGTGCCCATGGTTACCGGCCGAGTTTTCAGATTGCCGGGAGATTGAGTTGCAGTACAGTTTCAGTTTTAGTTTATATATACTGACAATCATGATATTGTTATTATTATTGCTTTTTGCTTTAGTATGGGTTTCTGCGGAGCATTTTGCACTTTCGTGCTCACACCCCACTATTTTGTTTCTTTTTTTTTTTCAGATGTTCGGGTCGGGCCGCAGGCGTGAGATGAGTTGCTGTGGTGGTGGTCGTGGGTTCGGCTCTGTGTACCGTTTTGTGGATATTTATATATACTCAGTTTGTATATATTTTTGCCACGCTTTACATTTCCGCTGACTTTATTTTCAGTATCAGACTTGCATGTCACTTTTATTATTTTATCGGATCTCTAGACAGGTCTGGTTGAGTTACATGCTAGTTTGATTAGATTATATATATCTGTTTTCTTTATGTCTAAACCAATAATTAGACCAAGTTAAAGAAAAACAGATTTTCAAAATAGATAAGTTTAGTAGCATCCGGAGTTAAGTTAAATGATTTCGAAAAATTTATATGTATTTTCGAAATAAGTTGCGAAAATTTTACTCTGATACTAGTAACTTAGCGGGGTGTTACAGTGGCTGACGGAGAAGGCGCCGGAGGGAGTCACTGCTGCAGTGTCGAGGTAGGTTTTCGAAATTGCAGCCCCAATTCTTGTAGAAATTCTTGTGTAGAATAGGTGATGAGGAGTGTGGATGATCGAATTTCCGAAATATTGCAAGGATTTGGGAAGAGAATTTCGATTGTTGATGGGTGTTGAGAGCACAAACTTCACCGGAGCTGTGGAGAGAAAAGGAAGAGCTCGAGAAAATGACTTTACTCGTTCAATTTGGTAGCTTAAAACGAGATGTCCACGACCCACGGCGAAGAAACACTCCGCGGCCGCGACATGCCCATGTCGCGGCCGCGACTTCAATGGGCAGAAAAATTGAGGTGTCTCGTGGCCTGCCTCGCGCCTCGCGACTTCATCCCGCAGCCCGCGGCCTGCCTCGCGGCCCGCGGCGAACAATTTCCCTTTTTTTATGATAATATATATATATGTATATATATATATAGATATATAATAATATGTACAAGGGTGCTCGATTTATTTTCGGGAGCTCGATACTCTCGCAATCAAGTATATTGTGGATCGTCGAGATTCACGGTCTCGACGTGCTTCGTTTCAACTTCTCCTCCAAAGTAGGGCTTGACTCTTTGTCCGTTCACAACAAATAATTCATCGGTAGATATGTTCCGAAGTCAGATTGCCCTGAAAGATAGAACTTCATCAACAACAAACGGGTTGCTCCACTGGGACTTAAGTTTTCCCGGGAATAAACGAAGTCGAGAGTTGAAAAGGAGGACTTGCATGCCTGATACCAACTCCTTCCGGACAAGAGTTCTCGTAAGCCTCGTTCCTCAATTCCTCGAGTTCCGAGAGCTGCAACATTCGCTCTCTTCTGGCAGCATCAAGGCCAAAGTTCATCTTCTTTATCGCCTAAAATGCTTTGTGCTCGATCTCGACTGAAAGGTGGCATGCCTTTTCGTAGACAAGCTGAAAAGGGCTCATCCCCAAAACACCCTTATACGTTGTTCGTTGGGCCCATAATGCATCGTCAAGTTGACGGGACCAATCCTTCCGGGACGAATTCATCGTCTTTTCAAGAATGGTCTTAATTTGCTTGTTGCTCGTTTCCACTTGGCCTGACGTTTGTGGATGATAAGGGGTCGCCACCTTGTGCGATATTTCGTACTTTTTCATCAACTTCTCGAATATGCGGTTGCAAAAATGATTGCCCCCGTCACTCACGATTGCCCGTGGAAATCCAAACCTAGTCAATATATTTCCTTGCAAAAACTTGATCACTACGTTAGCGTCGCATGTCTTTGTGGGGATAGCCTCGAACCACTTGGACACATAATCAACAGCAAGTAAAATATACTCGAAACCAAAGAATTTAGGAAATGGTCCCATAAAATCAATGCCCCAAACATAAAAAATTTCCACTTGAAGATTGTTAACTAATGGCATTTCATTTCTAGAACCGATATTCCCAATCCTTTGACAACGGTCACAAGATTTGCAAAAATTATGAGCATCTCTAAAAATAGTAGGCCAAAATAAACCTGATTGAAGGACCTTAAAGGCGGTCTTTCGACCTCAAAAATGGCCTCCGCAATGGAGCTCGTGGCAAAAGGCAAGAACGTCCGCTTGCTCCTCTTCTGGTACACACCTCCGAAGAACCTCATCTTTTCCCATCTTGTAAAGGAACGGCTCGTCCCAAAAGTAGCTTTTGCACATCAAAACAAATCGTTTCCTCTCTTGGGAAGAGAGGTTAGGTAACGAAACTCCATCTGATAAATAGTTCACTATGTCCTTATACCAAGGATAGCTAGTTACTTCACCCACTTGCTCATATGGAATGTCAGCATTAATATTAACATGCTCATGCAATGCAAGTGAAGAATCAGAAGGAATAATGCGAGACAAATGATCCGCTACTCTATTTTCTCAACCCTTTCTATCCCAAATTTCTACGTCAAATTCTTGTAAAAGTAAAATCCACCGAATAAGTCTAGGTTTTGATTGAGTTTTTCTCAAAAAATACCTAAAAGCCGCAATTTCGGAATGAACAACCACTTTCGATCCCGAAATGTAAGACCGAAACTTCTCAAGAGAAATTATTACGGCTAAAAGTTCTTTTTCGGCGGTAGTATAATTCAATTGGGCGCCGTTTAGGGTCAAACTAGCATAATAAATTACACGAAGTAATTTATCATCTCGTTGGCCCAAGACGGCTCCAACCGCAAGATTTGACGCATCACACATAATCTCAAAGGGTAACAACCAATTCGGAGCAATAACAATAGGCGCAGTCACAACACTACAAGAATTCTGAAAAAATATGACAAAAAAAATTTTCATAAAAATGTGAATTTTCGTCACCGAATATTTTTTATGACGAATTTTTAGTGTCACAGAGTTTGTCACTGTAGCCGCGTCATATTAAGTCTATATGACAATTTTTTCAATTTTTCATCTAATGTTTAGTATTTGTGATAAAAATTAGTATTGTCATTATACCTTTGTGAGATTCGGTGACGATTGATTTGTCACATTTATCATAAAATGTTTGTCACAAAATTATCTAATTGTCACTAAAAGTTAGCCTTTATATGACGAACATATATGGTTTCGTCATCTAAAAAATCACATATAATGACAAAATTAATTTTATCGTCATTTTTATTAAAATATAATGACAGTCAGTTTGTCTCAATTTCCAATAAGACTTGTCATCTATAATATAATTGTCATAAAAGAGTTGTATTATAGTTAACAAAAATTTATTTGTCACCAATGAAATATTTATAATGACGAACGAACATGTCACATAAAAGTACGTTTTAATGATGAAATATTATTTGTCACCAATAAAAATATTTATAATGACGAACAAACAAGTCACATAAAAGTACGTTTAATGATGAAACATTCTTTGTCACCAGATGAATATGTTAAAGGTGATGATATATTTAGTCATAGAAAGTTCGTATTATATGACATGATGTTTATCGTCACCAAATGTGTATAAAAATATGACGATATATTCTATCATGAAAAAGTACAACTATATGACGCAAAAGACAATTGTCACTAAATATGTAGGTATAATGACTATAAATTTGTCATAATCAAAGAATATCTATGACAAATGTACCGTCACTTGAAAGAACTTTAGTGTGACAAACTATTAGTCATAAATAAGTCATTTTATGCCATAAATCGTGAATTTATATTTGACCATACATTGCGTCACGAAAGATTACTTTTAGTTACCAATTGAAAATTATCACAAAAATTCATAATAATACTATTGCAATTAGCCAGTAAATTAGATATGAAATAACAACATATTTAAAGATAATGAGTATCAATAGAAGGAATGATTTGAAGTATTAATAATTGAAAACAAAAACAATAGTACTTGGAATATTAAGTAAAAAAATACTAAATAAATATATAAGAGATAAATCTGCAAATCCATAGGCTTATTTTCCACTCTCGCTGAATTACACATTGTCGGAAATGTCTTGGTAAATCCACTAGCATCCATTCACCTGTAAATTTAAAATATTTAACTTAGCACATATATTTTCATTTATCAAAGCATATTTTCACAAAATAAAAAATGAACCCCATTGTTTATATTGGACTTTTACCTCAACTATTTCCTTTGGAAGCCATGAATGCCTTAAGCTTTTCAATATCTGCACCTTGTTGGCCCATTAAGTTCTTCATGTCATTAACTTGGTCCACGAGCTCACTCACTCGTGATTCTGATGCTATTAGCTTTTCTTGTATTTCCTGAAGCTCTTATACCTTTTGAAGGTATTGGTTGGCGGGAGCATAAATGCGTTTATTTAAGTGATTCTTCTGATAACCAAGTCCTTTTAGATAAGTAGATCTTGGACCAAGCACCTCGTGAACTATTTCTTCGTTCGTCTTCTCAGCTCCTTCCGCTGCATATTTTTCTCGCCTCGATACCATCAACTCCTGATGGATTACAAACATATATCATACCTATCTAAAAAATAACAATACAATAGCAATATGAAAGTGTGAGTTACCCAATTTTCGTTTGCCTCATCAGTTGACCAACCATGTTTATCAGTGCAATGTGTGAGTTTGTAGAACTCAATTATGTCCCCAGCATCTCCATCAGCATCTCCATTAGCAACTCTATTAACATCCTTCTGCGCCTAGCAAAGAATAAAAATAAAAATAAAATGTACAGGACATGAACCTTTTTCTAGAAACATAATGGCAAAACATAATTGTAAAATATTGTAAAACAGAGTTCGTCCCATAATTGTACAGGATATGAACTTACATATAAAAATAAAATGTAGAGGATATGAATAATAAATGAAAAATAAAATGTACAGGATATGGAAATATTGTAAAACATAATTGCATGTTTACAACTTACAATTTCATGTTGAAGAGTAGAAAAAAGGAGTTCTGCCAGATATATGCGGGGTCCTTAACATTTGTCGATTTATAGTGTTAGTTGAACTTTGGTGCTGAAACAAGAAATTGCGACATAAGAAATATTCCCAATGTATATCAATAAGAGTACCAATCTCAAGAGACATTACCTTGAACTTAGCTGATGCAAAATAATCACATAGTTCGTCCCAATTTTCCTTACTAGCACAAAATGGTGGCTTATTATTCTTAGCCTCTTCTGGGGTTGCATACTTCTTGTAATTCTTATGTAACCTGTAACGAATTTGTCGAGAGGTAGATTTCAACCTATCAAGCAAGCAGTGCCTTACACCCGGTACATCCAAGTTGACATCCATATGAATCTGAACATCACATTTAACAAATTTTTACATATACAAGAAAAAGAAAACATGTCATTTTTATTCTTATTTTATAGCTACCTTTATATGATCAATGTCTGGTTCCAACAATTTTTCTTCAGCCATTTCTTTCCATTTTCTTGGCACTGGAAGGACATCTCGAGCTACTACATCAATTTGACTTGAGAGCTTTGCAGATTGCTCTCGACTTTTGGGCCGTTCTATCAGTGGATCCACATATATCTTCAATTTCTTTCCGGAGGTATGAAATGCTTTCATAATTCCCTTACCCATTGTTTGACCACGTCTTCTCTTAGGGATGGAAGCTTTGTCTGGTAACAAAGAACATTACATTTCATTAATAGAGGACACATATACTAATTCCTAACTATTTTATTCAAAGTTTTTAAGATTCGAACTCATTCATAAATCAAAAGACAATTGTGCAACATTGACAGACAAATAAGTGGACAAAATGCGACAGTCCAAAATAAGTTCATGGTTTTTTTTACTAATATGCCTACACAAATATTTTCAAGAAGGCATGAAATTAAATATATTGTTTGTTCATTAACAGCATGCACAATACAACATGGACCAGCTACTAGCATGCACAACAAAATAATCCACAAGTCACAGCATGCACAACAAAACAATAAGAATTAATAAAATTCATGGTTCCAAACATGACGATAGCAATTTGATATCAATTCATGTTGATATTGTTGAAATCAATATTTGAATCGACGGGAGATAATTTTAAGAGGACACCATTTCTTATTTCAGAGAAAATATATGGAGCTTACACTCAGAAAAGGAACAAGACGATGAGATATATCTCACGTCCGTACATGCATCCATGTTCCCAAGCAAAAACGACAACGTTTTGATAAGTAAAATAGAATGAATAAAAAACGGGAAAAAGGGAAACACGCCTTAGTAAGTAAAAAGTAACAAAGTCCAACATAACGGAAATAACAGAAACAACAACTATTTACTGTAACCAGCAACTATTCCAATAGTTATCCTAAGCAAAAAACAAAAAACATAATGTACCTGCAACTATTCCAACAGTAAGTAAAAAACATATTGTACCTTTGACTGATTTCTCCTAAAGGTTACCAGTTGAACCTTCAGCTGCATCCAAATTCAGATTTTGGTTGGGAGCTTCAAGGGTTTGTGGAATGCCACTCTCATTAGTGTGATTTGCTGTAGTATTATCACCAGAAGAACCATTATGAACTTCAGTAGTTCGACTTGCTCCGACCACTCCATAACACATTTGATTGGTTAAAAAAAGTAAAATAGAATGAATAAAAAAGGGGAAAAAAGAAAACACGCCTTAGTAAGTGAACAACAACAAAGTCCAACATAACAAAAATAACGAAAACAACAACTATTCACTGTAAACAGCAACTATTTGAACAGTTATCCTAAGTAAAAAATATATAACATAATGTACCTGCAACTATTCCAACAGTAAGTAAAAAACATATTGTACCTTTGACTGATGTCTCCTAAAGGTTACCAGTTGAACCTTCAGCTGCATCCAAATTCAGATTTTGGTTGGGAGCTTCAAGGGTTTGTGGAATGCCACTCTCATTAGTGTGATTTCCAGAAGTATTATCACCAGAAGAACCATTATGAACTTCTGCGGTTCGACTTGCTCCGACCACTCCATCAGATGACATATTTGATTGGTTAAAAAGTTTTCTGACTCCAATACGAGCTGACGCAGCAGTTGAGCTATCCTTGGCAGCTTGGTTAAGGAGACTTTGTAGAGAAGCTTTTGAAATAACTGTTTTTTAACGATTTCCTGGCGCCATTCGTAGAAATCTACATAAGAGAGCAAAAATGTAGGCATATATTAGGGCTTAAATATCCTTTTGACCAGCGAGAGGAGTACAAAATTCTAATTCATTCAGACAATATAGGCAGCTTGCATATAATTGGCGCAGCATATATTAGGATATGTTAAGCTCTTGGCTAGCAAGATGGTTAACAAATCCTATTACATTCACAAAAGGTGGGACAACTATTTACACACATACAAATTAACATCGTCTTAGATTGCACTGCATAGGCATAAATTATCCTAAGAAAGACAGGTAACCAGTAACTATGTTTTTAATAACTCACAAAGTCGTATAACACATGTAGATTTTAATAATAAATAAAAAATTGCACCTTCAGTTGCCTTTTATACATGAAAGGTGAAGAAAAAATCTGTAAAAACACAAATTTTATACATGAAAGATGAAGAAAGTTCATCACCAGAAAAAAAATAGAATCATAAAATGAATCAGGTGAGCCGTAGATAGAATCAGAATATGGAACATAATATGAAACACAAAATTTTACACCTTCAGCTTCAGCTATTATGATTATACAAAGACAGAATCAGAACATGAAAAAGAATATGAAACATAATATTAAACACAAATTTCACACCTTCAGCTATTATGATTATACAAAGATAGAATCAGAATAAAGGTGAGCCAATATAAAAATCTGTAAAAACATAAATCTTATACATGAACGGTGAAAACTTCACCAGGAAAAGATTGTAAGGAGGCCTGTGTTTTGCATTTTCGACTACTTTTTTGATGTAGTGCTCAGTATAACCTATATGTGTATATATATTTGAGCAGAATAAAAAAGGGAGAGATTGACGGAGGCACGAAATCTTTAAACCCTTTGTTTCTCTACCTAATTAGATAAAAAAAATTCCTAATTAAGCTCAAATTTTGAGCGCCAAAAAACATTTGTCCCGCTACTTATTTTGCTAGATAAAAATTATAATTTTCTTTTTAATTTTTCAAGTGTGTAAAATCGGTACCTGTGGTGCCCGATTACCATGGGCGTGATGAGGTCTCTGGCTAGTCTCAGCACCACCGTGACCGACGACTGGACCTCCATCGAGAAGTGGCTGTCCCTCGGCCATAACACCTGCTCCGCCACGCTGCAGACTCGGCCATCCGCTCACACCATCCCCAATCCAGTCAAATCTCTTCTTCATCAGGAGAGCGAGCTCGAGCAGCATCCAAATAGCTCGAATGAATCTTTCATCGACTAAGAAGTCTTTAGAAGGTAGTTCACTAAGAAGCTCCAATGTTGCCGATGCCGTAGATCACCATCTCCATTTGCGGACTGGAGGAACTTGGCCAGCATCTCGTGGCTCTACATCTGGTTCAGGAAAGTGTTGCAGATATCTGAGCCGGCGAGCTCCTGGGCATGATGATGTCTCTACCGAAACTTTGCACCGGCGTGACCGACGACTGGACCTCCATCGAAAAGTAGTTGTCCCTCAACCACACCACCTACTCCCCCACGCTGCAGACTCTGCCGTCCGCTCACACCACCCACAACCTCACCCTCTACCGACTAGTCGACCTCCAGAGAGCGCACGAACTCCGCCTCTGTCCTCGTCCTCGCTGAAGATTTCGAGCACCAATTGGCAGACGTCATCAATTGTGCCAAGATTGAATTCCTATTCCCTCGTGAAATTGATTCAATTTTTAGGTTGTATTTGGGAGATGAGATCAACATAGTACGGTTTTGGTCTGCAAGTTAGGTTGAAATTGGGGTTAAGGACTTAATTGGTGAGTGACGAGAATGAGAAGGTTGAAATTGGTGAGTGACCTTTCACGACATTTGTTGAGTGATGAGAATGAGATGGATTTTCATCCACTTGGTATAATTTGGATTCTTACTGACACTTTAACAAATATAGGCTATTGATAAGGTTAATAAGGCATATGACATAATATTTTATATAGTAAATTTATATACAAAAAATTGTTAATTAAATATTATGTTAACTTAAATCATTCAAATATTTAAGCTAATTAATTAATATATGTGTAGATTTTTAAAAAACTTATATTATTCTTATTCGTATTCGATTTACAATAAAATTAATTCATGATTCATATTCATTCGTTCGTTTAAGATAAGGGTATGTAAACGATTCGAACCGGCAAAAAAATAGAAAATCGAAAATCAAATCCTACCGGCTAAAAAATAAATGACGTACCGACTACTTTTATATATGAATAGTTTCTAAAAAAACTTATATTATACTTATTCGTATTCGATTTACAATAAAATTAATTCATGATTCATACTCATTCTCTTAAGACAGGGGTATATAAACGATTCGAACCGACGAAAAAATCGAAAATCAAATCCTACCGGCAAAAAAATAAATCGAGACGTATATATGTATAGATTTTTTAAAAGACGTATATTACTCTTATTCGTATTCGATTTACAATAAAATTAATTCATGGTTCATATTCTTTCGTTTAAGACAAGGGTATATAAACGATTCGAATTGTCGAAAAAATCGAAAATCGAAAATCAAATCCTACCGGCGAAAAATTAAATGATGTACCGACTACTTTTATATATATGTATAGATTTTTTAAAAAACTTATATTATACTTATTCGTATTCGATTTACAATAAAATTAATTCATGATTCATATTTATTTGCTTAAGACAAGGGTATATAAACGATTCGAACCAGCGAAAAAATCAAAAATTGAAAATCAAATCCTACCGGCGAAAAAAAAAAAATCGAGACGTATATATGTATAGATTTTTTAAAAAACTTATATTATTCCTATTCGTATTTGATTTACAATAAAATTAGTTCATGATTAATCATATTCATTCTCTTAAGACAAGGGTATATAAACGATTCGACTTGAAATTCACTTTTTATTTTTTTTATAAACGTAAAAACATTATTACATTTTTTACATATGAATATATTTCATTCAAAAATATTATTAGTTGAATAAATTATACATATAATATAGTAAATATTGTATTATTGTTATTATTATTGTAACTAACAAACCAATTGTAAGAAAAGGCAAAGCAGCAGCAACTGAAGGCAAAGAATTAATCCCGCTCGCCTCCATTGTTCTCAAATTTCATCTTCTTATCTTCTGAGTTCATCTAAAGTTTTAATCGCATCAGGCCTCAAATAGTTCCCCAATCCTTAATCGCCTCAGACCCCCAAATATTCCCTAACCCCAGGTCACCAGTCGTCTCCTCCAGTGATCTCAGTTCTCACTCGTCAAGAAGCCTCTGACTGCGTGTACTGTGTAGTAGAGAGGGTTATGGGTCACCGGCGCTGAGCTTGGAGGTACCACCGTACGGAGAACATGGTTGTTCACCGTCAAGGGTGTCCCAATTTTTCGTCTCCCTCCCAAATTCTCAATTCATCTCAACTCTCTACAAGGTACAAGTTCTTTTTTTTTTTACTCTGGGAGAAAAAAAAATTGCGTCTTTTTTGTTCGCTACGCTGCATCTTTTTGTTTCACCGTCAAGGGTGCTCGACTTGTTTAGTTAGTCAGTAGAATTCTTTGTTTAATAGAAAGCAGACAATTTATTTATCCATCACGGTTTCAGTTATTGCCATTGCTAATTCAGCTAGTTCGATTTTGCTATTTCGGTTCGACCGAACCGACCGATGCACACCCCTAATTGGGCTAGAGTTTCAGGAATTATGTACATTTGCTTGGTTCATTTTATATCCGTCTCATAATTTGTTGTTATTTTCAACCTCTACGTGAAAAAATTATGATCCATTATTTTATATGATTTATTTTAGGTTTAGCAAGAAATGGACAAAAGTTGGATGCGAGAAGCTAAATGGTCTGATGTTTACTTGGATGGAGTAAACACGTTTATGAAATTTGTCGAATCTCATATGGGAAAGGAATGTGATATTCGATGCCCCTGTACAGACTGCCTGAATTTATCAATAAAAGATCAAAAAACAGTGGAAAGTCATATCATGATGCGTGGGATGGATCCGGGGTACATCACATGGTTTTATCATGGTGAACTAAGTTCGAATAATCCAGGAAGTTCATATACTGGTGCTAGTGATGGAATCAACAAAGAGTCATCAGATCACAGTGATGAAGATGAAGTTGAAGATGAAGATGATGGTATTAGTGACATGCTATTTGAATTTGCAGAGAAATACCAAACCAGTATGAATTCCAGAAATAATAACAGTACTGATGGTCTTCCAGCATATCTCGAGTCATTGATGATGGATGCGAAGACGGAGTTGTATCCATGATGTAAAAAGATTTCAAGGACTTCATTTATCATCCAATTACTCCATTTGAAAGTTTATAATAGATTAAGTAATAAAACAATAGATATGATTTTGAAGTTAATGAAGTTATCTTTTCCTGATGGCGAGACACTTCCAAATACTTGTTATGAAGCTAAAAGATTTTTGCGAGATATGGGATTAGGATATAAATGCATCCATGCTTGTAAATACGATTGTGCCTTATTTTGGAAGGAGAACGAGAAATTGGAGATTTACCCTGTTTGCAAAACTTCTCGGTGGAAAGTCAATGATGGTGTAGGAAAAAAGATACCACAAAAGATCTTAAGGTACTTCCCATTAACACCCAGACTTCAACAACTTTTCATATCTCATAAAACGTCTAATAAGATGGTCTGGCATAAGGACAAACGCATTGATGATGATTACATGAGGCATCCTGCAAATTCTATGGCATGGAAGAACTTTGACAGAGAGTTTCCATGGTTTTCAAATGATCCCAGAAATATCAGACTAGCTTTAGCTGCAGATGGTTTTAATCCATTTGGAAACTTGAGCTCCACTTATAGCATATCCAGTGATTCTCTCCCCATTGAATCTCCCCCCTTGGGATTGTATGAAGCAACCATATTTTATGTTGTCGTTGGTTATTCCCGGGAAGAACACACCAGGAAAAGATATTGATGTTTACCTACAGCCATTAATTGAAGAGTTGATAGAATTGTGGGTTAATGGTGTAGAAACATATGACGTCTCCCATAAAGAAAATTTCCAATTGCATGTTGTTGTTTTGTGGACGATAAATGACTTTCCAGCATATGATGATCTATCTGGGTGGAGTACTAAAGGGTATATGGCTTGTCCAGTTTGTAATGAGAACACTTACTCTTCGAGATTGAGAAATAAGATATGTTACATGGGGCACCGACGTTATTTACAGAAAGATCATGCTGGGAGAAGAAGTAGGAGATTCAATGGGAAGAGAGAAGATAGCGAAGCACCCAGAGATTTAACAGGAGAGGATATATTAATGCAATTGGAGAGAATGCCAAAAACGAATCCAGCTGGAAAGCATAGCAGCAAAAAGAGGAAAACAAAGCCGGAGGAATTGAACTGGACAAAGCGCAACATTCTTTTTTATTTGACTTATTGGAGTAAGTTGAAGTTAAGGCATATCTTAGATGTAATGCATATTGAGAAGAATATATGTGAGAGTATATTAGGAACCTTGATGAATTTAGATTAAAAAACGAAAGACACTGTCAAGGCAAGACAAGACTTGGAAGATATGAAAATTCGGAAGGAGCTGCACTTAACCAAGAGAAGTGACGGAAAATATAATATGCCTGCTGCATGTTATGTTATGAATAAAAAAGAAAAACAAGAGTTTTGTGAGTTTCTAAAGTCCGTAAAATTTCCAGATGGGGATGCATCAATATCTCTCGTTGTGTGAGTTCGCGTGATCAAAAGATATCTGGATTGAAAAGCCATGATTGTCATGTACTCTTACAACGAATAATTCCCACTGGAATTCGGGGGTCATGAAATAAAGAAGTGTGTGACGTATTAGCAGAGTTGGGTCATTTCTTTCAACATTTGTGCTGCCAGAAGCTGAAAAAAAACTGAACTAGAGCAAATGAAAGAAGATATAGTCATTATATTGTGTAAACTTGAAAAGATATACCCTCCTGCTTTCTTTGACGTCATGGTTCATCTGTCTATTCATTTACCCAATGAGGCATTGCTCGATGGCCCCGTTCAGTTTAGATGGATGTATCCCATTGAAAGGTAATAAGTTAAATTATGGTATCGCTTATCTTTATAAATTTGGATAATGTTTTGATTGATTGTAATGTAAAATAATTTTTATTAAATTTTACAGGTTTTTAGGTGACTTGAAGCAAACCGTGCACAATAAAGCTCATCCAGAAGGTTCAGTTGCAGAAGCGTACATAGCAAAAGAGTGCTTAACTTTTTTCTCTATGTATTTGCATGGAATTGAAACTAGATTTAATAGAGATGAGAGAAATGTTGATGTCATGCTTGATGATAGCCTATCGATTTTCTCACAAAAATGTCGGCATTTTGGAGCAGCAAGCTTTGTGGAATTGTCAGAAGAGGAGTTTAATATGACTCAATGGTTTGTCTTTCAAAATTGTGAAGAGGTTGAACCATATCTTGAGTAAGTCTGTGATTGTATCTTACGCATAAAAGACAACATATAACATAGTATTTATAATTTTCTAACATATATATTGTTACTTGTTGTAGGAAGCACAAGGAGGAACTTCTATTAGGTGGTTGTGAAAATATAGATAAAAGCCATAAAGAGTTATTTCCTGCATGGTTCAAAAAACATGTAAAGTTATGTTGTTAATTATATATCTTTATTTTTTTAGTTAACTCCATTATATTTTTAAGAATTTTATTTGTATTTTTTAGATGACCTTGTTATATCATGAAGAACCATCTAAATCACATGAGTCTTTGTATGCCATGGCCTGTGCACCTAAAAAATGTGTGAGAAAATATTCCGGGTGCATTGTAAATGGAGTAAGGTTTCTAACTAAGGAACGTGATAATAGGCGTAAAACTCAGAATAGTGGGGTTGTAGTAGAAGGTAACCATGGAGGAGATTTCATTGATTTTTATGGGGCCTTGAGCGAGATAATTCAACTTGATTATGTGAAAGATAGGCATGTTACCATTTTCAAATGTGATTGGTTTGATCTTGGGTGCAAAAAAAGACCAGGGATACAGAAGGACGAAAATATTGTGAGCGTTAGAGTTAGTAAAAAGTGGTATGGGAATGATTCTTGCATACTAGCAAATCAAGCAAGACAAGTTTTTTACATCAAAGATCCTAAATTAGGAAATGATTGGCGAGTAGTACAACCTTTCCAACATAGGCATGTTTATGATGTTGATGAGACGCAAGATGAAGAAATGGATGTTGATGATATCTTGGCTGTGGAAGATGAAGTATATCAGGCAAATGATGTAAATGATGTGCTTACCATTAGTATTGATGAAATAGAGTTGTTGAATAGGAAGGACATAGATCCCGAAGATATTGCCGATACAATAATTGAAAGCTCACATGAAGTTAGTGCGGTTGTACGCCTAGATGACATCGAGAACGAAGATGAGTTGGATGACACTTTGGTTGGCTATTGTAGCAGTGAAGAAGATTCTCAGAAGAACCACAATTCTAATAATGGGAGTGACGATGATGAATGGGGCCTTGACATTTGATTATCTGTAAATCTCATTTTATTTTGGTATGTGAAAAATATACTTGATTCCTAATGCATTCTTGCTTTAGTTGATTTTTTCCTATTCTTCTTTATTTATAATAAATATTATCTCGTAGGCGATCGATGATGGGAGGTGGTGGGAATGTTGATAGGGGATTTGGCGGATCCACAGCTGCCGGTGGAGTTCTCACCCTCGCCTGACGGACAGTTCCCCTAAAATTCGCACAAGAAGGTCTAGTGAGTTCCGAATTTTCGGTGATGATTTTGATTTTTTTTTATTCATTTGTCTTAGGTTTTTTTGTGAAGGGATTTAGAGTTGTTTGTTCGTTGACGGTTGTTTTTTGAATTTGTTAATGGTTTGTTTACACTGAATGAATAAGTTATTGAATTTAGAATTTACGAATCAAATGGGTTTCAACATTTATAGTTTTATGGTTCTTGTTTGAATCTAATGGGTTACAGCTTTTATGTTTTTATGGTTTTTATTTTTTCCATTAAACAAATATCTGAAGGAGCACAACTTCACAAAGTTAGTTTCAGTTTACTTTAGCTAAGTTAGGGGAAAGTCTTGCTTTTGCTGGGTGCTGTTGGCTTGTTCTTGCTCTTTTTGGTCCTATCTTGTTGTTTTTGTTTTTTTTTATTTTGGTCCTATTTTGTTGTTTTTCTCTTATCTGTAGTTTTTGTTTGTTTTTTGGCTTTTGCCTTTATGTTTTAGCTAGTTTTGTAGGGCCGCTATTTTAGTGCTTGGTGGTGTTTTTGTTTTTCATTAAATATCTTGCTTAGTGTTTGGTTAGTTTCTTATGGGACAACGCCTTTTCTGGTTTACCCGTCTCCTGATTTCCTGGTTGGTCGGTAGTAGGGAGTTTGGATTGCATTCTGTTGGGCCGTTGTACGCTTTTGAGTTTTGTTTACTTGAATCATTTATCCATTTCAGAAAAATAAAGAAAGGTAAGCAGCAGTGCCGTGGAAAAAGGAAAGAAAAAAAAATTATATTATCGATGAACAATGACAATAACTGTGGGAATGTTTTCTGCTCCTGTAATAAGTCTCTCACTTAGATCTGTTTCTGTTTTGGAGTTTTGGAGGATCCTATGAAGGACAATATAACAATTGCAGCCATTGCATTGAACACCCAATATGGTGATAAAGGCAAGGTAGATATATAGGAAAAATATCCGACAAGGAGATATGCAAAGCTCAGGTTTGGAAATAGCAGAAAATTGAATTTAGGCTTCGAATCACATACTCCATGCACCACACACCACAGAGTCCCAACTCAAACCTGTTAATCATCTTCCATATTAACTTTATTTAGCATTCTTGAAGAAAAATGCAGCGCAACTTTCAGTCAAAACAAGAAAAATAACACAAATCAAAGCATTGAGCCATTTTACACAAGCACCTTGTAAGCAAAATCCAATATGCCATATTCCTTGTACAACCAAAAAGAACAAATGACATAGTACATAATGCATATACATAGTAGAACCGCAATTACAATGCTCAACTAATCATTGTTACCTCAACATGAACTTATACTAATACTTACACCTAAGTCTCTCTACAAGCCTCAACCTATCATACCTCATCCTAAACCAGCCACACTCAACCTATCATGCCTCATCCTTGCTCCTCCTGAGGCTTAACATGTTGTATTCCACGTCGAGCATGTACTCGACTGTCTCCACTATAAGCGGGGGCTCAGCCCGTGACAACTTTTTGCCACCACTATCTGCATTGCTTGGTACTTGAGCTGGTCGATGTACCTAACCGAGATGTGCTGGACATAGTGCATTCTCAGGAGCAGTGGCTTCCTTTATTGGGTGACTACGTTGACACAATTGGCGTGCACGTGAACTATAGCACCAGGTGGTGATCCCTGTGATTTTTCATCCTAGAGCATGAACAAAAGGTACGAGTAGGTGTCTCAAGGGTCTAGAGCCGGATGGGCACTTTACCGATCCTCTGATACCACGACTCCCATTTCTGCTAACGTGGCAGTTCTCGATGAGATAATCGGGCGAACACCTAGATACCCCCAATCCAGTCAAATCTCTTCTTCATCAGGACATCGAGCTCGAGCAGCATCCAAATGGCTCGAATGAATCTTTCATCGACTAAGAAGTCTTTAGAAGGCAGTTCACTAAGAAGCCCCAATGTTGTCGATGTCGTAGATCAGCATCTCCATCTGCGGCTTGGAGGAACTTGGCCAGCATCTCGTGGCTCCGCATCTGTTTCATGAAAGAGCTGCAGATATCTGAACCGGCAAGCTCCTGGGCATGATGATGTCTCTACAGAAACTCTGCACCGGCGTGATCGACGACCGGACCTCCATCGAAAAGTGGCTGTCCCTCGACCACACCACTTGCTCCCCCATGCTGCAGACTCTGACGTCCGCTCACACAACCCACAACCTCACCCTCCACCGACTAGTCGACCTCCAGATAACCGATCTCCGCCTCCGTCCTTGTCATCGCCGACGATTTCGAGCACCAAGTGGCATACGTCATCAATGGCGCAAGATTTAGTTCCTATTCCCTTGTGAAATTGATTCAGTTTTTAGGTTGAAATTGAGAGATTAGATCGACACAGTAGTTTGGGTCTGCGATTTAGGTTGAAAAGATGAACTGATTTTTTGGTTATTTCCGTGATTTATTCGAAATTGACATAAGAAAAGATGAAGAAGAAGTGGGAAAAGGAGACTCGAGACATTGATTTTTACGGGAACTGATTTTGCCGATTGACGAGATGAATTTTCACACTTAGTAATTTCTATATTTAGGATTCTTAATGGCACTTTAGCTAATTTTAGGTTATTTATTAATAAGATAATAAGGCATATGACATATAATTTTATATAATTAATATATACAAAAATTTGTTAATTAAATATTATGTTAACTTAAATCATTCAAATACTTAAGCTAATTAATAATAACTTATTATTATTAAAAATGTTTTTTTTATGTATATAAATAATATTATTAAATATATTAAAATTTAATTCAATGAACATAGGACCGGTTCGATCAGGTGATTTTAACTGAATTTGATCGGTTTTTAATTCGTTTGCTAGCAATCGATTCATTCCAGAAAATCGAACAGATCATGTGACCGGTTCCCGGTCTAACTCGACCAAAACCAACAATTGGAACCTCATCTGCATGCCACGGAAAACCCAGGAGATCGAAGCCCACCACCATACCCACCACCTCTGCCGACTTCAGCAGCACGACCACTCACGGACGCCATTGGCCACCTCCACTAGTGAGAGAATAGGGAGCCAACGCCCCGACTTCAGGCCGACAGCTCACACGCCTACTCAAACTCGCCAGAGGAGCAACTTGACCGAACATATTATGGGGTTTTAAGGACGAAAGTAAACGGTGTCATGCATAGAATATTCTATGGTGAAAAAAATAAAATTCATCATTTTTTCGTAACAAATTTTATGACGAAATATCATTTGTCGTAAGAAAAGTGTCATAAATTATTTGAATTCAGTGACGAAATTAAGTAACGTCAGAAAATAATAATCTTTGGTGGTGAAATTTAAATTTGTCATTGTTACTAACACAATTGTGACAAAATATAATTTGTCACAGATAGAATCGTCATAAAATATGTAATATACCGACAAAAATAAGTGATGCCATAAAAAGGATATTCATTCGCGACAAACAATATATTTTGTCATATTAGCTTACAAATTGTTATTAAATATTATCCGTCATAATAAAATTCGTCACTAAAAATGTGATTTAATGATGAAAATAAACAAAGTCATAAAATTGTATTTAACGGTGATGAAAATATACTTTGTCATTGTTCCCTGACAAACTGTGACAAGAAGTCATTCGTCACAGAGAACAGTTATAAATGTGACGAATTTACATGTTTCGGTGACGAATTGAAATGTATTGTCATGAAAAGTACGTTTATGTGACGAAAAATTAATTTTAAGATGACGCATGTAGCAACCGTCGTCGTATGCAATGATTTAATGACGATTTTTAAAATTCGTCACCATAAGGTTACATAAGGTGACGATTCTTTTTTCGTCACAAGAAATCTGTCACTTTTTGACAGATTTCTTGTAGTGAAGGTTATTTTTCAATTTATCGAAAGCATCTAAACATGCATCATCAAACACAAACGGCACATCATTAGCAAGCAAGTGACACAATGGTTGGCTAATTTTTGAAAAGTCTTTGATGAATCGCCTATAAAAACCAGCATGACCCAAGAAGCTCCTAGCACCTTTCACATTCACGGGAGGGGGTAATTTTTCAATCACATCAACCTTCGCTTTATCGACTTCTATCCCCCGACTAAACACAATATGCCCTAATACGACTCCACTTTTTACCATGAAGTGACTCTTCTCTTAACTCAATGTAAAATTAGATTCTATGCAACGCTCAAGAACACGAGATAAATTACGGAGACAATGAGAAAATGAATCACCGAATATAGAAAAGTCATCCATAAATACTTGTAGAAAGTCCTCGAGCATGTCGAAAAATATGGAGAACATGCACCTTTGTAAGGTTCCGAGTGCGTTGCAGAGTCCGAAAGGCATGTGTCTAAAGGAAAATGTGCTGAATGGGCATGTAAATGTGGTCTTTGGTTGGTCCCGGGTGCTATGACTACTTGATGGTAGCCGGAAAGTCCATCTAGGAAGCAATAGAATTGGTGGCCGGAGAGACGGTCGAGAATTTGGTTGATGAACTGCAGCTGGAAATGGTCCTTCTTTGTCATGGCATTGAGTCGCCGATAGTCAATACACATTCTCCACCCAGTAGTGATACGAGTGGGGATCATCTCCTTCTTCTCGTTCTCAATAACGGTAATGCCTCCATTCTTAGGCACCACATGAATGGGGCTAACCCACTCGCTATCGGCCACCGGGAAAATAATCCCTTCGGAATAAAGCTTGAGATTTTCCGTCTTTACCACTTCCATCATGTTTGGGTTTAGCCGCTGTTGGCTATCCCGAAATGATTTAGCACCTTCTTCTAAGACGATCCGGTGCATGCACGTGGAGGGGCTAATGCCTCTAAGGTCTCTGAGGCCCCACCCGATAGCTCTTTGATTCTTCCGGAGCACTTCAAGTAGCTCTCCCTCTTCATCTTACACAATCTCGGCGAAAATGATTACCGGCTTTTGTTTTTTATCAGCAATGACTACATACTTGAGGTGTTGAGGTAATTCTTTGAGTTCTAGGGTCGGTTGTGTTTGGAACTGGTTGGCTTCAAAAAGATCGATGGTCGGTTCTTTTTCATCATCAAAGTCGGGCATGTGTCTCGTCTCCCATTCTCGTTTGGCTATCTCTTCGATGAACGGGTCGGTTATATCAACAAATGCACACTCCTCCACAAAATTCACCGAAGATGCGGATGTGGCGTCCCGGACAGAGATGGATACGGACTCACCCAAAACCGTCATGTTTAGCGTCCCGTTCTTCACATCAATGAGTGTGTTAGTGGTAGCCATGAATGGTCTTCCTAGAAGGATTGTGTGATCCTTCCCGTTCTCGTGCACTTCTCCCACGTCGAGAATAACAAAGTCCACGGGGGCAATGTGCTTCCCCACACGAACAAGCACGTCTTCCACTAACCCCCTGGGATATCGTATCGAACGGTCGGCAAGCTGGAGGCACATCCGAGTCGGTCTCAAGTCTTCGAGACCGGGTCATTGTAATATCGAAAATGGCATGAGGTTGATCCCGGCTCCGAGGTCAAGCATCCCCGAAGCCTCCTTCCCATTCTCAAGGGATATTTTGATCACGAAACCCCCGGGATCACATTCCTTCTTGGGTAGGTCGTGGTACATTGCACTTGCCGCCTATACCACTACCTTTTCCCTGTCTTCGAATCTCCATTGATTCGTCTCCAAGTCTTTGAAAAATTTCACGTAAGACGGCATATTTTTTATCACGTCGAGAAGTGGCAAGTTGACGTTGACCTTTGAAAGCATGTTGTAAAGGTCCCGAAATTGCTTTTCTTGCCTTTCGTCCCGAAGTCGGCCCGGAAAGGAATGCGTGGTTTAAATGTATTTGAGGACTTGTGTAAAATCGGACCTTCCACCGTCTTTCTCGAATTGGTCTGTGTGCTTTCCTCGACATCGTCTTCCTTCTCTTTTGGTTGGTCGGTCAGCTTAAGTCCTTCCGTCTCGGGCATTTTTACTTGGTTATTGACGACCTTCTCACTTCTCAACACGAAGATTGCCTTTGCTTGCTTAGGTTGTCTTGGGATCTTCCTTTTGTCGGATTCGGCCTCCAAATTTCCAACTCTTGTAGCGAGTTGGCCAATTTGCGTCTCCATGTGCTTGATGGTCGATTCTTGGATCGTCATAAACTGGAGGATCTTGTCTAATTTATCGTCTTGAGTGAGCGAGCTAGGACCGGCTGTAACACCCCGCTTATCAGAGTAAATTTTTCGCAACTTTTACTTCGAAAATACTCATATCTCTTTCGAAATCTTTTGCGACTAGTTCGGGATGCTACTCAACCTTACATCTTGAAAATCCATTTATCTTTAAACTCTTGTCTAATAACTCTTTTAGACATAATTAAATAGATTTTCTTTAAACTTGCATTTAACCATATCCATCCTTCTCAAATTTATAAAAACTTCAAATCATAAATTCATTTAAGAAAATGCAAGTTCAATAGTCAATATGCGTAGCGGAATAATCGAAAGCGTGATTTATTATACAAACTTTATTAAAGACTTCATAAAAATCCTTGGAAATGCACAACCACCACCACAACGTCTCGAGCTCACACCTCCGGCCCGACCCTGTTTCCTGAAAAACACAATGGGGGTGAGTACGATCCTCTTGTACCCCGAAAAACACCCATACTAAAGTAAACAGCAATAATAATACAATATCATGATCTCCGGTATATAACTGGACTTAAAACTCTTCCAGTATCTCAACTTCATCTCACCGATATCTCATCGGATACTTGTGCACAATCTAATGGATATTTCTCAGGCAACTCAACGGCCTCCATTAGAACTTAGGAAATACTCGTAAGGCAACTCATCAGCCTTCTTCCCAAGCGTATAAACTTAAACTTTTACATACCTCGGACATGATATCAATATTATACTCAATGTAATACCCAGTCTGGGTCCCCACCTTTCGTCTTTTGTAAATTCGTAAGTGTTGTTCTCGTATAGCAACCTCCTCAAGCTACATAAAAATATATAAACAAATATACTAAGTACTTATGCTCATTTACTCAATAAGATGCTCGGTTTTCTCAATTCATTCGGATAACTTATTAAAATCTTATAGAAATTTCAATAATCATATCATTTCAAATTAACTTTTCTCACTCTTTTACTCAATCAATCTCATCATATATCATATTCTCCAAATCATTCATATTTACTCATACTCATTTTTCACTTTTACATCTTGAAAGTGAAATTAAACTCAATCATATTCATCTTTTAAACATCACATCCAATCATGATATTAATATGCCATACTTAATACAATTTTTATAAAATTGTATGCTCAACATATTAAACCATCATCATCAAATTTACTCATCACTCATATGAGAATAGATCATAAAAATCTCATTTTAATATCTTGATCATCTCATGAATATTCTTGTATATATATATACTCATCTTCACATATATGCCATCTCATATTCATAACTCATTCATTTCTCATCTTTAAATTATGAAATTTAACAGTCATAATCTCAACTTCTAAATAGACATGTCATCAAAATTTCATAATTTAATCATTCATATTCATCAAGTTATGAGAATTTAAAGTCATAGTGAACATAAACTTCATCTTACATGTTCATCTTCAAAAATTCATAACTTAAGTTATACTATGCCAAATCACTCAATTCTTGATCTCATGTACTCCTCTTTTACACAAGAATTATTCATTTAAATCATACTTTTCCAGCATATTCATATCTTCATGAAAATCTCATGCAAATCAACATCTCATTTCATTAAGCACATATATCACATAATTGATCTTTAACATCTTTAACTCATTTTATCAATTATAAACTCCAACTTCTACATCATGATATACATACTCATAAACATGTAAACTTATCATAAAAGCATGAACTCAAATATGAAACATTAAGATAAGTAAATTACCTCCTTCTAGGTGAAGTTAAAAACTTGATTCTTCACTCTAATGTCCTTACTTCTCCAAAGTTACTCCTTCTCACTCTCTCTCACAAACTCATATGACTTTAGTAATTATTTTGGTGTAAAAACTCTAAGGTTTAAGCCTCTATTTATAGGCACAAATTGGAGAAACATCCAAATAGAGTGATTAAATGATCATAATATAAAATTTAACTTATAAACTTAAATAATCTTTAAAATATCTTATGATTTACTTATTCATCCATCCAAAGCATATTTAAACATCAAAAATGGCCTTTGGTTAAAGTCACAATCGAATTCTCAATAATCCAATTGGACTGTCGGCAACACGACTCGTGTGGGGGAGTCACACGACTCGTGTGGCCTCACACGACTCGTGTGCCTTGCCACACGACTCGTGTGGCTTGCCGACACTTTTGCTCTTAATCATTCATCTTCTCACACGACTCGTGTACTATATCACACGACTCGTGTAGCTTCACACGACTCGTGTGGCTCATCACACGACTCGTGTCAAAATCCCGAGGCTAACTTTCATCACGTCTCCATCCCACACGACTCGTGTGCCTCTCCACACGACTCGTGTGGCTTCACACGACTCGTGTGTCTCTTCACACGACTCGTGTGACTTGTTCCTTGAAAATTCTTAATTTCGGTCCGATAACTTACTATCTTGGACTCGAAATCACTTATTTCTTGGAACAATAACTCATAATAACTGAGATAACTGAAAGGGATATTACAATCTACCCCCCTTAAAACTATTTCCGTCCTCGGAAATATAAAAACAAACATACCTCAAAACGCAAACTCAGGAAAACGAGCTCTAATATCAGCTTCCCTCTCCCAAGTGGCATTTGACTCGCCGTGGCGATTCCATCTAATACGAACAAGGGGAATATCTCGCTTCCTGAGCCGACGAACCTTCCGGTCCAAAACTGCTATCGGCTGCTCCTCGTAAGTTAAATCAGACTGAATCTGAATCTCATACTCTGAATCGCACACGTAAACACGTAACATCGATACGTGAAAAACATTATGCACACTTGATTGATATTAAATACTTATCTAAATACTTATGCGATACATTGTATACGATTTACCCACAACCCGGGGCCCTTCGGGTGCGGAACCTCTATATACGTTGTACCATAATATCGATGTCACTTGTATACTCAAACAAGTCACATCTTCATCATATACTCATAACTCACTATACTCAACTTGTTTCTCTGCCGAGAAACCTCATACTCAATATCACTATTGATATCGTCTAACTTCAACTTCTCCGACTTAATTATAGTCGAGAATTTTGTTGAAATTACTGATCTAATAACTTGACCATCCTCTTTTGGTCACATCATAATTCCAACCTCTCAGGTAACTTCATTTACCTTTATTACTGCATCTGCATCGCAACATCTCACTTGCCGTTATCTCACATCTGATTGCCAACATCTCACATCTGATTGCCTCACATTAAATGCATATCAACTTCAATGCTATCTTCGTCTCATCAACAATTATCATTATTGTTGACATATCACATCCTCTCTCTGCCGCATTAATTGCCTTCTGATTGCGTATTCTGTCGTTAGGTATTATTTAATCATACCTTGCAACTTGTCACATACTTATCTCTTCTTTATAACTCCTTCATTAATCCTTCCATCTTCCTCAACGATGGTCCAATTCATCAATGGATTTAGCATTGCTAAAAATCAGAAAATTCTATTCCTTTCTTCCTCTTAATATCATAAAAAGAATTTATCGAGCTCGAGTAGAAAGATTAAGAATACTCATGCTCAATAATATCCCAAATGATATAAGATGGTTAATCGAAGCAAAGGTCCGTGTCTCTGGCGAATATCCTCATGCGTACAAGTATCTGTCAGGTATGGGTAGAAGCTCTTTTGCTAAGAAACGTAGAGCAAAAAGAATAGGCGGCTGCCATAAATGTGCTCGCTTGAACTGCGATACTCGCTGTACTTCTTTGGGCTTTGTCTCAAATAATCGAGAAGATAAAATAACCTTCATCAAGAATGGCTTGAGTAAGGAATCTCTGGATCATACTCTTCAGCAGATTCTTGATACACATTCTAGTGGATATGTGCATCGAGAACTGATGTCTTTATGGCTTCTGTTCAAACATGAAGAAAAACTCTATAGTCTGGAAAATATTATTTCCAATGATCATGTTTGTCAACACTGTTCTTGATAGTACAGATGTACTGTGTATAAATCTTATCACTTCTGTCAGAGTCATTAAAGACTCAACTACTTTCTTGTCTGGACTTCTCTTCTTTAAAAGGCAAATCTATCTTCTTAGCCAATTATTTCTCACAATAAATGGCTACTGCCGAGTCTTCTCAAGGTTCCAAACTTCTTCAGCCCCTCCGAACTGTGTGTATTCTTGGGGGTTCTAAATTTGTAAATGTTCCTCACAACATTTATGTTGTAAGCCAACTGGTGAAAGAGTTGGGAAAACATAACATCAACATTCTCTATGGAGGAACTAGTATTTATTTCTTTAACAACCTCTTAATGGCTGCTAAATGCTTTGACATCCAGGTGAGAAGTATCCTTCCTTTTTATCTCACTTCATCAAAGGTTGTCAAAGATTCTGCTACTTTGATGATAACTCTCTCAATTTATGACTGCTTGATGTCAATGATATCTGGTTGCGATGCTTTCATCGTTCTTCCTGGTGGATATGCAACTTTAATGACTGCTTTTACTCTTGCTACTTGGGCAGAAATGAAATTTCATACCAAACCTATTGGTCTGTTGAATTTCAATAACTTCTTTCACTACTTACTTGGATTTCTAGATGAAGGAGTGTATCAAACTTTTATTTCTCCCCTTCAAAGAGAAATATTCAAGTCTGCAAACACATCCTCTGAACTCATCCAGAAGCTTCAAGACAGCATCTCAACTGTTCAAGATTCTGTGGAAACTCCAGGATTCAAACGCAAGCGAGCATTTGATCCTTTAGATCTATCTTTGTGAACTACAGCCATACTGGGTGGCAGAGTTATGGAGTCTCGTGCTCTTGAGACGCACCCTCCCTTTATGCAATATTACTTTGTATTTGTTGAGGATTCTCTTTTACTTGTCTGTATCTCCATTTTCTATTATTTCTGTAATATCTCTTAGAAATAATAAAATCCTCAACAGTGTGCTTGCATCTTTGCATCATTCTCAACTTTCAATGATACTAGAATCTCTATGTTTCCAGTATATTGATTTCTCAAAATCTCATTCTTCTTCTGACATATGCTCGATTCACATATCAATATTACTCAATTTTGAACTTAAATAACTTCTTGATTCAATCAAGATTCTATACTTTACTCAGTTGTGGTCTTAAAACTTCGCCTCGCGTCATTCTTAAAACCATCAACCATTCACTTAAACAGTATAACCATTAATAAATAGCTATACTAAACTTTAAGGAAATTATAATTTTTCCGAAAACACCTAGCTTGAGCTAGAGTTCCGGTTAATCTCTTACTTCTTCTCGCCATTTCTCATTTATGGCTTTAAACTCATCATTTATATTCATCTCTCTTTGGGGACTCATATTTCCTCCAAAGAAACATCTTAGTCTTAAAAAGACTATCTTTAACTTTAACTTTTACATATCCAGATTAATCTCGCTCATCTTTAAAATTCTTCCGAGAACTTAAATACTTATCTCGGTATCTGGAATGTATTTCTAACATCTTTTAAGGTTCGATTTCAAGTCTCCAGGTAATTCGGACTTAATATCCCTTATTTCAGATTTCCATAATTTCCCCGGCTTCATGACTATTATACCTTAATCTTTATACGCATTCATTTCTGAAAAGTACTTTGTAGACTCATTCTTATTCTACAAGTACTTATAACTTCATCTTGAACTTTACTCATACTCAACTCATGATATTCAAATGATCAGATATCAAAATTTCTGGTTTATTAAGATTGAACATTTTCTTGAAACTTTACTTCTTACGGTTTATTTTTCAAGCTTACAGGATCTGATCCGGCCTCTTGGTTCTTATTTCAAACCTCCATGATCTATTCCCGTACTTATTGGCTATTATATACCAAAATACCGTTACTTCATTATCAATCTTTTAACTCGAATCTCATTGTAAATCATATCATAATTTACATCTCATCTTTAATCTTTTATGATCATATCATCACTCAAACTTCATCTTTACTTCTTCATCTTTATGATCATAACTTGACTATTATTCTCATGGTTTTACTCATAATGTTCAATTCATACTCTTGATCTAGTTAACTTGATAAACTAGATTTCCAACTTCAATAATTGAACATATAAACCATTTCTATAGTTCGTATATCTGAATTCTTATTGAGCATAGACTTAGTAAATTTGAATATATTGAAAAACTTGAATAAAACTTTTAACAGCACTTACCTGGTAGTCGACGAGGTGTGAGCGTAGTGTGGTCGGGTTTTCTTGAAACTTCTTGTCAAAACTTTGTCTTTTCTGAAAACTTTCTCTTTCAGAACTTAAACTTTTAGTATACAGAGCTCTTAAAACTCTAGCTCTGATACCACCTGTAACACCCCGCTTATCAGAGTAAATTTTTCGCAACTTTTACTTCGAAAATACTCATATCTCTTTCGAAATCTTTTGCGACTAGTTCGGGATGCTACTCAACCTTACATCTTGAAAATCCATTTATCTTTAAACTCTTGTCTAATAACTCTTTTAGACATAATTAAATAGATTTTCTTTAAACTTGCATTTAACCATATTCATACTTCTCTAAATGTTAAAAACTTCAAATCATAACTTCATTTAAAAATGCAAGTTCAATCATCATATTGCGTAGCGGATAAATAAATCAAAGTATACTTTTAGAACGTAGTTAATTATACAGACTGGTTTAAATGTCCGTATCAAAGCTTGTCTTCATCTGAATCCACGATCCACACCAACACTGCTCCACTCACACCTCCTCTTCAACCTGTTACCTGAAACTAAAACTCATGGGGGTGAGTAACGATAAAGATCATCATATACCGATATCTGATCGGTAACCAGAAATCTATTCTGGTACATAAACTCAAACTTTTCTCTTTCTCTTCTTGATTAAGTACATGTGCACACTCTAATGGATATTTCTCAAGGCAACTCAACGGCCTCCATTAGAACTTAGGAAATACTCGTAAGGCAACTCAGCGGCCTTCTTCCCAAGCGTATAATCAATACTTAGGATATACTCCGAGACAACTCATGGTCTCCTCATCCCATCTCTATCGATATCGTACTCAATGTGATACCCGTTCAGGGTCCCCACCTTTTTGTCTTTGAAATCATTTGTAAATCGATAAGTGCTGTGCTGTAACGAAATCTGCAAGTTACATCAAATATAAACAAATATACTAAGTACTATGCTCATATACTCAATAAGATTTTAGGATTCTTAACTCATCCAATCTTATAGAAATTCATCAACATGCTCTTTCTCAAGTTAACTTTTCTTCAAGTTCAATTACTTAACCTTATAAATCATGTCTTCATAAACATCAATATGATATTAAACTTATCATATTTTAACTCAAATGTGAAAATAACTATACTTCACATTTATACTTGATTAAATATTTAAACATCATCATCATCAAGATATATAAATTCATCTTGATCTTTAACTCAATCAAGTACTTAATCCATCATACATCTCATCTCTTAATTTATCACTTTTCACTTAAATAACTCAAAAGTGAAATAAACTCAATTATAATCATCTTCCAAATCATCACTTTTAATCATAATATTAATATGTCATACTTAATACAATTTTTATAAAATTGTATACTCAACATATTAAATCAAACTTCATCAATTTGCTCATCACTCATATGAGAATAGATCATAAAAATCTCATTTTAACATCTTGATCATCTCATGAATATTCTTGCATATATATACTCATCTTCACATATATGCCATCTCATATTCATAACTCATTCATTTCTCATCTTTAAATTATGAAACTTAACAGTCATAATCTCAACTTCTAATTAGACATATCATCAAAATTTCATAATTTTAGCATGCATATACATCAAGTTATTTGAATTTAAAGTCATAGTGAACATAAACTTCATATTGCATGCCCATCTTCAAAAATTCATAACTTAAGTTATACTATACCAAATAACTTAATTCTTGTTCTCATGTACTCTTCTCTTACATAAGAATTACTCATCTAAATCATACTTTTCCAGCATATTCATATCTTTATGAAAATCTCATGCAAATCAACATCTTATTACATTAAGTACATATATCACATAATTGATCTTTAACATCTTTAACTCATTTTATCAATTATAAACTTCAACTTCTACATCATGATACACATACTCATAAACATGTAAACTTATCATAAAAGCATGAACTCAAATATGAAACATTAAGATAAGTAAATTACCTCCTTCTAGGTGAAGTTAAAAAAAATTGATTTCTTCACTCTAATGTCCTTATCTTCTCCAAAGTTACTCCTTCTTACTCTCTCTCACAAACTCATATGACTTTAGTAATTATTTTGGTGTAAAAACTCTGAGGTTTAAGCCTCTATTTATAGGCATAAATTGGAGAAACATCCAAATAGAGTGATTAAATGATCATAATATAAAATTTAACTTCTATACTTAAATAATCTTTAAAATATCTTATGACAAAGTTATTCATCCATCCAAAGCATATTTAAACATCAAAAATGGCCTTTGGTTAAAGTCACAATCGAATTCTCAATAATCCAATTGGACTGTCGGCAACACGACTCGTGTGAGGGAGTCACACGACTCGTGTGCCTGTGTCACACGACTCGTGTGGCTTGCCGACACTTTTACTCTTAATCATTCATCATCTCACACGACTCGTGTAGCTATGTCACACGACTCGTGTAGCCTCACACGACTCGTGTGGCTCATCACACGACTCGTGTCAAAATCCCGAGGCTAACTTTCATCACTTCTTCATCCCACACGACTCGTGTGCCTCTCCACACGACTCATGTGGCTTCACACGACTCGTGTGCCTCTTCACACGACTCGTGTGGCTTGTTCCTTGAAAAACTCTTAATTTCAGACCAATAACTCACTATCTTGGACTCAAAATCACTTATTTCTTGGAACAATAACTCATAATAACTGATATAACTGAGAGGGATATTACACCGGCCCCTTGGGTTTGCATTCCTCCCATAGGGCCTTTTTGCGGTTGTGAATGTTGAGGATAGTTCGGTCGCATGTGTTGCTGGGGAGAAAAGTTGGGATGGTTTAGTTGTTGCATGAAGTTTTTTCGGGGTTGTTGGGTGTTGTTTTTGTTTGACCACGAGAAGTTGGGGTGATTTCTCCACCCCGGGTTGTATGTGTTCGAGTAGGGGTCATTGGTCGGCCGGTTTTGGCATCCTTGGAGAGCATTGGCATCCGCATATTGCTCCCCAAAGTCTTGGTCAAAGGCTGCCGGACACACCTCGGATCGGTGCCCATGGACTCCACACATTCCGCATGCTTCTACCGCAATGGCTTGCACCGGCTGGACGCTTCTCGCAGTAAGTAGCCTCATCTGCTCTGTGAGCTCAGCTATTTGGTGAGCTATCATGTCTTGTCTGGGAGCTATCTCATGTACCATCGCCTTCTTCCCTCGACTGCTCTTTTGAGACGAGTTAACACTCATCGTCTAAAAAATCTCTATCATCTTCTCCGCCATTTTTGCACCGATATCTCCACCGGCCGCGTTGTCCACCATATATTGAAGGTTTTGGTAGAGGGAATCGTATAAGCTATTCACCAATAGAGCGGGTGGAAAGTTGGTGCGGACATTGTCTTTGTAGGTCCTTGAATCGTTCCCACGCCTCGTGTAGTGGCTCGTTCGGTTGTTGGGTGAAGGAGACGATTTGTGACCGAAGCTCTTAAGTCTTTTGATGAGAATAGTACCTCCTGATGTACTTCGAATACACTTTCTCCCAAGTAGTGAGGGAGTCAGGAGAAAGCGTCATAAACCAAGCCTTAGCCCGATCCTTGAGTGTCTCGAGAAAACACCTCATCTTCAATTGGTCTTTGTTGAGCCCATGGAGTGGAAAGGTTTGAAGGACATTGTAGAACTCGCAGATGAAATGGAGTGGATCTTCGTTGGGAAGCCCGTGGAAGGATGGGAGCTGGTTGTAGTGTATCATCTTTAGCTCGTAGTTTCGAGCCGCCGGTCCCAACCGAATGCACGAAGTCACCGGTCTAATTACCGGTTGGGCTACGTCCTGGAGAAGACACCGCGGGGGGTTGTTTACTTCCTCTTCGTGTTTTGGTCCATTTTGCCTTGATTATCGGAGTTTGATGATTTGAGAGAAAGGTTGGCGAACAAGTCTCTTAAATCCTCGTTATTGGCTTTGTCGCTCGGAATGAGTACACGACCGCTCCTAGTACGCATACAAAAACAACAATACGTTACGAGCACCTGTTAACGAAAAAGGACAAGTGACAAAAACCCCAAAAATACTACTACTACTCGGAAAACAAGAAACAAAGAGAAACACAAAAACAATAAATCACAAGAATTAAGTGAAACACGAAAACAAATGAATTGACGCACGAAATAATTCCTAAAACTTCCCCGGAAACGGCGCCATTTTGTTGTAGTTTTATTTTACTGGAGTAGAATCAAAAGATTCGAACACCGGGTCGTGTTCTCAAAGAAGGTTAGCCGAACTATTTTGTACGCTTATTCGATCACAAAAACGCAAATATACCTAAACACTCTACTTCGATTTGTGGGTTTTGATTATCAAACTAATAGAATGGAAATGAGCTATTTAAATGTAGCAACTAGAAAGCACAATTCAAGAAGATAAATGTAATCTACATACAAATAAACGAACTAGGGTATCGGGGACAATCGTACTCGGTTTTACATAAATTTGACGGCAATCAACAACTGGATTAAAAGGCTCGATTAACTAACTCATTTAGTGGTTTAACCTCACTAACTTTTGTAATATGCGGAAAAACATAAAAGAGTAAATTAACGAGACAATCAACAGATAGACAATACGTTTCCGAACATGTCTACTCTAAACGAGCCAAGTTCTACCAATTTCGCCCCTCTTGGTTTTGAAATCGATTGTATAGATTAAATTGGTGATCAAGCATTCAATCATAAGATTAATAAAACTTGCACAGATTGAGTAATTGACATACACATAAACAATAACGAACCGAAACGATTATCCACTAACCCTAGCTAGAGGATTAGTTGTTCATAATAATCTCAACATAAACATTCACATAAGAATAAGCCATTCTCAACATAAACAAGATGAAAGAAATAACTTACTAATAATGTGAAATCCAAGAGCAAATGCAAACTTAATCTAAGGTACACAATGTCTCCAAAAAGTCTTCCAAAATAAAAGCTTAAGAACAAACTAGGAAAAATGGAAAAATGAGTGAAGAAAATGATGGAAAAATGATGGATATTGGTGATGGATTATGATGGATGATCATGGATGAGGAAGAGGGGAATGTTCTTATAGACTTCCATCCCCTTTTTCAGGTGCATTTTTCGCAAAACAAGCCCCAAAAACCGACCCTTGCTCCCACTAGTGGAAAAAGCCACAATTTCTGCAACTCCCAGGTTCCACAGCCCGCGGAGGATCCCGCAGACCGCGGCGAAGAACAGCTCCGCGGCCGCGACATGCCCCGCGGCCGCGACTTTGGAGAGCAGAAGAATTCTGGCGTCTCGCGGTCCACCTCGCGCTCGCGACTCACCTCGCGGCCTGCGGTGAAGGAATTTCGATGACGCGGTTCTCGGGCTCGTACACGCTCGTCCGGACTCAGAATTGCATTCCGTTTTTTGCTACGTGTCGTTTACGAACCTCTTTATTCATTTATGCTCTCAAACCAGTTTTTCCCTGAAAAGAATACTTTCCAACTAAAACACGAAACAGAAAACGGAAAAATACACGAAAAACTCAAAAAGACTCAAATAGGAAGAAAACACATACCAAACACTAAACGAACTAATAAATGAAAGAAACTACCTAAAATGGGGGAAGAGAAGAGTAAAACAAGCACGAAAAATACAACAAAAATGGGACAAACAACTACCCTGGTCATGTCCTCCTCCTCTGCAAAAATAAACTGGAAGAAGTTCTTGTCTAGCTCTCGGACCTCCATCGACCCCTTCGGTTTCCAGATAAACCCCATGGCCTTCTTCACCCCTAAAAGATGAGCTCGCTTATCCCCCACTACTTTCCCAAACAAGCTTTTATGACATTCCTCAATACTAGCTTTCACATCCTGAGTTTGGATATCAATTATCTTGGTCTCAACTCGCGATAGTGAAAAAGCCCTAAGACGCTGCTCTACTTCCTCAGTCGGATTTTTGGACTGAGATTCTGCCACAACCCTAAAATACCAATTGCAACACCTCCATCAACAATCACTACCCCTCCACACTGATATTATCAAGACCAACACGATGTAATCACTGACCAGACACTCCATTGAGAGAAGGAACTCTCTGTTGAGAGAAAAATTCCCTTAGATAATCAATTGCCTTGTAATTTGTAAACAAATGCTGACGGACAAAAATGGCCTCTCTATCACTTCACAACACTCAAATTAAATTTGAACGTTAAAAGAAAAAAAAGAGTTTGCTAGATCATAATTTTTTGGTAAGATTGTTGTTTGACATGCATTATGGTTAGAGACAATCATAAATTTACGTTACATGTACATATTTTCTAACTGAAATGTCATATTTTTTTTTTTTAATAATATTATAAAATTGTAACATTTAACAACACAGATATGTTTTTTAATTAAAAATATGATAGTTCATTTGTCTAACAGAAAGGTGAAATCAAAATTCGACCTCGTAATCAGACTAGTTCATTGTGTTCCAGTTATGACTCCCCACATATGGTAGCAACTTTCTTTTTCAAGGTGGCAACTGGCACGCATGTGAATTCATTGATTTTTAAAGATTTTTTTTAGATTCTAAAAATTTTGATCTAAATAATTTTAACTTTTCAAAACTTTTAAAAACAATCTAAAGCTTTCATTTGACATTTAAAGTGATAATCGTTTTTGAAAGTTGAAAAATTCATCAGATATCAAATTTATTTAAACCTTTTTAAAGCTTACTAATTCAAAGACGAAATACATTTACAAAATCCTACCCTAATTTAATCTGTATACTTAAAATTTCTAGATATTTTAATAAGAAAGGATTTTTTGTTTTTTTTTTGTTTTTATTTTTTTTTAAGAAATTTCAAATTTTAAGATCCCGCTCAGGTCTAAGAAGAATGTACATGTACTTAGAACACTTCTAATGTGACACGGTTTATAGAGAAAAAAAATATATGCAATGTCAAAATATTAGACATCGTGATTATATTTACCAGAAAATCTCTCTTATCCCCCTTATATATTAATTTAGAACGTGTTGATCCTATGTGGCAGGCTCGCATGCTTTGGGATCCTATGTGTCAAAATTACATGCTTCGTTATTAGGCTTGGATAGATTTAATTTACTTTTAATCCAAATATATTTAGGTTCAGATTATCTATAAATATGTTGATTATTTATGGTAGGGGTGGGCGCGGGCCCGGACGGTCCTGGATTTGACATGTCCGGATACCCATCCCACTTTTATGCATCCGTCCATGAACGGTCCAGGATGAGGCACCAGCCCCACCCATGTAATACATAGGTGTTGTACTAGTCTATCTATATATGAAGAAGTTAGTGTCCTTCAAATGTGACATGTGGCATTTTGTGAGGTCCTTAAATGTTGACATGTGGCGTTTTATGGGTGCTAATGCTTTGCAATTCTAGAGCCCTTATGAATTTCCATTTCTATTACAAATGGCCTTTTAAATGACGTGGTATGGCCTTTTGGCTTTTCCCGGTGTTTTGGGCCTGTGTTATCAGTCTTTTAGTCGAATACGAAAAATGGTAATTAAATGTCAGCTTTTGTGACACTCGCACGTCTTCCTCCTCTAAAAAAGCCAAAAATTAGGAGATACCACTCATTCCTCATTTTCCAAACCCATCGTACCTTCTGTATTCTATATCCAACCATTCTCTCTTCTCCATTTTTCAAACCCCAAACAGTACCTTCCCCTATTCCACATTCTCCCATTTCTAATGAATACAAGATTTCACCCAAAGAAACCCTAATCGACAGAAGGCGGAGAGCTACCCACAACCTCTGGCGCCGATGAGCGGCGCGGGCTCACTGGAGGCGCCGCCAGGGAGGCAGTCTAAGTGTCATGACAGCAGTGTAGTCGAACAGCATGTTGTCTAGCCTGAGCGATAAGAGAAGCAAGCGGAAGGATAACAACGACGAGATGGCGTCGAGCTCGCTGGAGATCGCCGATGGCGGTGGCGACGGGGCCGCCGGAAGGAAGAATCTCCACGTCCAAGGAGCAGGCGGCGGTGCTCGAGGACGCTAATGGATCGTGGTACTAAAGCCGCCAAGAAGGGTGATTAGGTGAGGCTACTGATTGCTACAGACGTGCCCTAGATTACCCTACCAGGCTGCGTCGGAGCATAAATTGAAATCCGACAGCTATGTGAAGTCAAATAAGATCGACCCCAGGGTGACAGAGAGGTGTTGGAGGGAGGCGGCGCATTTTTAGGTGAGCAATTGAAGAAGATAAAAAATTTCAAGTAATTTCGCGTTTGATTTGTCAGGCTTTTAATCTGATTTCACCATTAAAGCAGTTGGAGTTCTGTATGCATTCAACCTGGCATTTTAAAGGCGATATGTATGTAATTTTGAAAGTTTTGTTGTTTGCAATTTAGGTGAGGGTAAAGCCAAGAAGGCCAGAAGTGGAGCTTCATTTGCTTGTTGATATCAACTCCAACGATGTGACCATGGATCTAGATGTGGAACTTGAAATCTAAAGGTGAGTGATAATTGGGTACCATCTTACCATATTGAATATATGAAATTGTAACTATTGGGTATTGCCGGCTTATTTTACCAAGAAAAACTATCGTGGTATAGTACCTAAGAAACCACCTTTGGTTTCTAAGGTACAGTTACAAGCTTCTTTCGTTCTTTTGTTTGGAAGTCCTCAGGATTCTTATGAGGAATTAATTTGATGTTAGGATCATGAACGTGCCTACTTTGATTGGGCTCTGAAAAGCTAAGCACTTTCATTGTCATTTGTTTTGTAAGTTTAATGTAATAACTAGAAAACTGTGATATGTAATTTGTTAGATATTGTTCATGCTTTATGCTGCAGCAAGGTGCAGCAAAGCCTAAAGGACCACTGGAGGCTCTCCGGCCAAAGCTACAGATAGTTCTTACTAAGTTAACTAGAAGAAACTTTTATTTGCGTTACAAATTCATATAGCTCCAAGGCTACCACTGACTTCAATTTTTTTTGTTGGTCATAACATTGTGGATTTTTCACATATTATTTGTAAAAAAAAATGCTATATATTCACTCTGACAGTTATAGATTCCATTTTTATGGTTAATTGCACCAAACCCCCCTGTATTATACGAAATCTGCGCGTTATCCCCCTGTATTTTAAAAATTGCATCATACCCCCTTGTATTGTACTTTGCCCAGCATACGCTCCCCAACTTACGTCTGGGTGCTAACATTGTTACATTTTTGTCAAACATCCCGTTATGCCCTTGTCATTTGAGAAGTCGGTTCCATTTGAAACATATTCTAACTTTGAAATCGTTCTCTCTCTCTCTTCTCTCTCTCTCTCCCCATAAAATTCCCAAATTTCTTCACCACGATTGTCCAAAATTTTGCTGATTTTCAAATATTAATTCGTAAAAGTATCGATGGCGCATAACAGATCTGTTATTTATCTTCAATGTTGAAGCCGATTGAGGAGTATTCTTCGATATTCCAAATCTAGGGTTCTCTGTGCAGCGAAATTCTGTCTTCTCGAAGATATATATCAGTGGCGCATAAGGTACTTTTTGAATCCTCGACGATTAAAGCTTATTACATTGAAAGCCGATAGTTGCATTCATGAAATTAGGGTTCTTATGCTATGTGATTTTTGGTTAAGTGAAGTGTCGTGCTTGTGATCTTAAAATTAGGGAAAGTCGATTGCTTCATTTGGAAAATTCTGAAAAGTCGACATCTTCTGATTTGAAAATTAGGGGTTTTCGATTTGAAAATTAGGGTTTTTTTATTTAAAATTTAGGGTTTTCTAATTTGAAAAATGGGGAGTTTGGATAGCTTCATTTTAAAAGTAGAGAAAGTCGATAGCTTCTGATTTGAAAATTAGGTTTTTCATTTGAAAATTAGGGTTTGTCGATTTGAAAATTAGGGGTTTTTGATTTTGAAAATTAGGGATTTTCGATAGCTTCATTTTCAAAGTAGAGAAAGTCGATAGCTTCTGATTTGAAGTTAGGGTTGTTAGTTAATTTCATGCTTTTGATTTTTAAATTAGGGCTTTTGATTTGGAAATTGGGGTTATTTATTTTATATTGTCTGTAGGTCGAATTGTGGTCCTTGTGTGAAATTTTTTACTTTGAAATGTATTGATGTTGTTTGTTGGAACAATTTGTGGTCATGTGTGATGTGTCTTTGTTCTTTGTTTAATTTATCCTCTCTGTAGGTTATTGATGCTGTTTGTAGGGTCTTTTTGTGATATAGTATTGGTTGTTTGTTCAATTGTGGTCCCTCTTGCATAGGAAGTGTTGATGCATATAGTATTCTACTTATGTTGTGCTCCTGATTTCATATTTTAATCATATCATACTTGTTGATTTGCAGAATATGGCTATTGTATTTGATGTTAGAGTTGGTGGGGAGATAAAATATCATCTATTTGCGCACTACTTTGGTGGTCCAAGAGTTGCAATTGACTGGTACGATGTGGACAAGTTGTCCATGTTTGAGTTGATGGATGTGTACAGGCAGGCAGGTGGCAAATCATCCATTGTGGACATTTATTCACACAAGCCTGGAAAAACTCTACAAACAGCAAAGAAGTTCATGAAGATTGCTAGTGACAGTGATATTTTGAAGTTGGTGAAGAAGTGTAAAGGGGAATATGTCATCCCACTATACTTTGAAGATTTGCAAGGCCCTATACAGCAATTGGACATTGATGGGAATCTGATGGATGCACAAGAAGAGATCCCACTTCTTGAATATCCACAAACTGAAGAAGATATTCTAATTGACATGTATTGTGATCAACAAACCTCACCAGAATAGAGTGATAAAGAAGCACAAGAAGAGGATGATTTGCAATCAGTTGAAGAAGAAAAAGATGCTGTTGGTGAGGTGGATCCTACAGAAGATGGTGATGGTGTTGGTCCACAAGAGGTGGATCCTACAGAAGATGGTGATGGTGTTGGTGAACACGAGGTGGATCCTACAGAATATACTTATGATGTTGGTTCTCATGAGGTGGACCCTACAGAAGTGAGACATGATGCTGGTTCACATGATGGTACTGGTCAAAGAGATGAGCCATTTAATGAAGCTGAAGCACAGCATCGTGAAGATAGATCTCAGACAGTTGGCCAAGAGGATGAACAACAAGCTGAGGGGGCAGAACAACAAGGTGAGGGGGCAGAACAACAAGGTGAGGGGGCAGAACATCATTTTGGAGACTCAGAGGATTCAGAGGATTCAGAGTATGAACCTGAAGAAGGTAGTGGTGAGTCCTCTGAATTATCTGAATGGGAATTGAAAGATCTAGAAGGCCCTGATGATGATGACATATTCCAACAGAGGGGTCATGATCATGGTAAGAAGATACACTAGAGGGCAAGAGAATGGATGAAACAAAGAAGAAAGCAGAAAAAAAAAAAAGCAAGAGAAGAAGCTGAAGGTTTCAAAAGGGCTAGAGAAGAAGATTGGTACAGTGAGGCTGAGGATGATGACAACTGCTTTCAAGAGCCTCATGAATGGAATGACAATACTGATATGTCAAGTTTTGAGTTGAGAGTTGGTCAGAAATTCCCATGCAGAGCAAAATTCAAGGATGTGATTAGAGATTGGTCTGTTAGAAAAGGCTATGATTTGAAGTTTCCCAAGAATGAAGCCAAGCTCATCACAGCACAATGCAAAAGTGGGTATGACTGGTCCTTGAGGGCCTCAATTATTAGAGGTTTGTCCACTTTTCAGATCAAGACTTTGAAAGAAAAACACACATGTTCCTACAAGACACAAAACACACAGACAAACTACAGATATCTTGGGAAGAAGATGGTAGATACTCTGAGGGACAATCCTAGTGAGAGTTTGGCAAGTTTGAAAAATAAAATCAAGAGGCATTGTCAGTCTGCATAAGGCATACAGGGCCAAGGTGTATGCCCTTTCTCTATTGAAGGTTGACTTTGGGGAACAGTATAAGAGGCTCTATGACTACTGTTCTACAGTATACAAGAACAATCCTGCTAGTTCTCTAATACTGAAGGTGAACAATGATTTTTCACCTCCAAAGTTCATGAGGATGTATGTTTGCTTAACTGCATTGAGACAAGCATTTTTGACTGGTTGTAGGCCAATTATAGGGCTTGATGGATGTTTTCTGAAGACTCTCCATGGTGGTCAACTACTTTCAGCAATTGGTAGGGATGGCAATGATAATATGCTACCAATTGCAATAGCATATGTTGAAGTTGAGAAGACAGATTCTTGGAGGTGGTTTCTTGAAAGGCTACTGAGAGATATAGATCCATATAGGCAAAAGAAATGGACATTTGGTTCAGATAGACAGAAGGGTTTGATTGAAGCTGTGAGTGAAATTGAGGGGGCAGAACACAGATATTGTTTGAAGCATATGTACAACAATTTTAAACAGAAGTGGGGGGATATAGATTTAAGAAAATGGTTTTGGAAGGCAGCTAGCACTTATAATGTGAAGGAGCATCTGAGGTCCATGAACCAAATTCAAAGGCTTGTTCCTAAGGATGGAAAGGTCACTCCATTTGAATGGCTGAAAGATGTCCCTGAAGAACATTGGGCAAGGTGTTACTTCTCTTCTAATGTTGTTTGTGATGTCATTGTCAATAATATCTCTGAGTCTTTCAACAATTATATTTTGGAAGCCAGGAACATGCCTATTATAGACATGTTTGAATGGAGCAGAAGAAGGCTGATGGCAAGGATCCAAGTGAAGAGAGCAGGAATAGAAAAATACTCAGAGGATATTTGTCCAAACACAGTCAGGAAGATTGAAGAGCAAAGAGAATTCAGTAGGAATTGTTTCCCTACTTGGGCTGGAGAAGACAAGTATGAGGTGGTTCATGGAGTAAACAGCCATATAGTCCAACTGGGATCAAAGAGTTGCACATGTGGCATGTTTCAAGTGGTTGGGTACCCCTGCTGCCATGCACTGGCATGCATCTCCTATCAAAGGTTGGCTCTTTCTGATTATGTGTCTGAGTTCTTGAAGAAGGACATGTATATTAGGATGTATAGCCATATGATCTTCCCAGTTCCAGGCATGAATGAATATGAAGAATCTGGTATGGGCCCAATTCAGCCTCCTGATGCTGTGAAAAAGAGGGGTAGGCCAACAAAAAAAAGAAGAGCTGATGCTAATGACATGAGGTCAATGGCAACAAATAGCAGTAGGAAGGGACTTATCAAAAGATGCACTGTGTGTGGAGCAAATAATCATAATAAGAGAAGGTGCAACAAGAGAGTTGGTACAAATAATCCTGAGCAGGTAAACTTTCAGTTTTCAGTTTTTCATCTAAAAGTTTTCAGTTTTTTGTTATTCAATTTTTAGTTTCAGTTTTTTAGTTCTTTTTTTTTCCTGTGTTTTTGCAGCAACAAAGTGAGCCTTCATCACAGGGGAATTGTGTCAACTGCAATGGCCCGCAAACCTCTACTCAGCAGAGCACAACTTAGGTTGCTTGACTGGCCCTCAAACCTCCATCTGAAGGTGTGTTCTTTTGGCTATGTTGGTGTTCTTTTGACTATTTGGTATGTATTTGAATGTTGGTGGTGATACTGAAACTTGTTAAGACATGGTGGTATTGTTTCTTATGTTGGGAATATTGACATCTTTTGATTTTGGTTGGTGGTGACATGGTGATGTTGTTTTTTATATTGGTGGTGATATGGTGTTAGGGGTTTTGTTTGGTTTTTGGTTGTGACTGAAGTGTTCTGGTGTTGGAGGTGTTTTGAAGTTATTTTGGCTGTTATTCAGACATGGTGGTGGTGTTTGTGTTATGCTGGGAATGTTGGAATATTGTTGATGATATTGGAATGTTGGAATATTGTTGGTTGAAACAAGATGTTTATTGTTTATTTTTTGCTCACATTGTACTGCTTGTGACATGTTATAGTTTTTTGTTCATGAATGCAAGTGTTGAATAATGTGTGTAGGAATTGAGTGCATTTCATTGACAACAAAGACATAAATTGTCAAAATGATTACAATGCATAATTATTTCAGAACAATAACAGCCAAAAGGATTACAACAAGCAAAACAATCAATCCATGGCTAAACTTTTTCTCTATTTTCTCCATCCTTGACTGCATCTCCTTCACCATTGTTGCAACTTCTGCATTTTGGTTTGCTATATTTGCTCCCGTTGATTCAACTTCATCATCATCGTCATAACAAACATCATCTTCAAGGATTTGATTTGGCTTCACCCAATTCACCGAGGTAGGGTTAAGCCAGTTAAAAAAACCACACTTGTTGTATGGACAAGTGCAAAATAACTTGCCGACACTTTCTTTTGTTGGACCCACAACCCTAATTTGAGCAAATGTGTTGCACTTACATTTAGGGTGCCTATACCTTAAATCAAGAGCCTCATTCTTTGTCGTCCTTGATTTTTGAGAAGACATTTTCAACCTGCAATCATATTAAAAGACATATATACTAAGGACTCTTTAAAAAAAGAAAAAAATTGCTGTTGATGGAAAAAAAATCCTGAAAAAAATTGTGCAAAAAAATCCAAGTCTGTGCAAAAAAAATTGCTGGAAAAATTTTGTGCAAAAAATTGCTGAAAAAAAAAAGCTGCAAAAAAAATGCTGCCAAAAAAATGCTGCAAAAAAGATGCGGACCTGTTGGAGAAGATGAAAGAAAAAAAAAAGCATACCAAATAGTTTTAGGAAAAAAAAAATTGTACCTGTTTGGCGCCAAATTCTGGAGCGGATGAAGGGATTCTTGCGCCAAAATGAGGTAATGTGATGGAGGAAATAGGGCTGAGGGTTGCTGCCTATTTAAAGGGGTGTTGAGGGGTACAATGGTACTTTCTCGGACTTCTGAAGTGAAATTGGAAGAAATGGTCGCAGCACAGGCGCGTGAGCCACACTTCTGTCAACTTCAACGATTTTGGGTAATTCGCGCATGCAAAACTACAATACAAGGGGGTTTCATGCAATTTTCAAAATACAGGGGAAAACGCGCAGATTTCGTATAATACAAGGGGGTACTGTCTATTTTACCCTCCACTTTTAGTGTGTGTTTGTGTACTTTTCTTGATTACTGGAATACGTCTCACTTTACAATGGCAGTGGTACAAATAGCTCGACCTTAATAATTGTTGACCACAACTGACATGTCACCAACATCTTACCTGAAACTTCTTATTGAACTAAAAGAGCTACTATATGTATATTTATATGGTTGACATTTATTCTCACTTCCCTAAGGACCCATATAATATGAAGAGAAGAGGTGCTTTTAATTTCCTTGTCGGGTGTTCTAATCTGATTTTTGAGGTTATGCATGCATTGATGATGTTACATGAATTAATTGTCTAAGAAAGGTCAGGTGTCCAAATTACTTCCAGGTCATGCTTTTGAATCATAGGGCAGAGTACACTTTCACCAAGGTAAAACCAAGTCCTGTGGACATTTGATAGTTCTACAATGGTTGAGACTATATGCTTTAATAGTTTTATGATAATTATATGTTTGTACTCTTTTGTAGGGGTTTAAGTCTATCGACATTTGAGTCTTGAAGAAGTTCATTACAGAAACATCAATGAATACGTGTAATGGGAGCTTGTTTTGGTTGTGAGTCCAGCAAACACATGTTCACTTTCATGAGCTGAGGTGTCTGTGTAATAATATTTGTATATTATTCTATTATTGTGGACCATATAATTAGTTGGACCTAATTGAATTAATAGTCAAACTTATTTAAGGTGAATATGTATTTAATGGATTATTAATGTTCTAATATTAAAGAGTTCAATTTGTGATGTTTGACTTGGACAGTAAGTTAGGTTAGAACATGGGGAATGTTAGTAGGATTAGGATTGTAAGTCTTTTCCTCTTATATATACTACATGCCCCTCTCTCCCATCTCATACGAAAATAAAGTTCTCAACATCAAGGGCTTTATGGAAAGACGAGAGACGCGGGAGAGAGAAACGATTCATAGGCAAAAGCAAATCCATCATTGGAGAGTACGAGAAAGATAGATCCATGAGATTACGAGGAAAAGATCGCAGATCAACATCATAGATCAAGAAAACAGGGAAGGACTATAAGCTGGATTCTTGTAAGTTCTATGTGCAATTTAATTTATGCAAAGATCCATGTTCTATGAATTGATAGAATTACATGCGTAGGGTTTATTCAATTCCGCTTAATAGTTATGAGTATGCCCGTTAAATTTCTTACAGTCTGGTCAATATTATCAATCGAGTAGGAGATAGAAAACCAGGTAATGCCATTAGCTACAATGCAGCTTTTCCCTACGTTCTTCCGACCAAATGTAGTTATTCATTGTTTTTCTTTTATGATTTACAGCGTGCAAAAGTAACTACCACAATGCCTATGACTCCTGATTTATTCATGCAATGGAGGAAGAAAAAGATGGAGGAGAGGAAAGCTGGCCTGGCTGCATAGAGGGCTGAGAGAGCTAAGAATGACCGCATGAGGTAAGTAAAACCTTGAGTGAAGAGTTTTAATACTTTTACTTGCAGGGGTTATGCACAAAACATGGTTATTGTGTTTTTTTTTCCCTCAGTGGTTGTGAGCTTTTCTTATCAGACGCTGGCTTGCTTGATGCTGAAGCTTATGATAAATATCAGAGGGAAGAAGAACCAGATGTTGATCAAAAGGTAATCGTTTCTCCATAAACCCATAAAATATTGCCAGTGATTTGATAATTTTCTTTCATCTGAAATAATTTGGTATCAATTTAGTGTAAGGCATGCTTTTATATAAATGCTAATTTTTATATCGAGGCACTTTAGTTTTTCTCTCTATTTTTTGTAACTTTGTTGGATAATAATAAGCCTTTTAGTTTAAGAATTACATGTGACCAAAATGATAGAATGCAATTCTTTTTGCTCTTTTAGAAAAGCTCTAATAGCTTCAGGCTTGATTAAATTTAAGAATATTTTACCATTATTAGAGAGGCTATTATGCCATATTTTTTGCCACTCTTTTTCTGAACTTTTAATTAATATAAGTCTTGTTAAAACTTGAAAAAAATTTAAATGTTAATTTTCTTTATGATTCAGAAGAATCAATGCAATGCAAGTCCTACTGTTTTATAAGAGAAATGCAGAAAAACATGTGCATTGCTGCTTGGGGTTTAGGACATGTGAATAGTATCAGAGTATGGTGGATGTGAAATTTTAGAACGCCAATACGCCATGTTGTCTTAGGCAAAATGCTACTGAAGTGAAAAGATGTATATTTCCTGGTTCTTTTGCCCTTCACAAACTATACTAACCGGCGTGTTTTTGGGTATGACTGGTTTTGTTGAGGATCATACATATAAATGTGAGAAAATCTTATACCACATTTTCCAGCAATTTAAGTTCCTTGGTCTATCTCACGTTGGGTTCAATTAAAGGTGTTAGTAGAAGTCTAAACACTTGTTCTCGTTTTATGCTTGAAAGCTAGAGAGACTTGAGAATAGGCAAGTTAATTCTTGGTCTTAATTGTTTCAGATCTTGTCACGTACAGATATTTTTTTCTTACTTTATTAATTTCTCATCATCATCGTCATTATTATTATTATCATTGTTATTATTATTATTTGAGATTATGAGAGTGATTACAGAATAATGTGTTTCTTTCCTTGAATTGATTGTGTGGATCAAATATCTTTATTGGCTCCTTTTATCACTTTTAATAAGAATCTTAATAATTGGTTGGGCGCAGGTGCAGTCTTATCTTCAATTATGGGGGAACCAAAACTTCCATCTGCTTTTCTTCAAGTACGCTATATCATGTTTTGATTTCCAACCTTCCTTCCCCTCCCAAACTGTGTTCTTCCACCAATAGATTTTCATCTGTTTTATCTTTATTTTGAAGGTGATAGTGTTGGATTTTGGGAGAAAATGGGACAGTTGAGATTAGGAGCCCACCTAAATGAGAGATAATGTGCTCCCCTTCTGCTAAAGACAGTCACTCGCACGACACCAACCGCAGGGCCCTCGACCGCAATACAAGTGCCGCAACTGTTACCAAAATTAGCTGAAAGGGAATGCGAGATTGAGGTAACCGCAGTAAAGGAACAGATCTGGTGTCTAAGACAAGAAGCCCAAGAAGAGGACGTGGTGAGAAAAATTATTGTGTTTAATGTTCAAAGATCATAGTACTTCAATTCTTTCTCTCTCTGTCATTTTTTCAATTCCAGAGGAATGTGAACGTATAGATAAATCAATTTTCGTACTCATCAACTTACACAAAATTTAGTTACTTTTCCCGCTGTGTGCGTGTTTGTTGGATATTTTATGTATGTTTGGAAGCACTTTTGTAATGGACTTTTGACTATAAAAGTTCATTTCGTATATAAAAATATGTTTGGTGTAATTAACAAATTGACTTTTAAAAAAATAACTCCCACAAAAAGTCCATTGAAAAGAAGTTTTTATTAGACACGTCTTGAGAAGTCACTTTTCAAAAAGTCCATCTTGAAGTGGTGATTTTGTCATTGATTAATATTAAGTAATTTCAATTTACTTTGACGATGCGGCCAAATGTCATATATTTATTTCCATATGTAGCGGACAAATGAGTCTCAAACTTTTATTCTTGTGATATTTTATATATTAATATTTAGACATTGAACATTTTATTTCATGACAAAAGGTTCTTCTGGACGACGTTTGGCACATTTGAGTTAAACTTTTTTTTTTTGGAAGGAACAAAGAANATAGAGAGAGAGAGAGAGAGAGAGAGAGAAGGGATCATATGAGAATGATAGATAGTGAAAGAAATAAGAATGACTATTAACCATCGGATCGATCAAATCAATGACTATGATCAAGTCAAACATTAATAATGACAGTCAAACATGAGATGGCATTGTGGTAAATAAGTGGACATATTAAGGTCAAATATATGTATTTGACCATTTAGTAAGGATAAATAGGTCATTTGCCACAATTCCACTTGCATGTGGAACCCACCCCAAACCCACTCACCCGTCACCTCTCTCCCTCCCACACACCACTTTCTCTCTCACACACATAATCAAAACACACACACACACCGACTACCACATACTCTGCACGGTGCACACACACATCACACACTGCACACACACAATCGTCTCACATACACACCCGGACAAGTCCGCCGCCGCAGTCACCAGAGAAGTCGCCACCGCCTCGTCCATCGACATCCACGACCTTCGCCGGACCAATCGACGGCGCCACCGACCTCTGTTGGACCCCAGCTTGACCACTGCACACACCAGGTCTCAACCCAGCCGAAGTCGCAGTCCGTCGCCGCCGTCTTCCCGACCCATCCCGTCGCCGTCTTCTCAGCGGCGGAGAGTATGTACAGTGCACTGAAATTATTTTTTGCTCTTAATAAAAAAAAAAAAAAGTTGCCGGTGAAATCAAGGTGTCCGATGATGGAGGCGTCTGATGTCGGAAATGTGTTCGCCGGACGGTGAAGGTCCTCGGTGGCCGAATGTTGAGGTCATTGACGGCGGCCAAATTGAATGATTAGGAATTGTAGTTTGATTTTTCAGATTTAGAATAGGACTTAGTTTTGTAAATTTGAAAATTGTTAGGGGCATAGATGTTGTTTCAACAATTTTTGTATATTACAATTGAGTTCATGGGTTAATTTGTAAATAATCAAAATATAATTAATATTTTAATATCCTCATTTAAACTTTGGTATTTTGTATTTGTTATGACTAAAAATTAACAATACTTTATATAAAAAAATATAATAATAAAATTAATATTTTTTTATATAATTTGGTTGTCCGGTTATCTAAATAAAAAAATTAATATTGAACTGGCATAATCGAGTTTTAAAATCTAAAAAATAGCAATTGAAACGAGATTTAAAAAATTGAACCAAGATTATCAGCTTGGTCAAAACAATTTGATATTGTGCAATCTAGTAGTCGGTATTGTGCAATTCGTATAATATTAATGTGCAATCGCAATATATAAAATTATATAAAATAATAATAACAATTTTTTTCACATAATTCGGTCGTTTCAGTTATTTCAAGGAAAAAATTATGACACCGGACTAAAATAATCGAACTATATATTGTGCACTCACAGTGCATTCATTTTTTATGATTCGCACTCTAAAAATGAACGGACATAATCGATTTATTCTATCGGTTAATCAAAACACCATAAATAATCAAAATAATTATTTAGTTATATTATAAAAATATATTTAATCTTTTAGCATTATATATATACATATTTTGAAAAGACCTAAAATGTATATGCAAAAAAATATAACAAAATATATTAAATATATTATGTAGATACATTGTTCAGATTTATGATATTGTGGTATTTTGACGGAAGCTATCGACGTTAATTGTGTATTATATAAAGTGCAGCGTGTTGATTAATAAAGTGCAACGTGTTACTTTATAAAGTGTTGTCTATCGATATATAAAGTGCGCTACTTTATATGATCTAGATAAATTATGTGTATGAAAATTAGTTTTAGTAGATATAATTACGCATCAAATTACACTAAATGATTGAAATATTTTTATTTTTTTATTATTTTGTGTTTGCAGAATCATATTTAAAAAAATTATTGTCCTATCACATGTCATTTATATTTAATGTGATTAAATACAATATATTGTGCATTTTTTATTTTTTAATTAATATTCATTTATTAAACTTTTTATAAATTACAGATTTAACATATGTATCAAATTGAAATATAATAAAAGTTCATTAAATTGCAACCAATTGCTTTAAACTTGTCCAATTCTCAAAAAAAATGCTTCATCTCCAAATGTGAATGTGTCATGTATATTCCAGCCGTCTGCTCCGGCAGTCACTCCGGCCGGCGACGTCCGGCGTCGAAGTAAATCCCGGCCGGCGACGCCGAAAACTTTCAGTTTTTTTTTTTTTTAATTTCGCCATTAAAGCTCGAGCTTGAAGGTCGATTTTTCCGGCGCCGCTGCATCTCATTGACGAGGCTGAGTAAAGATGATGAAGTCGACGGTGGCCGATTGCCGGTGTGTCGGAGCTCGGCTATGGAGGATAATGTCAGTTTAGTGCCGGCGATCCGGATCTCCACCATGTCCGGCGGCGGCTGTACATGGTGACGTGTGGCAGCGCCTAGGCCGTGGTGCAGACGCGATTCCGGCGAGATTCGAGGCGGCGGTGAAGCACGCCGGCGAGGGGCGACGTGATGGCTGTCAGTCGCAGCAAGTTGGCGAGAGTAATGGCCACGGTGGAGGTGCTGCCGTCAGAGCGGTGGGCGACGGCGGCGATGGCTGGAATGTGAAGGGACCTGCGCATGCTTGTGTGTATCTGTGTGTTTAATTATTGTGTCTGTAACGTATTTATGTGTGTGTATTTAATGTGTATATGTATGTGTATTTAATGTGTGTGTATCTGTATGTATTTAATGTGTGTGTATTCAATTGTAATCTGTGCGTGTGTACGTGAATTGTGTGTGAGAGAGAGACAGAGAGACAGATTTTGTGGTCTGTGACCAAGTTAGAGAGAGAGAGAGAGAGAGAGACAAATTAGTGGCCGCGTGTCACGTGTGAGTTGGTGTGGGTTGTGCGTTGTAGCTAAATTACTACCTTACCCTTAATGAAAGTATAATTTTGAATTTTTTTAGCCATGAGATAATCCGATCTAATGGCTACGATTTATTCGTATTTCTTTCATTGAGCACCATTCTCGCTGGAGCGCGACCCTATATATATATATATGATTCGATTCAAATGAGAACCAAGTGCTAACGTGAGAACTGTGAGAACCGCTATTTTTCATTGTACGTAATGCTATGATTTATTGGGTTTTATTGCTATTTTAATCAGGATATATTTGATTAAAAATAGCAATACAATTTATAGTATCATTTGTGAAAATAATAGCACCATGTATTATTAAAAATAGCATCATACACAATGAAAAAATAGCATCAAATATGGTTCTCACGGTTCTCATACTAAGATCAGTTTATATATATATACATAGGGTTGGGTACAAGTGAGAAAGGTTCTTAATGAAAGAAATAAGAATACACCGTAGCCATTAGATCGGATTATCTAATGACTAAAAAAAAGCCAAAATTATACCTTCATTAAGGGTAATTTGGACATTTCAAAAATCATCTACATTATTGGGCCCCATCCCCACACAACTTTTCCATCTCAACTCACGTGTCTCTCTCTCCCCCTCTCACTCTCTCTCACATACACACACACAACTTTTGACAGAGGATGCTTGCAGAAGTATCGACCCTTCCGCCGGAAAAAAATCCTGCCACCGCCGGAGTGACGCACCGCAGCCACCAGAGAATCTCTGCCACCACTATCCCTCTCCAATCTCTCCTTCTCTCTCTCTCTCTCTCTCTCTCTCTCTCTCTCTCTCTCTCTCTCTTCTCTCGCACAAACCCAGTCCCGTCACTTCCCTTCTACCGGCCGCCGCGGCTCATCTCGTCTCCGGTGAAGCTGACCCGTCCGATAGCAACCGGCGACCGAGGCGCACAACCCGACACCGACGAACGGAATAACTGGCGATCTCCAGGCGAAGTATGACCTCCAGGCGCAGTCTGACCACCGAGCTCCGCCGCCTCTCGCAGACACCAACCACCGGCCACCACCGTCGAGACCCGCCATCAGGCGCCGCGGGAAGTGGTCGACTCACAGCAGATGAAGAATGAAAGTTGAATAGACATATTTATGAAATTTAGAAGTAAAATTCATTTTCTTTTTTTGGGCATCAAGTTGAGAATTAGATAAACTCAAAGGACTTCATTGCAATTTAAGAATTTTGAATATATATCAATTTACCCTATCGGCTAAATTTGTAATTTATAAAAAATATATACAAAAATTATTTTTTATATTAATTTTTTTTATACATATATGCTTACATTGGTCCTACATTTTTCAAGTGCTGATATTGGAGCCGATGGAAATTGTTCAACCTTTCTCTGACTTTGCATCTTACCAATAGTATTTTTTATATTATTTTTATACATATATTTATTATGTATATTCAACAAAAAAAAATAATATAAATATTACATAAACATATTAACATAATTAATATATTTTTATAATATAAATAATAATTCGTTTGATTATTTAGGTTAATTTGATCAACCAACAAAATAACTAAATTATTTCAGTTCGATTTCAGTTTGAATTTGTACATAATAATAATAATAATAATAATAATAATAATAATAATAATATACTTTTATAATACTAAATAATAATTCACTTCAATTACTTAGGTTAATTTGATTTACAATTATATATACTATAATATGCTTTTCAAAATCACATAATTTATATGTGATCGTATATATGATCATATAAAATACTGCACTTTATGAGCGGTACATTTCCGGTTTCCGGCCATCGTTTCTGTTTCCTTCCTTGTTCTTATTAACTACTCAGTTTACTCCATAGCATTTGGTGATTCTCCGTCATCCGTTTTCTCTTTTCAGTTTTTTTTCCCCAAATTGGGGCTTTCTAGGATTTTCTATGGATCATCGACAACAATCATCGGGAGATGATGATCTTTCTGAACATCTCAAGACCTTTTCTTTATCAGAAAAGGAAGAAGTAGTATTTGACATTGCTCAAGAGGACATCAAAGCTAGTGACGACGAATGTCAAAGAAGTCTCTTTGGCAAGGTAATAGGTGACAGACCAGCAAGTTGGATTGGTATTAGAAGAGCCATGGCCCATATCTGGAAGCTAAGCCAACCAATGGAGGTCAAAGAGCTCAGCCCTAACTACTTTCAGTTCATTTTTCAGAATCGGGATGACATGAAGAAAGTAGCAATAGGTACCAACTGGAGCTTCGAAAACCAGTATATAATCCTTAAAGAATGGATGACCAACATTAACAGTAAGCACCCTTGTTTCAAAGAGCTCAATCTTTGGGTCTAGGTTCAGCATATTCCACTCAATTGGCTTAGTACTGAAGTTGGCCTCAAAATCGGCAAGGCCTTGAAGACTCTCCAGAATGTGGTCATAGCCAATATTGGTAATCATGGGGGTAAGATATTAAGGCTTCTGGTAACCTTAGATGTTGATGAACCTCTACCTAGAGTTGCTAAGATCAGGCTCGGGGATCAAATTGTTAATGTGGGGTTTAAGTATGAGAAGTTAATAAACCTTTGCCACTATTGTGGCAAAATTGGACATCTCGACCGTGGCTGTCTTAAGAAAATGGAGGATGTTAGGAAAAATGTCCTTAAGGAAGGTCAATTCGGTGAATGGATGAGAGCCGCAGATGGTTATAAATGGGCTCCTGTGGGTTTATCTGAATCAAGATCATCACCTCCTCCAGAATCCCCTACAGGTGCTGCACATGAAAATTCTCAGAGAGCTTCATCTAGCCAGCCAGATTTACACATCCAATTGATTGCTAGTCAAGGAGAAAACCACCCTCCAAAGGGAAATACCTCTCAAGTTTCAGCAACTCATATCCCTATACAAGCTGAGGAGTCTGAAAATTTTCCAAGGTAAATTGTAGAAGTTTCTACCATGGACATTGAAAAGGGAGATACTTCACCAACTCCAACCATGCCTAATTCCCAAGGAAAACTCACTGCTCACAAAACTCAACTTCTTAAGACATGGAAGAGGGTGGGTAACTCAACAGGGAGATTGCACAGAACCTCAGAAACACCTCTCATCATAGACCAATTATCCTGAGGCAAAAGGGACAGACTCAGGCAAGAAGCATCAGAAACAGGAGAAGGGCACATTATTCTCCATCAGGTTCCTTCTAAAAAACTTAAAACTATCTCTGAAGAAAAGGTGGGGGCTGCCAGCCTTGAATGGCACCCAAGTGATCCATGTTAGCTGTGGTGTGGAATTGTAGAGGGCTGGGTGGGCCCTCTACAATTTCCCAAATCAGAGAGTTGATTAAAACTCACCACCCCCTTTTTCTCTTTCTTTCTGAAACCAAAAAGCAAAATGCCTTTGTAAAATCTATTGGTAGGAAATTAGGTGTTGTTGATAGATTAGCTATTGTAGACCCTGTAGGACTTAGTGGAGGCCTCCTCCTCTGCTGGGATCCTCAGGTTCAAATTATCACTTGCATTTGTAAATCTTTCTATATTGCAGTTCAATTTAAGTGTAACTCCCAAGATATTCAATGGGGTGTTTTTGTATATTTTAATGCTTGTAAGTTTATTAGAACTGATAAGTGGCAGGAGTTCTTGGATAATAAAATTTCTTGGGGCAATTTGTGGTCTGCTATTGGTGACTGGAATGAAATTAGATCATCTGCTGAAAAGCTGGTGGAATTCCAAGAAGCACTAGTAGTTGTCTCAATTTCAATTTGTTCATCAATGACATGGAGATGGAAGAAGTAAAGATGGAGGGATACCCCTTTACATGGTGCAACAACCGAGCCACTCATGGATTGGTAGAAGAATATCTGGATAGGGCATTTGGCTCCTCGGAGTGGTTACAAACTTTCCCCAATGCATCAGTTTCAAACATTGTCAGGAGTGCATCAGATCACACACCTCTGCTCATGGATTATGGTCTTCCCAAGGAAAGAAGGAAAACAAGATTCCATTTTGATAAACGGTGGATAGGCAAGGAGGGCTTTGAAGAAACAGTCAGGACAGTTTGGCAATCCCCTTGTTCAGGCACCCCCTTTTTTCAATTGAAGGAGAAGATTAAAACGGTCAGAGCAGCCTTACTCATTTGGAGCTCTAAGTTTCAAACTCAGAATCAGGCCCTTATTTCAAATTTGACTCACAAGCTGCAACTCCTAAACCAAGATAAATCAGGCACTCAATGGGAGACTTGGGATCAGACCAGAAGGGAATTAGAGAAGGCTCACAAGTATGAGGAAATATTTTGGCAACAAAAAGCCAGACTGAAATGGCTTAAGGAAGGAGATTCCAATACCCGATTTTTCCATGCTCTTACACTTCAAAGAAGAAGGCACAATGCACTTACAAGACTTATTTCCACCAGAGGCCAGTCTTTAACCAGAGGACATTGAATCTCACATTGCAGAGTTTTATGCAGAGTTTTATGCCAATCTATTCTCTTCAGAAGGGAGTTGGGGAGGTGATACCTTGCTTCCACTAATCCCTACATCAATCACTCCTGATTTGAATGATGAGCTTTTAAAGCCAGTTGAAGAGAAAGAAGTCAAAGAAGCCTTATTCAATTTGCATCCTGACAAAGCACTTGGTGAAGAAGGTATGAGTGCTATCTTTTACCAACAATTCTGGACTCTTATTAAAGAAGATCTGTTAGCTGCTATTCTCAGTTTTTTTCACTCTGGCATGATGCTTAAGTATTGGAACCATACAATATTATCTCTCATTCCCAAATGCAATAACCCTCAAAGCTTGAGTCGTTTTCGGCCTATCAGCCTATGCAGTGTGGTTTATAAGGTTTTATCCAAAATTATTGCTCAAAGATTAAAGCTTTGCCTGAATCAGTGCATTAGTGATCATCAGTCAGCATTTGTTCAGGGCAGACAACTTTTAGATAATGTTATAATTGCACAAGAGGCATTTCACTATCTGAACAGACATTCATCTGGTAGAAACTACTTTTTATCATTGTGGCAGAACTATTATCAGCACTAATCTCTGATGCTTGCAACAAGGGTCATCTTCATGGGCTGAAACTCTCTAAGAATGGGCCAGTCTTATCTCATTTATTATTTGCAGACGATTCTTTATTCTTTTGTAAAGCTGGAGTGGACCAAGCTAATGTTCTCTTAAATTTGCTTGAGAAATATAAGCTATTTTCAGGGCAACAAGTCAATCTCCAGAAATCTGCAGCTTTCTTTAGCAAGAATACCCCTCAACAGCTTAAACAGTCTATCTGCAGCTCTCTTAATGGTATTGTGGCTCATAGATCTACAAGGTATCTGGGATTGCCTTTGGGCATTGGTAAGTCTAAGAAAGAGGTTTTTGACTATCTTCTCACCTCTGTGAAGTCTAAACTTGGTAGCTGGAAATCAAATTTACTTAGCCCTGCAGGAAAGGAAGTGTTACTCAAAGCTGTGGTTCAAGCTCTTCCCATTTTCTCCATGTCTTGCTTTAAAATCCCAATTACCCTTTGTGCTGAGTTATCTAAGTCGTGTACTGAATTTTGGTGGAAGTCAGGTAATCAGGACTCCAAGGGAATACACTGGAAGAAATGGTCTCTTCTTTCTCTTCCAAAATTGCAAGGAGGTCTGGGATTTCTTGACTTCAGACTCTTTAACCAAGCTTTGATTCGTAAACAGCTTTGGAGGATAGCTACCAACCCCTACCTTCTTATTAGCAGAATTCTCAAAGATAGGTACTTTCCCAACCATTCTATTATTCATGCTGTCAAAAGTCAGAGTGGATCTTGGATGTGGAACTCCTGGTTGGAGATGATGCCTTTGTTTCTCAGTGGCTTAAAGTTGAAATCAGAAATGGTGTTAGTACCAGGATTGCAGATCATAATTGGGTTCCACACCTTGCCTCACCTACTCCTCAACTCATGGAACTTGCTAGGGATCATCTTATTTGGGTTAAGGATTTGCTATTGCCAGATGCTAGAGGTTGGAATGATTGGCTCATCAAACAAGTTTTTTCTGAACAAGACAGTGCGGCCATCCTCAGTATCTCTTCTCTGAAACCTGACAAAGAGGATAGACTGTACTGGGGGCTTCACCAGAAAGGAATCTTCACAGTCTCTTGTACTTACACCCATCTTGCTGAGAAGAAACTCTTACAACTGGATATCCCAGAATGCAGCTCCTCAACTGCTAAAGGTAAAGCTCTTCTCTTCAGATGCTGGAAACTGAAAATCATGAATAAGGTTAAACATTTTCTCTGGAAATGCATCTCTGGTACTCTTCCTGTGGCTATTAATCTTAGAAAAAAGGGCCTTGACATAGAGACTACATGTTCTATCTGTGGAAATCAGCCTGAAACTGTTGAGCACTTGTTGTTTACTTGCCCAAGAGCTCAAAGTGTATGGGACCTCTCCCCTGTACAATGGGATCCAAACACTTGCAGCACTGAAACTTTCAAGGGATGGTGGCAACAAATCTGTTCGCTTGACTCCTCAGAGGTAGCTGAAGCAAGAATACAACTGTCTACTTATCTGCTTTGGTGGCTCTGGAAGTCAAGGAACCTGTGGGTCTTTCAAAAAACACTCATACCAGCTCACAGATTGATCAAGGCAGCACACTTGGACTGGTTGGAATTTCTTCATGCTGTTGGATAATTTTTGTGGATGCTTCTCTTAGTTTCTTTTGATTAGCTGCTTTCTTTTTCTGGTTGTTGTATTTTCCTGTTGGAGTTTGTTTATCTTGCTAGGCTTTGTAGCAGTGGCGGGTGATTAAACTTCTTTTTTCCTTTTCTCTTTAGTTCCTTTGTTGAGGTTTTAGGCCATCTTGTATGAGCCTCTCAGTTTGTTGTTTCCGGTTTGTGGTTACTATTTGTATCTTGAATTATTGGATCCTTTGAGTTTTAGTAATACAAATTTCTATCGTTTCGGGAAAAAAAAAAATATATCAGCACGATTCACTTTATAAAACAATATATTGCACATTATAAATCAACACGTTGCACTTATAAAACAACAAACTATATTTTATCATCACACTCCACAATTAACGTTAATAGTTCCGCCAAAATACCACACAACTTAAATCTAAAAAATAGATCGACATAATATTTTAACATCCACCACATCATCTGCCCACATAAAACACAAGCATGCTAACATAACAAAATTATAGGAGTGCACTTTATACATCAACACGTTGCACCTTACAAAACAATATGTTGCACTTTATAAAAATAACACACTGCACTTTATCACGACTATAAGGTCGCATGAATAGAGAATGAAACCAACCGAACCCATATTACTTTCAACCAAAAATAATATAAAAATAATAAATAAAATTATTGACATATTAAAAATAATTTTAATATCGATATTTTATATATTATGTCTCTTAAACCAAATTTATATATAAATTATAAAATATAAAGAAATAATAAATATATTTTTATAATACAAATAATAAATCTTATATATTATTTAGACTAATTCAGTTAATCGATCGAATAAATCGATCAATGTTTTAGTATGGTGTGGATAAGACCATTACAAATGTATGGGATCAAGTGCAAGATATTGTTATATTAGTTGGACTTTAATGACTATCAGATTGCATATTTCAGT